>CM044399.1:25995000-26595000 GCA_024322285.1 Musa beccarii
CATGTTAGATGATTGGACATCGAGACAGAGGACAATCGACGAATCGGCAGAAGGTTTCAGACAATGAGTTCGGGCATCAGGCTAAGAAGAACAGAATTGAGCCAAGGAGACTAGAGTTACGGAGGTCAACTGGCCGATTAAGTAATAGGCCATAAGAGAGGATGATGCGCCAAAGGATCAAATGAAGCATTAGTGAACCAATGACATACTGACAATAATTGATTCAAGCTTTGTAATAATTATCTAGATTGAAGTAGTTTTAAGTATAATTGGGTTGGAATTGGGCCAACTCAATTAAGGGCCAACGAAGCCCAAGTTTGGGTTGTATTAGGCTAAGTAAAATACCCAAACAGTAACCCAACAAGTGGGTTAGGCGGTGGCATCGCCAGAATAGGCAGTGGAAAGTCCGATGGCTCAGTCTCCGAGACGCAATCTCTAAGACTGTATAAGGCAATGGTACCACCCAACACTAGCGATGGTACCGCTAGTATCATGAAGACTCAGGGTGGTTCAAATTTTGGCTCTAAGTTTGAATTCACTTGGGGCCTATAAATACCCACCTCATCCCTGGTTAGCACACACACCAACTGAGAACAAAAAGAGGGAAAACTCTATTGTAATTATGTAAAAATTCCTTCCCTCTAGCTCTAAGTCTTGGTTAAGTTTAAGAGATGGGTGAGTGGGGTTATAAAGGTTGTCTCCTAAGCCTGTAAAAAGGAGAAAGTGTTGTAAAGTATAGTTGATATTCGCATGTTAAAAGAAGATTGGTTAGTAGATGCCGGTGGCATCGACGAAGGAGGAATCGGGAGTGGATGTAGGTCAGATGATCGAACCACCATAAAATTGATTTGCACAACTTTCTCTGTTTGTTTACTTACTTTGTAATTGCTTTACTTCCACATAACTCTCTTACAAATGCTTTCGAAGTTAAACGATTTTCGATATGGCTTCCATCGAATCGAAATTTCTTGAATCGATGACATTTTAATCACTGTACTAATTCAACCCCCCCCCTAGTGCCAACTCGATCCTAACAGTGATTCCTTTTGAATTTAAGTTTGACTTATCTTAATATGGTATTTATATATAGGGGGAGTTAAGGTTAACTCTATCATCAATTAGTTATCATCATTAAAAAGGGATAGATTGTTGAGTATCATATTTTGATGATGAAATCAATTGATGAATTATTGATCTAATCCATGTGTTGAGAAAAGTGATGTAGGATTAATTACGATTATCAAAAAGGCATAAAGCAGAAAAATCAGATGTTGGGTTGAAGTCAAAGAATCGGGAGTTCATTGGAAGCTTGTTGGATGCTCATCGAAATCTTGTTGGGAGTTCACTAAAAGCTTGTTGGGAGTTCACCGAGAGTTCATTAAGAGTTTGTCGAAAGCTTACTAGGAGTTCGCCGAGAGTTCATCGAGAGTTCGTCGAAAGTTTGCCAGAAGTTTGTTGGGAGTTCACCGAAAGCTCGCCGAAAGATTGTCAGAAGTTCACCAAGAATTCGCCGAAAGAAAATTTGACATACCAGACACATTGCTTCATCTTAGCCTTAATTATTATAGTTAGGATTTAATTTGAGTTAGTTTTGGGAGGTAATCCCACTAACTCGATTAGGGGCCAACTAGGCCTGAATTAGGGCTAATATGGGCCAAATTGATGGCCCATACAATGACCTAGAGCCACGTAAGGTAGTGGCACTGCTAGGGTTGGTGGTAGAACTGCCTGAGGCTTGGCCTCCTAGGCTAAGTCTGAGTAGTGGTACCACCAGAGTTCGGTCTTCGAGACTCTGCCAAGCGATAATATCGCTTAGACTAGGCGGTGGTACTACGAGTGCAAAGTGTGTCAGGTGGTGTACTGCCCAGAACTAACGGTGGTATCGCTAGTACATCGAGAACCCAGGATGAGATATTTTTTAGCTCTATTTTTTAAGCCATTTGGGGCCTATAAATACCCCTCTTATCCCTACTTAGAAAACATATGATCTTGAGCAAAAAACTTGTGAGAAAGCTCTATGTAAATCCTTGAAGAGTTTCTTTTTTCTAGTTTCGAATTTTGATTTCAGTTTGAGAGAAGGGTTAGAAAACTATAAATGTTGTCTTCTAAACTTGTGAAAAAGAGAAAAAGGCTTGTAAGAGGGTAGTTAGTCTTACCCATTAAAAGAAGACTATTAGTGGACGTCGATGGCCTCAACGGAAGAGGAATCAGGAAGTGGATGTAGGTCACGATAATCGAATCACTATAAATCCTGTGTGCTCATTTCTGTTCTTTACATTTTCTATTTCATGTTTTTCATTACTGTTCTCACTCATACTTTAAGTTAAAAGCATTTCCGATACAGCTTCCCTCGAACCAAGTTTTTTCGAATTAAATTATTTTATCAAAAGTACTAATTCACCCCCCCTCTTAGTGTCGGTTTTAGTCCTAACAAGTAGGAATACTTCATAGTGCTGTAGTGAGATCACTCACAGTAGGGCAAAACTATCCTAGAATGGCTCTGTTTTCACGTGTCATTGTCTGTTTTCTATATACTATAGTTCAGCGTGAAACGTTAGCTAACTCAGATCCCTGGAACCCCTTGGGTGGCACAGGGGCGGATGGAGCTTCAGGTTAGTATCAGGTGTTAATTGGTTTACACAAATTCACACATTAAGTTGACGAAAACTTGCCATCACATATGACACCCGGTGAGCAGTCATTTGTGGACTTGTGAATATTCATTTTGCTTTTTAAAGTCATTGTTTTCTCTTTTCTCTCTTTTTTCTCTTTTCTCTCTTACACAAAGTGTTTGTTGAATTGCTTATAAAGCTGCCCTCTTTACGAGACGTCGGGACTTGTCTATCGCTCACTTTTGAAGTAATCAACTTGCTCTTTTTACAGGTCCTATGGGACCTGAGCGAGGTTGCAAATAGGCTAACTCTTTGTAAACATATAACACAAGTGTGCTTCATAACTTAGATAATTCTAACTAAGTCCATGACTTTGCCTCAAGGGTGCTTCACGACTTAGGTAATTTCAGCTAAGTCTGTGATAGAGTTGTGTTAACGTAGATGTAGAGCATTGACATATACATCGTCCTCTTTCTTCTTTTCTTATGCCTCATCTCTCGTCTCACTCTCTCTAATCTATAATAGCCACCCACAGCCCCTAGTAATGTTATCATTTACTACTATCGAAAATATAATTGAGATTTTAAAATTACTTTTTTGCCTATCATTTTCATACTTCTATTAGTAAAACTAATAGCGTTAGGATAAATGAAGCTAGATATTTTACTTTTATAACTATATAAATTTTAATATAAATTTTTTAAACCTAGGGACCGAGATGCTAAAGTGGTCTAACTATATGGGTTAATTTGTAATAAGCCCTTCATATCATCATATAATTTATTGATTCCTATCAAATAAAAAAAATTTAAAATATTTTATTTTTCAATTTATGAGATTGATTAGATTCTCTTTTACTCCATAAATTAGGTTATGTATCTAAAATTAGTTTAATAAAGTTATAAGTTTCTTCTTCCTCGTAGGAAGATCGATTATTGTTTCAGTGTTATGTTGATTTGCTAATGATATTACCCAATTTGTCACTGCCCAATTGCTTCAGTTTTCTATTGATTTATCATCGATTTTCCCAATCAACTTTCGAGGATTCATAGTTGCATGATTCAAAGCAGTTGGTTTTTCATGCTTCATAAGACCCTCTTCAAGCATGTCATCACCGAATACCCTTTCTCTCAAGCCCATGATTTTGTTTACTTTTACTTGGGATGATACGCTCTATAAGACCCTCTTCAAGCATACAATTGCCAAAGACCTTCTCCCTCAGGCCAATAGTCTTCCTCACATAATTTTCTTCCTCATCGCAGTTGAATCCTCCACCTTACGAATCTGATCATTCTTTAAGTTATAGGTCTGATCCATCTATCGTTATAAGTCATATCTCTCTTCTACCATATGTTGTCGTCAAAGTTCTCTACTTGCGTCCATAATATCTCACTTTGACCTAGTGACGATCTTCCTTATGTGGCATTCTTCACACGGTGATGATCTTCCTCTATTCGTTGATGATTTATTCTGCACGGTATTCCTCCCGCACACAAGGTGCCTCATCTATTATAAATCACATACCAAGCATAGCCCTCTATTTTCAACGTTGAGTACAGTCGAGATCCTACCTAATCTACTCACAACAAATTTAATTTCTTAGTTTCTAATCTTAAGCTGGTTTCTACTAAACTATCTTATGTTTACTATATAAAAGAGATCTTATATCGTTTGATATCATCATCATATATTTTCCTTGATTCCTATCACACAAAAGAGATTTTACATCCCTTATTATAAAATTGATTAGATTCTCTTTCACCCCATAAACCACTATATGATGTACTCAAAATTAGATCAATAATGTTATAAGTTTTTTCTTTCTCCTTTCTCTAAACAATTTGAATTTGGGATGTATCCATTGTGTTACAATGTGCTAATCACGGGGCTATAAAATTTTAATATGAGGTATATGTGGTTCAAATATTAAGATGAAAAATTAAGCAAAATATCATATCATGCATGTTTTTATATTGTATTGACATATATATTTAATTTTAAAAATAAAATAAAAATAATTGGATAATTAAATTAATATAAATATAAAAATATCCTTACTACCAAAATCATCGTAAATGAACCATATTGACCAATAATTAATTTATATTAAAATATAAAAATTATAATATGGTTATTAATAATACTATCATATATCATTATCATTAATTATTTTAAGGGTTAAAGTTTATTTTAGCCTTTGTGATTCTGGTTATTGACTACTTAAATTCTTATGATTTACTCGTGTGTAAAATAATTTCTATATTTTTAAAAAAATAACATATAAGCTCCTCCCATCAAATCTAAATTAACATATATTAGAATCTGCTTACGTAGCATACTAATTCACAATAAGTCATTAATATAATAACACATATAATTTAAGTTTAAAAAGAGATTAAGATTCATTTTAACCCTTATGGTTTTGACCATGGACCACTTAAGCCCTTATGATTTACTCGTGTCTAAAATAATCCTTATATTTTAAAAAACATAGCATATAAATCCTTTCCATTAGATTTGAGTTAATAGATGTTAGAGTTCACTTATATAATATACTAACTCATAATAAGTCATTAATATAATGACATGTATAATTTAAGTCTAAAACATGGTTAAGGTCCATCTTGTCGAGGAAAAAAAAGCAATGAAGGTCGTAGTGATAGACGAAGGTGGAGAGGCCAGAGGCAGATGTGAGGGAGAGGTAGACCATCACGTTTTAATCGTGATGAGCAGGGATGCAAGAGAGAATAAAGTGGGAGGCGATAGAGATTTAGATGCCTAAGAGAAGGAAAAGAGATTAGGAGACTATTGCGTATCTAACATAAGATTGATCGATGCACATCCACTTGAGGTAGGACTAGAAGCTCTTGAGCTCGCCATCAGTATAAGAGAGGCTATATATATACAATAACTTACTAGGCAATAATAACTCAATGTTAATGTTGGTAGTCGTTTCGACGATGACACATTATCTCGCCATTGATGATAGTCTTATTTTTTTTCTTAAAACTTAAATTATATATATTATTATATTAATAGTTTAATATAAGTTAACATATCATGTAAGTAGACTGTCTATAATAATTTTTATATTTTTTAAAAAATAATATATAAATCTTTTTTGTTAAATTTGAATTAACAAACGGTAGAATCTCTTATGTAACATATTAAATCATAATAAATTATTAATATAATAATATATATAATTTAATTTAAGAAAAAAATAAAATTCATTTAACTTTTGTGGTGGTTAAGCTTTTATAGTTTATTTATATCTAAAATAACTCTTATATTTTTTAAAATATAATATATAAGTTTCTTTCGTCAAATTAAAATTAAGCAGTCTAAAATGAACCTTTTAACTCTTATTTTAAAATTATATGATTGTCAAAAGCTCTTTCTTGGGTATAACGATAGATTATTCATCTGTGATCTCCGAGACATAAGACTGTGCATATTGTCCCGCTTCAAATTCCGTAATTACGGCATGAGTTAAAACCTTTCTATGGGCCGTGCGAGACTCACGTCCCAAATCCCATCCGTCGACCCCTTCTCTCTCTAAATCCCATGACTTCGCACGTTCGTCTCTCTCCCTTCTGAATCCCCTCTCTCTCCACACTCAGATCCGTCGCCATGCGGTCACCTCCGCCGCCGACGATCGGCGGCGCCGCCCGCGACGCCGAGTCCCTCTTTCGGTCAAAGCTGATCCCGGAGATCCGCGCCGTGGAGGCGGCGACGCGGCGGGATATCAAGGCCAAGGAGGAGGAGCTCCGCCAGCTCGTCGGCGAGAGCTATCGCGACCTCATCGACTCCGCCGACTCCATCCTCCTCATACGCTCCTCCTGCGAGTCCATCGACTCCAATCTCGCTGCGGTCGACGACGCCCTCCGTTCCCTCTCCACCCCGGTCACCGCCCCCGCCGTCCTCGCCCTTGTCCCGAACCCCGCCCGCGCCCGGGTCTATGGCATCGCCTCCAGGGTCAAATACCTCGTTGACACCCCGGAGAACATCTGGGGCTGCCTCGACGAGTCCATGCTCCTCGAGGCCTCCGGGCGGTACCTCCGAGCCAAGGAGGTCCACGGTCTCCTCGCCTCCGATGCCGCCGATGGTGAGATGCTCGCCAAGTTCCCGCTGCTCCGCCACCAGTGGCAGATCGTCGAGGGCTTCAAGGTCCAGATCTCGCAGAGGAGCCGCGAGAGGCTCACGGACCAGGGGCTCACGGTTGCGGGCTATGCCGACGCCCTCGCCGCCGCCGCTACAATTGATGATCTTGACCCGAAGCAAGTGCTAGGTTTGTTCTTGGACTCAAGGAGGTCGTGGATCGTGCAGAGGCTAGCGGGTAACTTATTGGATCCCGATTCCTTCTCTTCCTTGCTATGTGACGCGATTAGGATCATTAGATCTAGCTTGGGGCAAGTGGGCGAGCTTTTCCTGCTCGCGTTGAATGAAATGCCATTGTTCTACAAAATGGTGCTTGGATCACCCCCCGGGACGCAGTTGTTTGGGGCGATTCCCCATCCTGAGGAGGAAGTGAGGCTTTGGAAGTCGCATCGGGAGAAATTGGAGGCAATGATGGTTCTGCTCGAACGAGAGTTCATTGCTCAGACCTGTTCTTCATGGTTGAGGAACTGCTGTAATGAGATCTTTGGGGTGCTGGTGAGTGGCAAGCGAATCATTGATGCAATTGGAAGTGGAGAAGGACTTGCAGCTGCTGAAAAACTGGTCCATGAAACCTTGGATGGTCGTGCGGGTCTGGAGGAGAGCTTGGAACAGTGGCTGAAGAGTGTCTTTGGCTCCGAAATTGAGTCACCTTGGAACCAGATTCGTGGTTTTATTCTGAAAGACGGAAAGGACATCTTAGAAAATAGGTTGGAAGAAGCATTTGCTAAAAGAATGAAGGAGATTGTGCATACCGAGTTTGAGAACTTGATTGCAGATATCAACTTGAGGAACTCGATTCACTCTATTGTGAATGCCACAGGTACAAGAGATCAGGATGATTTTCAAGCTTACCTGAAGAAACCCTCAACTGGTGGTGGAATTTGGTTCTCCGAGCCAATTCAAAAGAAAACAGGACTGCTTTATGCGCTTAGGCCAACAGTTTATGAGAACGACTTCCGTAATAGTCTCAATGCGTATCTTGGACCTGAAGTTAGTCGAATGAGAGATGCGGTGGACAGCAAATGCCAGAGCATACTAGAGGATCTTTTATGTTTTGTGGAATCTCAGAACTCTGTTTTCAGGTTAAAGGAACTGGCACCATTTCTCCAAGAGAAATGTTACAAGACCATCTCTGTTTTATTAAAGGAACTTGAGGATGAACTTGCTGAGTTTGCTGCTTCTTTAACAAGCAACAATCAGGACAAGGATTCTTTACCTCACTCTGTACTCATTGGAAGATCACTTTTTGTAGGACGTCTTTTATTTGCATTGAGAAACCATTCAAGTCATATCCCACTAATTCTTGGTTCCCCAAGACAATGGATTAAAGATATGATTGGTGCAGTCTCTGCTAGCTTACCATCATCTCCTTTGCCAGGGCAATCTAAGGTGGTTTTTGACTCTCCAATCCCTTCTAGCTTGAAAAGGTCTACATTTGACATCTCTAAAAGTGCTAGGAGTCAATTCCTTGATAATCCAAGAAGGCAAACATTTTCAGCTGCTGCTGCATTGTTTTCACTGGATGACAACACATGCCCAAAACTTGATGAACTGAGCAAAACATTCCGAGAACTATGCATCAAAGCTCATAGCTTGTGGACTATATGGGTGTCTAATGAACTAGCACTGATTCTTTCCAAGGATCTAAATAGAGATGACACATTATCTGCATCGACACCTTTGCAGGTATATGGTACTTATTTAATTTTCTGAGTAGTTACTAATGATAATAGTTCTAATATTTTTTTTTATTTTCCATGAGTAGATCCCTTGAATCTCATTGTTCGGTTTGTTTTTAATTTCTTCTCTAGATTTTTGTGTAAATGGAATCTTTGACTTTGTAATGCTCATTATGATCATTTATATCTGTTATCACTTGAGAATAATGACTGAAAATGAACTCATATACATGTGGTAAAGTATATCAACCAAGTGGCTCTCTTTCCATGAATGGTTTCTTTCCAGTGTAAATTAGTGTATTAGTGTATGCATACGTTATGAATATATTACTGGGGATTGTGCACACCAAATTTTTATTTATATATGGTTTCTTTTTTAGATGTTTTGATGTTTGATGAGGAGTGATAATTGTACTACAAAAAAACAACAAAAATCAACTTATAACTTAAGTGATGTAAAAGAAACTGATCAAATGCCTGTATGAATTACATTGACTCAGATCTGTCTCTTTGGCTGCCCCATCATTGCCTCTTTGCATATTACATATATCAAAATCTTACCGGGAGACAAAATAAGTCATAGCTAAGATTTGTTTAAATGTAGTGTTTTATAAGGAATCACACTTAAGAAGTAACGAGCTCTTTGAAGAAAAACGCTTGATATGATATTCCGATGCTTTAGCTAATCCTCGAAGTAAATGCATTTTCTCATATCTCAATGAGATTGAAGTTATTTTCACTGTTATGTATGGTATCCTTGTATCGTTTTCTTTAATTTGAAGTCTTATAATGTGTTCTGAGAGATGACTAGTTATGTCTAGTTAAATTTTGCTTATCCTTGAAGTAAATGCATTTTCTCATATCTCAATGAGATAGAAGTTATTTTCACTGTTATGTATGGTATCCTTGTATTGTTTTCTTTAATTTGAAGTCTTATAAAGTGGTCTGAGAGATGACTAGTTATGTCTAGTTAAATTTTACACAAGTAACTTTGCTCATGTAGGGTTGGGAAGTAACAATTATCAAACAAGATCAATCCAAAGAGGGCCCATTGGAGATGACAATTGCTCTTCCTTCCATGCCTTCACTCTACATTACCTCCTTTCTCTTTCAAGCATGCGTAGAAATTCATAAAATTGGAGGTCATGTTCTCGAGAGATTTACACTGCAAATATTTGCATGGAAACTTTTAGAAAAGGTATGTTGCTTCATCTTGCTAGATATCTCACTTTATGGAATGGTACTAGTTTTCTTGCAGATAGTTTCATCACACATATCCACATAAAACATTTTCCTTTCCATGTGTAAATGATATTTGTTTTTATAGCTTTTAACATATTCTAATCTGGGGTCGCTGATATTATCTGTTCTTGCTACATTTTGAAAATAAAAATGTTCTTTTTACAGTGGTCATGTTTACCTATTTCTGTTGTTGATTTTGGAAATAAAAATGGTGTTTGATGGTGGTTTTGTTGAGTCATTGATACTAGCAGAGAATCATTTGCCACTGAAAGGTTAAGTTTTTAACAAGGTCTGGTGACACCTCAAAAAGGAGGGTTTGGTAAGGAATGGAGTATGGGAAAGATATAAAGACCAATGTATATAATAATATATACAGAATAATAGGGGTGTTGTCTAGACTGGGTTTCATATAATTTTTGTCCAGACTAGGGTATAGTTTAATCAATCTACTGACTTGGTCACTTCAGTTAACTGGTTTTATTTGAGAGGCCAAATTAGAAACTCACGGGGAGAACTACAAACTTGAAAAGATATGAAATGCAAACCAAGGTTAAACCTTAAATAAATTAACTTCAGTTGTCAGTTTGGTCAGTTTGGTATTTTAGTACTCCAAATCATCTATCAAATTAGCCAGTAGCCTCTTTCACTGGGACCTTTTGCTCATCTTTGCATGGTTAAAATTATCGAGCAGAAGGAATGCATTGACAAATGAACAAGGGCAGAAATATTGGCTTCCAGCAGTGACAGAGAAGATTAGTGGGGTGGATAAACAGAATATAAAGTATATTATACTAGGTTTTTCAGTGTCTGCTTATTACAGTCTTCATCTTTAGGTATTTGAAGTACCTGTCACAAGTTGAACAGTTAATTTAATCCAAAATTTCAATTCATGGATCATGATATGTCAATTATCCTCCAATTGGAGAAGGTTTTTTTTTGTTGTAAATACTTATAACTTATGTCACTTCTATTCCAGTTAGATTAAGAGCTCAATCTTTCATGGAAACACAAGTATGAAAATATTTCTGAGAGATCAATTTTGTACTGTGTTCAACCAATTCTGAAGTTGTTCTGCTCCTTATTAACATATTGCCTCGTAGGTGATTAAAATCTATGAAACGTTCTTATTAGCTGTGGAGAGTGATGAATCTCGGGTTTCAGAAAAAGGAATCTTGCAAATTTTGCTCGACCTAAAATTCATTGCTGACATTCTATCTGGGGGCAGAGACTTTGCCAGTAGTAACCCTGAACAGGATTCATCAAGAATTGTCGCGCTGAAACCTTCACTGAGAAGGAAACAGCCACAAGTCCACCTTGATTGTGCTAATGCAGAGACTATAATCAGGCTGATAAATAGCTTTTCGCAGAGGTTGGATCCCATTGACTGGGCTACGTAAGCATTCTTTCCAAAATCTTTGATGCTACTGATACGGATTGAAGCCTTTTTATTGATTTTTCTGCATTAATTATATTAATAAACTTGAAAAGTAATGCCGCTTTTATTTGTCATGAGAGCATGTATAAGGTTACATGCGTGAAGAATTAATGTACTTGGAATTTTTTTTCTTGTGATAATTTTGCAGGTATGAACCTTACCTATGGGAAAATGAGAAGCAATCATACAAGCGATTTGCTGTCATGTTTGGGTTCTTGGTTCAACTTAATCGCATGTACACCAACACTGTCCAAAAATTGCCCACAAAATCAAACACCGGTTCAAACATCATGAGATGTTCCACGGTTCCTCGATTTAAATATCTTCCAATCAGGTTTGTGCCACTTTTCTTGATATGAAGCATGAGCAGCTAATTGTATTATGCTTAATTTGCAAGTGCTGGGTCATGGTTGGGTTAGTGTCAGAGTTTAGTTACCTACCATTGAGTATTTTATCAGTGTCTTCCTTTATGAAGTTCACTTCTTTGGTTCCTTGTATTTTGTGCTTTACAATTTTAAGCTACTACAACTTGAACTGTAATAACATTTTACAATGTCCAGCTCATAAAAATGCAGTTGCTAAAAGGAACACATGTTAGAAAAAATGGTTTCTGTTACCTAGAATTCTCTTTCAGGACAAGTTACCCACATGCACATTAAAACCCATACACTACAATCTACCAGTTCAGAAATATTGCCATTCTACGATGCTTCAATCCCATGGCCTTCCATTACTGTCATGTAATCACTTGAGTGGTTGCTCGTTGACTGAAGCTGTCTAGTTAAGGAATATCTTGGAACAAAGTTACTAAGTAGTACTCAACATAGAAACAGGCTTCTTTGACAATATAAACATCAGGAGATTTATCATCTTTTAATAATTGTAGCAACATTTAGTTATAGAAGTTATGATTTATATGACATAAACATGAGATTTTTTTCTGTATTTAAATCAGCAAGGAAAAAAGGGAGATATTATTCTGCATCTAAAAGGCCAATATTTATTTAGAACATGCCATTTTTAAATTTCTGATTGCTACGCTAAGGCATCGAATGGCCAAGTGTCCAAAGGTGGGATGGAAAACTTTTTGGCCTTGGATTTGTAATAGGTCATTTGTAATAGGTCTCCATTAATAACTATCTATTTATTTTATTGTCAGAATTGTATGATGCTCAAATTTTTCATGAATTATACAAATGCAAGGTTTAAATTTGTTTTTTCTTGGATCACCAAAAGGCTAGTTAACCGTGATTTTCTCTTATTTAATTGAAATGGGATTCAACCAATCTATAATCGAAGTATATATCAGTGTCAAATTATATGATAAATTCTTTGAAGTCAATTTTGTCATTCCTGCTATTGTGCCTATTCCTTCAATTTATCTTATCTCCACATCTTCTATGACTTTTTCTCTTTTCTTTTTCACTTAGCTAACCAACTCTTTCAACTTCCTTTTAGAGCAACCAAGTTATCTGGAGGTATAGCAAAAGATCCATTTGTTATATCTATGTTAGAAATAATAGGTTTGTATATGATTCATTATAGTTAATGAGAATCAGAAATCTTTGCATTTTTCTTCTGGTTAATCATATTTCCGTATCTCCTAGATTCCCTTGGGGGTTATGACTGATGTTTGAGCAAAAAATTGATTTTTTTTTTTCCTTTATGGTTATGCTAGTAAGAACGATTTACATTTTGAAGTCATGCAAGTGATGTTTCACGGTTTCATTCTCTCTTGTTAGGATCAGTCAATTTAGCAAGCAATTGAGAAGAAAAGAATGAAAGACAAGGAGGTTTTAGTTATTTGCATACTCTGAAGAGGATATTTGGCATATTTAGTATTAATCTCTTTGCTGTTTAATCTTAACTAGAACTTTCTACAGCAGATGATTTGCAAGATCAACTAAAGAAAATTGATTCAGCTGTAAGAAGTCTATATTTGGAGAGTGATTCAAACAAGTGAACATGAAATGAGCAAATACCATGCCATATATCTTTTTCTTAGAAGAATACTACTTACCATGCATAGTGGTAGAAAACTGAAACTTAGAAGGTTGAATAATAAGAAGATAATATGAAGTATGTTCCTTGGTTTTGCCCAGTCATTGAAAGAACATCTTATGGTGTTATGAATCGCATGAAACGAATTTGTATGTTAAGTTACAATGATATGACCAGCTGTTATCCGATGAGAGACAACAATAAAGTAGAAGCATACGATGGAATTTGGTATTATTAGGTGACTCGATTGCATTAAAAATAAAATGAAATTGACAAAGTAGTGTTAAGAGCTCAAATCAGACTAACTTCTTATGCTAGTCTGGAGAAGTACATGTTTGGATAAAATATGTAGGTATTGGCCTCTATAGCAAGAAGAGATGGTATTGCTTACAGCTGCATCTTGAAAATATGACTTCGGATCTAAACTAATTAACATGCTAAGTAAATGTAAGTCTGCAACAACTGCTTTTGCTTCAGTTTCTAAATAAATGTGAAAGTTTAATCAACCAGCTACTTCAATTATAGTAAGGATGATCTCATGTGTCGAACTGCTTGGTGAACATTCCTAGTATCAACTTGTTTCGTTTGCATTTCTATGCAACTGAATGGATTCTAGACTAGGAACTACTTGTGCAAATGTTTTTCAGCCTCTATGTGGTTAGTAAGAACATTTTGAGGTGGAACACATTGCCTATGATATGGTCAGATTGGCAAAAAGAAAAAAAAAAAGGATATGGTCATATTCACCAAGAGCTGTCAGTAAATTCCAAAATTGAAGCCCTTCATTGTGAGGGTTGCTACTTCAAGTTTTTACTTGCAGTGTTCCTTAATTGGTCAATTGGACTGTATTTTGTTGGAATTGAAGAATTTGAGAAGCTGCCGGTGTAGCTAGGAACTGATGAGGACAAGATTGGACCTCTTTGAGATGCTGACAGAGTGTATTTATCAAAGGATTTAAATGCTAGTCCATGCTGACCAATATAATGTCAGACTATTAATTTGCAAGATACCATGGTATACTGCTGATAGAAATGAAAAGGAATTGTTTGAAGTGCTGGTATGCCTGGTACGGTTGGTGCATTTAGGACCAGTATGGTTGAACTAGTGTGTACTTGTCATTGTGGTCAATAATTAGTTTGGTATAATATATTTCTTGAAAAATAAGTGGATCTCTTCTGGATTTCTTTAAAGCATTTTCTTAAGGAACATATATATACTCTTGCTTAATATTAATTGCTAATGTTATCAATTCTGGTGTGATTCTGATATGAATTTCCCTCTTTCAGTACTCCTGCCTTATCTTCAAGAGGTGCACATAAATCAGCTCTGCATGCAGCTGATGATACCACAGCGAGGAGCCCTTGGAAAGCATATTCAAATGGAGAGCAATCTTCAAAGCCTGAGTTTGATGATAGTCCAAATTTTGGAGCAGCAGCGCCATTGCTGAAGTCCATCATGACACAGGTACTAGTTGGAACTTATTTTAATTTTGATTAGATTGCATGTTTTTTTTAGTGGCTTGGTGATGATATAGATCCTTTAGAAGTTCATGCAAGAGCATTCAGCATGAACAAGTGTCCCTGAAATATCTATTCTGAAATGATGATATCAATGTTGAGTATATTATTGAATACTCAATTATCAACTGTGCACACGATTCATGAGTGGGATTAAATCTTCACAGACATGCTCAGTAGCTCCCTGCTAATGATTTTACCGAGTTAGCATCCTACATATGTTTGATCGTAGGCCTGCATGTTCCAGCTTACTGTTAGAAATAATCTCTAACGGTGCATGAAATTCCCGAGACAATTTACTAAAGTTGTCAAATTCATTAGATTCATGGCATTTCCATTTGTTTCAAAGATCAGGAAATTAGGAACTGCAGTTACATTTTAGTTTTCCTGTCCAAAATTTATAGGTTGGTAGCAAATTTGGAGAGAGCACATCAAGGTGGGGCTCTATGCTTTCTGACTCCCAAGTCGGAAGGCTCAAGGACAGATCAGCAGCTGCTATGTCAACTTTTGGTGACATTCTCCCTGGCCCAGCAGCAGGACTTCTATCATCTCTTACATCAGGCACTGCCATGTTCGACTCCTAAATGCCTGTGCTTGCTTCTCATCAGTGTCTCGTTAATTGATTGAAGCCCATGTGGTTACTTTTAACCGGAGAGGAACAGAGCTGGCAACATTCAGTCACAGCAGCTCGGTTCAACAACACTGTCCATGTGTAATAGAGGCAATGAAGGTGGTACTCGTGCTGTCTCGCGAGTTAGCAGCTACTTTTCATTGTATAAGATGTCAAGATGTCTCCTATATGATTTCATCACAAGGTAATTCCAAGATATCTGCAGTTCCCTGACCAAATTATGGAATCATGGAAGTTGAAGAGGTAGAAGCTCGATCAAATAGTTAGGTAGAAATCGGGCATCACAGTTGTGTGTTACTGCATCTACAGTATATCAAAATAAAGGTATGGGTGTAAGTCTTATAACTTGTTTGGATAAATTCTTTTTCTAGGTAATTAGGGAATGCCATTATTTGTTTGTTGTTTGTTTTTTTCCTTAATGTGACTATACTGGCAGTCATTTATTATAAATAATGAAAAAAAATCAGTTTTATTTCATAACTTCCCTCTCACACAAGAAAAGGGTTCTTCAAAAAGTTATACATGGTCATTGAACATGTAATATTTAATAAATAACTAACATTATTCATGTTAGTTTTTCGTCATGTTTCCCTTGATTTAATTAAAAAAATATTTCAATATATTGTTTTCTAACTTTTATATTGTTTGCTTATGGTATTTTAAATTCTGTATTTTAATTATTTTTCTAATAGTGAGTGAAAAAAAAAAGATGGAATCATTGTTTGTGGATATCTTGGATATTTGGGGAAAGCTAAATGTTTTTGGGTTAAAATCCCAAAATAAAACAGGATGTTTTGCTTTAGAAAACCAAACCTGAAGGTATATTTTGGTAAATCATATTAAAATTTTCGTACGATTAATTTATATAATCAATGACAGTATGAACTTGTTGAAATATATATCCTATAAATAAATATCAGAGTGCAATCAGGTCGAAAGTGTCTCACACCAGAGAAAATAAATCAACTTAGAATAAGACTCTTTTATTACAAACTAATTACCCTAAATGCTTGTTGCTGATGCCTTTTTCTTAAAATCAATATCCTTGCGTTTTGCGAGGTTCATGTTTTGCAAGCTGAAATGGTTGGTAGTGAAACTGGATTAAAGTATAAAAGTTTTGATAATTGGCGTGTATGCTATATGTGATTATTTCTCTTAGATTTTAATTAAAATTTTAATTTATAAATTTGAAGGTAACCATAAATTATTTAGTTAGTGGATTCCATGCATGTAAATATTACTAATACTGCATTTAACAAGATTAAGTGCGTCATAAATCCTTCTTCTAAGTCAAGGCATGTGATCATATAATATTGAAGAGAGAAGCAACAAGGGTGATAAAAACATCCACTAAACATTTAAAATTTGATATTATCATAAACGTCACAGAATTTATTCTTGATAACGAAATCAAGATGGTAATTAAGACTAAAATCACTAAATTACGAAAAGGTTGAGAAGAAGCTTACAAAATTTTATCCTTGGCCCAAACATTAGAGGCAAATATGCATTAGGAGCTAAAAATTATGGTATTCCAAATCTATTCACCAAGGGTTGAGCATCTAACAAATTTCAAAGGTGTTTGGCTAGATTATCTATTAAGAATTTTAGCATATCATATTCTGAGATTTAATCTCGCTTTCCACACTTATTCTTTATTTTTTAAAAAAATACGAATTTAAATTATAAAATTCTTCATACATGCTCTTGTAGTTAAAGTCTATAGGTCGTAGAAATCTGTAATTGTAAAAATACTAAAGATATTCTCAGATACCTTGTATTTTTTTATATTTAACTGAATTAGTTATTGTTATTCTATGATGAGTAACAGTTAGAAGTTTTCTTTTGAATGGATGGCAGAGAGAACTATGTGATATATATAGTGTTCAAGAGGATATATATATGTACACTAGTTGCAAGAACAATTGGGCTGTTCCCAAATTTGGCCAGGATAGATATCCAGAAAACGCTAAATAAACGGACAAGTTTGCTGCTTTCCTTGTATGAATTTTCATCAGGAGCAGGACAATCTGGGCAACTGTTCAAATGTATAATATAAAAGGCCATCTAAAATAATTGGTGGATAGCAAAGTTGAGATGACAGCTTGCTGCTTTCCTTTGATTGATTTCATCAGCAGCAGGACAACAGCACAAAAGCAGGGCATCTTTCCAAAGGAATATTACAAAAAGGAAACCCTAAACCATTCATTAACACATCACACGACTATAGCCTTAAATAACAGGATTATGTCGAGCAAAGTTTAATCTCCAAATGGCCTTTAAGAATCTACCTTCTACCCAAACATGTGTATAGTCTGTAAATTATTTTTTTTAATCATCTACTTAACTTTTTTTAAAAAAATTAACCATCACTCTGTAAATTATTTCTAGTGATCTATATGAACAGGTAAACAGTGGTTTTAGCTTCTCATGATCTCTGTTCATCTTATAAGATTTCCCTCAAATGAAGTGATCTTATGGGTAGAATTGGATGACCTGACAGCATACTCACCTCTTCTTAATCTAACAAGCTCTCGCAGGATTATAGTTTTGTTTCATGAGTTTATGACTAAAAACCATTGAATTTTCTAAAGGAGAACATAATGCATTTGCTTGAAACTGTCTGCATTGTGTCTAATATATAATCAATTTGTTGCCACTCAAGTATTATTAGTTCAATGAAAAATATTCACGCAAGAACAATCTTATCATTCTCACCAGGTTAACGAGTTCTGCTGACTTCCAAATCTATTAGAGCTGGTGTCCTCAATTTACCTTGGATGAGTACAAGGGACAGAAGGAGACAAGCTAAGCTTTGCTTTGCATAGCTGACGCTTCTGTTGCCATCTGCCTTGCCATTCTCACGCATGCTTCTTTCTTCTTCGCCTTGTCCTCACTGCTGCCTCCTTCCCCCCCTTCCTTGAACTTGGCATATATGTCTCCTCTATAGAACGCCCAGGTTCGCCACACCAGGATCAGCATTGCAAGAACTCCGATGGCTGTAACCGCCGTTATGACGAGGAAGGAGAGCCTGAAGCACCGTACCCCCATGCACGTCAACGACTTGGATGAAGAGGCCGAGATCATGCCGGCGTTCTGCTTCGCGGCCTCCCGGTCGTACAGATAGCCGGCCACCCTCACGTTAAGCAGGTAGGAGGCCACCGGGCTGGCGAGGCCGCCGACGTTGTACAGCGTCGCGAAGTACTTGAGCCCGAACACCTCCGAGATGATGGCAAAGAGCAGCGGCATCTGCGCCCCGAAGCAGAAGCCGATGATCACAGACGCGATGTACAGCGAGCCGGGGACGCCGAAGGCGATGAGGAGGTAGCCGACGCAGGAGGGGGCCATGACAAGGGCCAAGAGCAGCGGGCGGGGGAACTTGTACCGGGCGAGGAAGATCTCGGACGCGAAGCCGGCCGCCACCCTGCCCATGTAGTTCCATATGCTGATGAGGGAGACGAAGGTGCCGATGCTCCGGGTGGGGTAGCCCAACGACTCGCCGATCTGGCCCATGTTGTCGATCGCCGTCAGCGTGCCGCCGACGCCGCAGATGGTGGAGAAAAAGATTATGAACATGTCGAGGCTCAGGACCGCCTGGAGGATGGAGTAGTCCTCGCCTCTCTTGGGAGGCTTCACGGCGTCGATGATGCGTGCCAGTACCGGTTTCTTCTCGCCAGAGCTAATCGAAGGCAAGCTCGACTCGACCTCGGTCGGTGCTTGTTCGCAGATCGTCTCCTTGTCGATGGTCACAGAGGGCGGCGGAGGAGTTTGGGGCACCATTTGCTTGTTCTGGATGTAGATGTTGATCTCTTCTCTGATGACGACGACGAGGGGGAGCAAGAGGATGAGGAGGACGACGGCGGCGCTGACGCCGTACCCCGAGCGGGAGAAGGAAACCCTCTTTTGGACAATGATCACCACCATGATGTAGGCGGCGAGGACGAGGGAGATGTAGAGGATGGAGCAGAACACCTTGAACTCGTTGGCCTGGCGCACCACCTTCATGATGCGGACGGTGGGGAGGAACAGGACGGAGATGGCCGCGGGGAGCCACGCGATGAGCAGCACGAGCGACTTGGAGTCGGTGCCGTAGAAAGCGAGGTAGAGCTGGGTGAAGATGGCACCGCTGAGGCCGACGAAGCCCTTGAGGAGGCCGAGCACGATGCCGCGGCTCTCGGGGAAGTTTTTGACGGCAGCGACGAGCGCAGCGGTGTTGGCGAATGTACCCGAGTTGGCGCCGACGCATATGTAGAGGCACATCTGCCACACCCAGGGGTGGGGGATGCGGCCGGTGATAGCGAGATAGATCATGAGGTAGCCGAAGAAGTTCATGGCGGCCCCCATGGCGAGGATGGCCCAGGGAGGGGCGAGTTCGGCCATTAGGCCGGAGACGATGCCGACGTTGGCGCCGAGATCCTTGAAGAAGGAGATGGTGTTGAGCGTCTCCTGGTTGTAGCCGAGGGAAGTCTTGATGTCCTTGGAGTAGACCGCGAAGATGTAGGTGGCGCCGGCGGTCGACATTACGAGGAAGGATGAGAAAGCCATGAACCACCGGCCGCGGACGACATGGACGGCGAGGCCGAGGGACTCACGGGCCGACATCTTGCTGGGTGCGAGAGGGGAAGGCTCGGAGAAGAGTTCTGCTCGTGATCTATTTCTGGTGGGTGCTGCAGAAACAGGCTGGGTGAGGTGGTGGGGGAAGGGGAAGGCCGGCGAGCTTGCCTGCCGCAGTGGCGATCACAACAGACTTTGGTCCATCAATCATTGAGTGTTATATAACCGTGTCGAACCTGTGGTTGTGGACAGCGGTGGGGAATGCACGTGAGTTACTGGATATATTCCACCGTCCACTGCATAGTTATGAGAGCTGGCCAATGAATTAACTGGTTAGATGGTATATATTTTAATTAGGAATTTTAAATTTAAAATACAGAATTTTAAATTAAAATTATATTGTATTAAAAATAAATGAAAATAAAATCAGTTGTATTGAATTAGATGAAAAGATTAATTCCAACCAGTAATAAATATTCATCCATAATAAAAAATATATGATAATATTTGAAAAAAATACATGATCGATAAAGGAGTGAGCTTGGGAGGAGGAAACGAAGATAGAGGGATGAAAGACCTAGAGAGAGAATATTGTAAAGAGAGTTCTTATGAAAAAATCTTCTCTGCCTCTCAAATATATTAAAAATTAATAGATTATTTTAAAATAGATATAAGATAAAAATATATCAATAATCATACATACTTATAGAAATATTTAAAAAATATAAAAAATTATATTCAATACTCATGAAATATATTTAAATATTAATAATTTAATATAAAATAATAATTTTTCAATTCAATATGAAACTCATGTATCAAATAAATAATGATGCCTCTTACAAAACAAATAAATTCATATATTAGTCATATATAACACATCTAGATGACATACATAATATTAGTAATAAAGATGTACATCACATTCGATGACAAACTCTATTAATAATGAATGACGAGACATATTCAATGGGATAAGTTTTATATTTTTTTAACAATAAATAAAGAGAACTCATATCGCATTTTCAATAGCAAATAAAGTGATATATCTCATCAACCAAAGTAGAGATATGTTTATTCTAACAGTAGACGAAGGAACAGTCTAACCATCTCATTCGATGACTCACTAATCTAAAAAAAATCATCATACTTGATCTCGATAAAGATATATAATCATCTATGATCATTTATACATATTCATTCATATATTTATTTAATAATTTATATATACATTTAAAAAATAATATGATAAAATTATGCTCGATGTATGATCTACTAGACTATGTCCACTAGTGACTTCGCATTGTGATAGGCTCATAGCTCTTTTCATATGATACACTTCTAATATGAGTATTTCAATGTAGTTACATATATCACATGATAATAATCATATTAATATTATTAACTTAATCTCAAAAATAATAAAGAACCATTAATCATGTCCTAATCAACTTTGAAGAAAGCATTTAAATTAATCAAATTATAAAGACACGAGGCATCAATATCTCTTAATCATCTTGAACCCTAATTAAACAAAATTGAATTCAATTACGATATACCTTATCAAATTAGAATTTATTAGTTTCAATTGGGTTATTTGGGCTTGAATTTATCAAATTGGTTTAAAATTATCCTGAACCGACTTAAACTAATCAAAATGATCATTAATTCAATTAATGAATAAATTAATAAGGGAAGATAGAATTGAGCTAGGCTATATAGTGCTAGTCCAGAATAGATTACCCATCTAAGTCTTGGGTTGGTCACCAAGTAACCTTATGGGTTGGGTTGAGGTGCAATGAGTTGGACAAAGAGGCAACGATATGTTTAGCATTGATCACATAGCTATGTGGGCCTAGCCTTATGGGTTGGGTCAAATTTTATTATTGATTTGAGCTACACTTAGCTCATGGAATAGGTCATGCTTGATTATATGAGTTAGATTATACTTGATTATATGAGTTGGGCTATACTTAATTACATGGGTTAGATTATATCTAGTCATATAAGTTGGATTATGTTTAACCACATGAGTTGGATAATTCTTGGCCATATAGATTAGATTATAATTGGCTATATAAGTTGGACTATGCCTAGTCATAAGTTGGATTGTTCCTGGCTATATGATTTAAATCATACATGACCACATAAGTTGGGTTATACTTGACCATATGGATTAGGTTGTATTTAGCTACATGGGTCAAATTATACTTGATCATATAGGTTGGACCATGTTTGACCACATGAGTTCGATTATGCCTGGTTGTATGAGCTGGATTATATTTGACCACATAGGCTGGATTATGTTTGGTCATATAAGCTAAGTCGTACCTAACTACATAGACTGGATTATACATGGTCAAATAGGCAAAATCATATTTGCTTACTTAAGCCATTCTAACCACATGGGCTAAACAGATCAATCAACTTCACTAAGTCAACATGAGTTGTGTTCCTCTTATTAAACTAATTTTAATCTTATTCAAAAATACTTTAAAATATTATAGTTAATAATTTAAACTTTAAAAAATAAGTATTTCATTAGAAGTTTTAATAATACAATATTAATTCATTAAAATAAATTTTTAATTCTATTTTTAATTAATTAAATAATATAATAAATTCATGATTTTATATTTAAAACTAATTAAATATAAAAAAAATCATATATTAGTTTTTATATGATCATATGAGCGGGATTATGCTTGATCACATGAGTTAGGCTACACTTGATTACATGGGTTAGATTATATCTAGCCAAATGGTTTAGACTATGCTTAACCATATGAGTTAAATCATTCTTGACCACATAGGTTGAATTGTAATTAGTTATATAGGTTGGATTATGCCTAATCATAAGTTGGATTGTACGTGGCCATATGATTTAAACTATGTATAGTCATATAAGTTGGGTCATGCTTGACCACATGGATTAGGTTATGTTTAGCCACATGGGTCGAATTATATTTGATCACATAAGTTGGACCACGTTTAACCACATGAGTTCGATCATGTTTGGTTGCATGAGCTGGATTGCATGTGACAATATGAGTTGGAATATGTTTGACCATATGAGCTAGATCATATATAACCACATAGAACTGTACATGGCCACATAGACAAAATCATATTTGGCCACTTAAACTATGTTGGCCACATGGGCTAATCAAATGGATCAACTTCACTAAGTCAGACATGAGTTATGTTCGACCCCTCTTATTAAACTAAATTTTAATCTTATTCAAAAATACTTTAAAATATTATATAATAATAATTTAAACTTGAAAAAAAATTTCATTAGAAGTTTTAATAATAAAATATTAATTCATTAAAATAAAATTTTAATTATATTTTTAATGAATCAAATAATATAATAAATTAATGTTTTTTATATTTAAAACTAATTAAACATAAAAATCATATATTAATTTTTATATGATCATAATGAGCTCTCCCAAATGGTAGGAACAGATTTAATTTTTATATGTAATTTATTTTTATATTGTTTTCACACACAAAAATAGAACTGCAACATTTATTTTTTATAGTTTACACATAATAATAGAATTCAAAATAATTAATTTCTAAAACTCATATCACTCTTTAAGAAATACATCAATTAATAATTTTTAGATTATTTAATTAATTAACTGATTAACTAAATTTCTTATTTCCCACACCATTAAGAAAATCAATTTTAATAATTTTCTTAATCATGTTATAGCAATTAATCATTAGAATAAATCAGCACATTAATTATGGTTATTTAATTCATGATAAGGGAGGAAAATATTCGGTCATTACACCAAAAAAAAAAAAACACTTGATACATCTAGGGTTTTTTTTGTGAAAATATGGAGAGGTTAAGGAACAATTTTAAAGGGGTTGAAGAGTTAACTCAAAAGATAAATTTATTTTTATATTTAATTATTTTTATACAATGAAAAATATAAAGAAGGCATCAGTTTTTCTGATTTATACTTGGTTGTTGATTCTCTATAGTTTCATTGATTTCAAGATAGTCTTCTATACACAAAATACACATTTCTTAAACCAATCAAAACAAGGAATCAAAAGGCTGCTCCCGCTCTCGCTGGCCCAGAGATGGTGCAGTGCAGGAAGATGAGTCAACTCAGCTGAACCAATGCCTTCTTCTTGATGAGGTCTTGGTCCCGTGAAGCAGCATGACAAGGATGGGTTTGTCTCATCTTCGGATTCCAACCCAAACCCAGGAGAAGAACGACAACAAATATTCTTTGAAGCTCAAATCTTGTTGTTCTTCTACCAATTAACACTTTTCCTTCGGCTCAGCAGGTCTTTGTGGAGGATATAAAACTGATCACATGACTTGTAAACATAATTTGCCCTTCCCAAAAGATAAAATAATAATTATTATTATTATGATCTTTAATTTAGGCAGATGACACCTCCCTTCGTTGTTGTTTATCAGTCAATAGTACTTGAACACTTCTGTCACTTTCTGGAGACATTGAATTTCCACCATCTCTAGATAAAGGGTTTCTGGTCAGTGGGCATTTATGAGCTTCTTTGTGACCCGGAGAAGGAAGCAGTGGAACAAATTGGCATGAAGAGAAAACTCTTGCTTTGGGATTAGTCAATCTCAGTAAAAACAATGACAAAAGATTCATAAAGCATTACATCGAACTATTTCTTGACCGTGTTAAGATAATAATTATGAGTAATCATCGATTGCAGAAGAATGAGATCTTATTATACGAGACATACAATATATTACAAATGCATGATCATTATGCTTTCTATCAGATTAATTATTTTCATCTCTTATAAAGAAAAAAACTTAAAGTAAAATACTTAATAACACGATGTTGATCCCAAATAGTTAAGATATTATTATTTTGTTATTATTGTCTATATGTGATGGATAAGTTTTGATACTTAGTCAAGTTCAGAAATATATGTGATAAAATTTATGGATAGTCTTTCTAATATCATTCCTACGGATATTAAAGTATCCATTAATTGTGTTTAGGACGGATATGGAAGGAAGACAAATAGGATGTTTGATTGGAGAAAGATTTTGATATTGCATAGTTAATCGGATTCAAGGACAAACTCAATGAAATCTATCCGTTGTCATCTTATACCTCCACCTTTGATGCCATTAATGAGAGGAAGAAGGTAATAACAATTTTGATGCGTAGATCATGGATTACTTTGCATTTAGGGTTTTCTTTTATTGATTAGACGCTTTATCTTCAGAAATTAATTGGCTTTACTAGACATGACTTATAAAAGGCATTGAATACCCATTCCATTTATCTTTATTTGATGAAATTATATATATATGTATTGATATATTATTGGGTTTCGATTTATCTTTCCACATTAACAACATAGTTCTTTTTAAACCTTTCTTTTCATAGAAGTGCATTAGGGCTGCAGTTTAACTACACAGTGGGATAAATGTTGCATGACTATCAACTCCAAAGTGATGGAAATTAACATCTTTTTGCAGCATCATCCACCATAACTTTCATAGTGCTTCTTGATACTTACATTTATGGATTCCAGCTTTGTGCAGCATGCTCCAAAAGTTTTTCTTTGTGCAGCATGTTGGTGACATATCCTTGTCTGTAGCTCAATAGTGGTGTTTCTTTCCAAGAGAAAAGTGGAGGCATGTTGCAATGTAGACAAAGAGTGAAGTGTAGTTGACTTCCGCCTGCTCCTTCCGAAAGAGATTAGGATTTGTAGGCTTCAACTGACTGTTCCTTTTCTTGAAGTCATTTGCTGGGTTCACAAACTTCATGCGGAAGATACACTCGAAAATTTGGAGCAGGCTGTGATTAGATGATGATATCTTGACCAATTTTTTGTTAGCGTCCAAAATGGCCATCAATCTCGTGCGAGGGTTGACTTGACTTGACTTGATTCATCTTTTGTGTTGAGGTCAAATGACCATCAATCTCATGTGAGAGTTGACTTGACTTGATTTGATCAATCTTTGTGATAGTGTCAAAAATGATCATCAATCTCATGCAAGAGTTGACTTATCTTGACTCATTTTTTAAAATATTTTCACACTTTTTTCTTAAATATTTCTTTGAGTTTGGCGTCTTTTTCTTATTTATTGAGTCGAATCTTCTAAAGTCAAAGTATATGTCATAGGTATCTTTGTCAAACCTCCAATATTTAAGACGAAGAGTTTGGAGGTAAATGCATACCTATTTATATGCTCTAAATTGATATTTTAGTAGAAAATATTTTAATAGAAAATATTTTCTTTTGGATGCCATATTGATCGGACACGTGGTGCCACAACATCACCATGCTAATTAAGCAGAGGTCTTCATGGCCAGCTAGATACCGCACATCAAATTTATGCCATTTCTAGCCACATTATTTGCTTTCCCATTATGCTAAAAGGAAAGCTTGTTTGTATCGAAGCATAATATTAGGTAATATGCGACGAACTTGATAAAGTTATATGCATCCAGATATGATTAGGTAATATCCATATAATCTAAAGCACGTAGTGTACATGGGATAAATAGATGCTCAAGAGTGTTGTGACATACTAGCTCAAATTATCTACATAGCAAGTGTTAGACAATAGAGATGCAAATAGGTATTGGGTATTTTGACTTATATTATCCACGTAGTATGAAAGCTTTAGGACGTGTTAACTTGAATTGCTCATACAAATAATATCAAATGAAGGAGACATATGAGAGCATTCGATATATTGATATGATTTGCTTATATTTGGAGTATCAAGACATAGGAGACACAATATATTGATATGATTTGCTTATATTTGGAGTATCAAGACATAGAAGACACATAAGTGTATTGAATTTTTTTTATTTAAACTATTCACATATGAAGTATTTGTCATAGATATATAAAAGTGTTAATGTGTGTTGATTTGAATTACTCATGTAGACACTATTGAATATAGGAGACATACAAGTCTATTAAGATATATTGATTTAAATTACATATGTAGGGAGTACTTGACATAGGAGAGAGATATGTAAGGGTATAATACTAACTCCAACTTGAATTGTTCATATGGTAAGTATAAGATGTAGAGGATGCTAATTAGAATAGTGCTTGACATAGAAGATGCAGGACATGGATTTAGAATATCACTTATAGTCACATGATATTTGGGGATGTCAACGAAGTCGGGCAGGGTAGGGATTGTTAGGATCAAGCTGGCACTAAGAGGAGAGGTGAATTAGTGCATACGATAAAAACATCAACGATTCAAAAAACTCATTTCAATGAAACCCGTATCGGAAAGTATTTAAGTTAAAAACATTCATAAGAGAGTGAGGGTAGTAAGCAAGTAAAACAATGAGTGATAATAATGAAAAACATAAACGAAATGAAACAGATAAAGAGCACACTGGAGTTTATAGTGATTTGGTCATTCTAACCTACATCCACTCCCAATTCCTCTTCCATCGAGACCACCGGCATCTACTAACGATATTCTTTCAATGGGTGAAGATCAACTATTCTCTTACAGCACTCTTCTCTTTTTCATAGGTTTAGGAGATAATATTTATAAGCACTCACTCATCTGTTAAACTGAAATCAACTTAAAGCTAGAGGAATAATTATAATAACGTTTTCTCACTATTATATTCTTAGTGCTTATATATTCTAAGTAGGGATGAGAGGGGTATTTATAGACCCTAAATGGATTCAAACTTGAAGCCAAAACCATTCTCATCTCGGGTCTTCAGAGTACTAGCGGTACCACTGGTTAGTTTGTCCTAACATTGGGCGGTACCACCACTTGACACTAGGTAGTACCATTTCTCAGTTTGGCGGTACCACTGCTTGATATAGTCTTGGAAACTATCTTGGAGACTGAGCCACCAGCGATTCCACTGCCCAGAATTGGTAGTGCCACCACTTGACCCACCTTTTGGATCATTGATTGGGCCTTTCTATTGGCCCAATGCAGCCCTAACTTAGGCCCAATGGGCTCCTATTGAGTTAGCCTAATTATACTAAAACTAATTCAATTAGTCCCATAAACTACTTTGATTTAGATAAATTATTACAAGTATGAATCTTATGTTGTCCAGCATGTCACTCATTCATCGGCGCTTCGTCCGATCCTTCGACATATCATCCTTTCTTGTGGCCTATTGCCCAATTGATATGTTGACCCCATAACTCCAATCTCATTAGCACAATGCCCATTCTTCTTGGCCTAATACTCGAACTCATCATCCGAAGCCTTCTACCGATACGTCGACCGATCCTCCGGCTCGACATCTAATCTTCTGACCTGTTCCACTTCGGCTAAGTGTCTGATTCCTCCTACTTTAATCAATTTGCCTTTCTTTGATCAAAGCTAGTCTTGCATTACTCCAAACACAGATTAGATTATAACTTTATCAATTGGTTTCATCATCAAAATCCAAGATTTAATAATCTTTTCCTTTTTGATGATAATAACCAATTGATGACGGAGTTAACCTTAACTCTCCCTATCAATATGCCATATTGATAGAAACTTTAAATTAAAAAAATCATGGGTATTTCATGCATAATCATAATTTCAATACATCATTCTATGCATAATCATCACCATAACTTTTCCCCCTTTATCATCAACAAAAAAGAGAAGTACATCTTGCAAGTTTTATAATATTCAAGCTAGCCATATAGTAAATTTTACATTATTTTACAACATACAAACTAACAAGTTGGCAAGTGTTACTTCTCTTTGAAGTATGAAGGCTAGTAAGTTTTGCTTCTTTTGAGATGTGCAAGATAGCAAGTTCTTTTTTTTCTTTTAAGAAGTGCATGCTAGCGATTTTTTTTGCTTCCTTTGCAATGAGCAAGCTAGCAATTTTTTTTTACTTCCTTGAAATATGCAAGCTAGCAAACTTTGCTTTCATTTGCGATGCACAAGCTAGCAAAGCTTTCTCCCCCTTTGTTATTATCAAAAAGAAGGGAGGAATACAATGATATAATTTTTCTTTTTATAACAATGCTCTAATCATCATAACATAAGGTATACAATCATAAATATAAGGGAGCATTATGAAATCATAACATAAAAGATATTAATATCAAATTGTGAATATCAAAAGACATAATTTACTTTGACAAATCTCCTCTTAAAAAAAAAGTCTTACAAGATCAAATAGTAAAAGATCTTTCAAGAGAAATTTTAAGTCATGAATTCTAAGAAATCAAGAGAAAAATCATGATTCATTTGGATAAATATTCTCTTTAATAAAATGTATGAATCATACGAGAAAAAAAAGTAAGAGATCTTGATTCATATAAAGAAAATTTTAAGTTATAAATATTAAGAAATTAAGATCATGATTTGGATAAAGCCTATTTAAATTTAAATTATCAAATTATCAAAATCACTTTCAAGAGATTCAAAATGACATAAATAGTTTTATTAATCTCTTATTGAAAAATTGATAAGATAGAGATAGAAAATGCGTTCCCTTTTTATGTGTTTTAATTTATGTGATTTATTTCTTATAAGCATACTATTATTTTTTATGCTAAATAAAAACATGCATCAATGTTTAAGATCGAAAAACAAATTTTGTCATAAAAGCTAACATATTAAACATAAGGCATCTTCAAACAAAAGATTTGATTTATCATTTTAATTACATTGATACTATATATATTTTTAAGTGAGTCTAACTCTTTATACTTTGTGCAAGGAATTAATATGCAATAGTCATGCTCATTTTTTATTGAAAATTTTAAAATCACTAGAAAGGAAAACATGATCATCTTTTTTATTTTGGTATTTTATATTTCTTGCTAACTAAATTAAAATCATCAAGAAACTCATTAAAAGTATCAAGTAATTTCATAGTAAAGTTAAGGAGCTTTGGTTAAGTCACTTACCTCGTTTTCAGTTTGCTCCTTGTCTTTGAATATACTTGATTTGTCCCAAGTCACCTTGAGTATCTTTTTCTTCTTTTGTTGTGGACATTTGCTTTTGAAGTTGTTAGGATCTAAAGCGACACTAAGAGGAGGGGGTGGGAGATGAATTAGTGCAGCGGATAAAAATCATAAATTTAAAACGATTATGGAAAAGAGTTGTGCATTAAGAAGTTTTGGTTCGATGAAAATAATTTCAGTAAAGTGATTTGAATGAATACGATAAAAAGTAGAGAGGAGAAGAATGAGAGATTGCAAGAATAAGATTGCAACTAAGGATTGAAATACAATAATATAAAACAAAACTCACACATCAAGAGAAATACATAGCGATGTATAGTGGTTCGGTCAAATGACATACATCCACTTCCGAAACCTCTTTCTAATTTTCACTATTAATTCTTCTTGAAGGGGAAGGACCAAGCACCCATCTTATAAACTTTTACAAGTGGTTCACACTCTCTTACAGAACTTTTACAAATGAGACTTGGGAGATGAATACTCAAGCTATCGAATATAATTTTACTAGAGCTTTAACTCAGTTTTTATTACTTCTCAATGTTCTTAGCTAGCTGAGAAGTAAGGGGTATTTATAGACTCAATTGGTTTCAGAATTGGAGCTAAAAAGAGTCACATCTCGAATTTTCGAGTATTGGAGGTACCACTGCTTGGCACTAGTGGTACCATCGCCAGTTGACCTTGATCTGTCAGTGTACTGGGTAGTACCACCGCCTAGTCTGACGATACTACTGCTTGACAGGATTCTCGGACTTTGTGGAGGGGTGGTATCACCTTCTGTCAAACGGTACCACCGTTGATAGGTAATAACTGTTAGTAGTACTACCGCTGACCTAGGGTGGTACCACCGCCCAGACCACCTGGGAACTAGTTCTCGAGGCGATGCCATTACCCCAGTCTGGCGGTGCCACCACCAAACTTGGTCTAGCACTACTGAATGAGCCCTAAATCCAGTCCAATTTAGTCTAATTAAGGCCTAGTTGGCCCCTACAAGGTTTGATTAGGATTATCACATAATCCTAATCTTAATTACATGCTAACTATAAAATTGAAATATATTTCTAAGTAAATTATAATCCGGTGATGTCGAGTCTTTTTTCGGTGAGCTTCTGGTGAACTTTCAGCAGACTTCCGACATACCCTCGGATATCTTCCAATGAACTCCCAACAGGCTCTCGGACTTTATGGCGAGTTCCGATGAATCTTTTGGCAAGCTTTCGAACTTTTTTGGTGAGCTCTGCGAACCTCCGACGAACCTTTCGACGAACTTTCGAAACCTTCGGTAAGTCCCCGATCCATTCTCGGCCACTTTTGGTAGCACTTCCGGTGATCCTTCAGACTTCCGGCGGACTCTCGAACTCTCAACGTACTTGACTCCGGTAATTTGCTTTATGTCTTCATTGCTATCATAGTTAATCTTGCACACTTATCTCAATAATATGGATTAGATCAAATAGCCTATCAATTAACTTCATCATTAAAATCCGTGATTCAACAATCTCCCCCTTTTTGATGATGACAATAAATTGATGACGAAGTTAACCTTAACTCCCCCTATCTATATGCCATATTTTGAGAAAGGAAATACTTGAATTCAATCTTCTTGAATTCAAGCCGAAACCGATAAGTTGCTTCTGTTGAAATTATCATCATGCTCAACAAGCATGAACTTTCATCTATAAATACGAAACATCATATTTTTCTCAATTGAAAATGATGTCAAGGCATGACACCCATTTTCAAGTTCAATGTCGAATGATGATAGACATTTATCACTTCGACAAATAATACCAATTATAATTTTGAAATGTAACAAGGATAAAATGATATCAATAAACAAATGTAAGGCATGATATCATTTTTCGATACATCATGATAACTTATCATATCAATGAAAGATACCAAATTTAAACATGATATGATAACGATCTTTTAAAAATTTATGTATGAGGCATTTGCAATGCATGTGATACATTCCAATATAATTGCGATACACTACATATTTTCATAATATATTACGATGCTTTTAAGAATAGCAATCAATTTTTGAAACAACGCATAGCAAATACGATTACTTGCAATACGATATATATAAAACATTTATTAAGTCATCAATTCATTTGGCCACATTTATCTCAATACGATACATACAAGGCATTTATCAGGTCATCAATTCATTTTGCCATATTCTTCTCCCCCTTTGTCATCAACAAAAAAGGAAGTGGTCCTTGATGCCAAATATTATGATTGGAGTTTTTGAAAAATGGCAAAAAGAGAAGAATAAATCCATCAAGAAAAGCAATTCATTCATTCATGTTTATAAAATTATAAGATAGATTATCGAGGCAAAAATTCATAAGAATTCCTAAGAGCTCATGAAAGTTTTATAAAAAAAATCTGCATAATAATTCTTAAAGCATAAAAGTGAATCATTGAAGTCATTAAAATGCTTCCAATAATCGTTTCTACAAATGAGATTAGCGAGATAGAAAAGAGATCATAATACAAAATTCATAAATCTCATGATAAGGATTGTGAGTGTTCATTCAAGATGGATTGAGATAAAAAGTTCAAGAGGCAATTTGATTGAAAACTCAAGATAAGATTGTAAAGTGAAAAGATAGATTATTGAAGCCAAGATATTCATCAAATATTTCATTAAGAGCTCATGAAATTTATTCAGAAAATTCATGAGAAACAGAGATCATTTTAGTTCAAAATTCATAAAAGGAGTGATGATGATGAAAACTTATCCAAAAATTTTATAAGGGGCTAACTTGGTATTCTCATAAGAAAGAATTCATGAAGTGAAAAATAGTCAATCCAGTTATAAAATCTCAAGATGTAGAAATTTAGCATAAGAGTTAAGAGTTCATCAAATTCACATGAATGAAGTCCGAAGAGAGTATTCAAGTAATAAACACTTGAGAGCTTCTTTATGCAAAGTTCATGATATTAACATATGTATGGTTCCATATGTCATGAAGACAAAATCAACAAATATGAAATTCTTTTATTCATGCCAATAGAAGTAGAGGGAGTATAAAACCAATTTTACTAAGTCATTAAAAGGGCATGATATTAATTAAGGATCATCAACGGAAAATGGTGCTAAAGATCATTAATCAAAGGAGTATCCATTGGACGATCGAAGGAAGATAAAAATTGAGAGCTCCGTTCAAAATACGATATCGAAAAAATGTTATCTAAGATCCGAAAAGATAATATCAAGATGAGTTTATGAAAATCGAAGTTGAAAAATTTCGAAAAGAAACATATAACAACTTCGTGTATCAACACATATGGAATTTTAAAGTGTGCCAAAGTAACATAGAAATTTACCAAAATGAGAGTCAAAAGCTCCATTACAACTTATTAAGTTAATATAGAGTTTTTACAGCTAATCCTCGGGTGGAATACCAAAGTGTCTATATAGATGATCTAACTTCTGATTCATTTGACACACTTCATTTAGGATTTCAACTTGTTGTGATTTGATTTGATTTATTTCTGTCATGATCGGATCTTCAGAAGATGGAATAGGGGCTGGTTCTAATAGTGCTGCACCAAAGGGACTAGGAAGAGGAGATTCATTACCTATAAATATTGGTGTTTCAAGTTCTTCTACTAGAGGGGGAGCTAGATCGGTCTTTCTTGTTAGGATCTGAGCGGCACTAAGAGGGGGTGTTAGGATTTGAGCAGTACTAAGAGGGGGCGGGGGGGATGGGGATGAATTAGTGCAGTGGATTAAAACTTATAAACTTGCAACCGATTTTGGAGATAGTTGGTTCGTAAGGAAATTTTGATTCAACAAAAGAAGGTTCAACTAAAATAGTTTAAGTGAATGTAAATAAGAGTAGGGAGAAGAAGACTAAACGATTTGCAGCTAAGTAAAGGTAAGATGCAGAAATTTAAAAGCTCACACATTCAAAGTACACAGCGATGTATAATGGTTCGGTCAAATGATCTATGTCTACTTCCAAAGCCTCCTTCGATGAGACTCCCAACTTCCACTATCAAACTTCTTTGAAGGGGAAGGGCCAAACACCCCTCTTACAAACGTTTACAAGTAGTTCACACTCTTATAGATTTTTATAAAGAAAAAGAGGGAGGTAAACACTCAAGCTATTGAAATAAGATTTTGTTATAACTTTGACTTAGTTTTCAACTTCTCAAAAGGTGCTTTACCAGCTGAGAAAAGAGGGGTATTTATAGACTTAATTGGTTTTTAAAAATGAAGCCAAAAAGAGTCACATCTTGAATTTTCGAGTACTGGTGGTACCACCGGCCATTCACCCTGCTCTATTAGTGTATTAGGCGGTACCACCGCCTGAACTGGTGGTACCACCGCTTGATAGAGTCCTCGGGCTCTATAGACTGGCGGTACCATCGCCTATCAGGCGGTACCACCACTGGTAAGTAATAAGTGCCAACACACCACCGTTGACCTGGGTGGTACCACTTTGCTTAGACCATTTGGAAAGTTGTTCCGAGGCGGTGCCACCCTGATCTGGCAGTGCCACTACTAGACCTGGTCTAAAACTTCTGAATGGGCCTTGAATCCGGCCTAATTCAGTTTAGACAAGGCCTTATTGGCCCCTACTAGGGTTAAATAAGATTATTACCTAATCCTTACCCTAATTATATACTAACTATGAAATTAAGATATAATTCTAGGCAAAGACTAAACCGGTAGCTTCGAGTTTTCTTCCGGTGAGCCTCCGATGAACTTCCGGCGGACTTCCGATGCACCCTCCTGGTGGACTCCCAATAGGCTCCCAGACTTTATGGTGAGTTCGTCGAATCTTTGGCAAGCTTCCAAACCTTCTCAGTGAGCTCCGCGAACCTTCGATAATCTTTCCGGTGAACTTTCGAAACCTTCAGCAAGTCCCCGATTCTTTCTTGGTTGGTTCCGGCAGCACTTCCAATGATCCTTCGGACTTTCGGTGGATTCTCGAACTCCCAATATACTTGACTCCGGTAATTTGCTTTATGTCTTCATACTATCATAGTTAATCCTGCATACTTATCTCAATAATATGGATTAGATCAAATAACTTATCAATTGACTTCATCATCAAAATTTAAGATTCAATAATCTTCCCTTTTTTTATGATGACAATCAATTGATGACGGAGTTAATCTTAACTCCCCCTATCTATATGCCATATTATGAGAAAGAAAACACTTGAATTCAATTTCCTTGAATTCAAGCCAAAACCGATAAGTTCCATCCGTTGAACTTATTGTCATGCTTAACAAGCATGATCTTTCATCCATAAATATGAAAATTAGTATTTTACTTATTTTCAAGTTGAATGATATATATTTATCATTTCGACAAGAGATACCAATTTGAAATACAATATGGATCAAAATGATATCAATACAAATGCAAGGCATGATACCATTAAGCGATACATCATCAAATGAGATGATAACTTATCGTATCAATGAAGGATACCAAATTTTAAACATGATATGATAATAATTTTTCAAAAAGGTTAAGCATTTGTGATACATTGCGATACGATACAAATTTTATTGTGATTCTTTTAAAGGCATCAAATATATGCAATTTAAAGCATATAAGACATTTTTCATTTCATCATATTGCAATACACAACATATTAGTCATTGTGATTCGATACGATACACATAAGTCATATTCTTCTCAATATGATGCATGCAAGACATTTTATTATGTCATTTGCATATGTCATCAATTTATTTGCACATTCTTCTCCCCCTTTATCATCAACAAAAAGGAGATGAAGTAGTCATCATAAGATATTATATCACATGAAAAAAGAATGTAAGAGTAGTCATTTATCAAGAATATCAAACACATTTGATACATGAGGCTAAGAAAATAAAATATGTCACCCGATAAATCCAAAAATATTTTGATCATCATTTTAAATCATGTTTATGAAATCCGAAAAATGATCAATCATCATTTATCAAGCTATGAAAGATTCACACATGAAATAAGATGAAAGGCTTAAGATTATAATTTGAAAATCCAAGAATAAAATTATAAAGTAGAAGGATAGATCATTAAAGTCATTCATCAAAACATCTCATATGAATTTAAAAAAATCATGAGAAAGAGATGTCAAAATTCACAAAGCTTCAACTTGGCATTTATGAATTCATGAAGTGAAACATATCAACATAAAAAATTTCATAGAAAGATTCAACTTGGCATTCTCATAGAGATCATGAGGTGATAGATATTAAGTCTTAAAACCTTGAATTAGCACAAGAATAAAAATCCAAAATAAACATTTAAGAGATTAATTTTTTAAGCAAGTTTTATGACATTAATTTATGCACATGTTAAGCTTCATATGAAATGTAAGTTATGAAATTTCTTTAGTCATGCTTAAAGGTGGAGGAAGTATAAAATCAATTTTATTACATCATTAAGATCCATCATTCGAAGGAGAAGAGCAACATCATGAAACCAAATCATTCAAAGTATTTAAACATCATGAAAGCTTCATTCAAATCAAAACATTATGATTAAGGATAAAAAAAAGAGAGCTTCAATAAAAAAATGATATTGTAAAGAAGTCATCAGAAATTTGAAAATAATATCAAGGTTGAGATAATCAAAACCAAAGTTGAAAAATTTTGGAAAAAGAATATATAACATCTTCATGCATTAGGATAATTTAATATGCCTAATTCTCTTCTAATAAAGTCAAATTATTCTTCATTTAGGGGTTTTGTGAAGATGTTCACTAATTGGTGTTTTGTATCAATAAATTCTAGAGTGACATCATTGTTATTGATATGATCTCATATAAAGTGATGCATAATGTTAATATGCTTAGTTCTAGAGTATTTAATTAGATTTTTGGTTAGACAAATATCACTTGTGTTATCACATTTTATGAGAATATTCTTTAAATGAATTCCATAGTCTTCTAACGTATTTTTTATCCAAACAACTTGTGCATAACATACACTTGCAGCTATGTATTCGGTTTCCATCGTAGATAGTGCAACCGAATTTTGTTTCTTGGAAGTCCAAGAAATAAGTACATATCCTAAAAATTGGTATGTTCTGGATGTGTTTTTTCTATTTATTCTATATCCATCAAAATCCACATCCGCATAGGCTTTTAAATCAAAGTCATCGGATTTTGGATACCATAATCCTTGGTTAGGAGTTCCTTTAAGGTATCTAAGGATTCTTTTAATAGCTTTAAGGTGAGACAACTTAGGGTTAGCTTGAAATCTTACACAAAGTCCTATACTAAATATGATATCTGATCTAGTTGCGGTGAGGTAAAGTAAGCTACAAATCATTCCCCTATATGTTTTTTGATCAAAATTTTCTCCATTTTCATCTAAGTCTAACTTAGTGGAAGTACTCATAGGAGTATTTATAGCTTTTGAACCATCCATGTTAAATCGTTTTAACAATTCTAATGTATATTTAGATTGATTAAGAAATATACTATCACTAAGTAGTTTAATTTGTAATCATAAAAAGAAGGTTAATTCACCCATTAAACTCATTTCAAATTCATGACTCATACACTTAGCAAATGATTTACATAGTGATTCATTAGTAGAACCAAAGATAATATCATCAACATAAATTTGAATAATAAAAAAATTATTTTTAAAATATTTAACAAACAATGCAATATAAACCTTGCCTTTAGTAAAATTATTTGAAATTAGAAATGAACTAAGTCTCTCATACCAAGCTCTTGGGGCTTGTTTTAATCCATAGAGAGTCTTAGTCAATTTAAACATATGATTAGAAAAATAAGAGTTTTCAAAACCAGGTGGTTGTTCAACAAACACTTCTTCGGAAATAAAATCATTTAAGAAAGTACTTTTGATATCTATTTGAAATAATTTAAAATTATTACTACTAGCATAGGCAAGGAGCATCCTAATGGCTTCTAATCTTGCCACAAGAGTGAAGGTCTCTTCATAATCGATACCTTCTTCTTGGTTGAAACTTTTGGCCACTAATCTAGTCTTGTTTCTAACCAAGATACCAAATTCATCTTACTTGTTTCTAAATACCCATTTAGTACCTATAACTAAATGGTTATTTGGTCTAGGAACAAGCTTTCATACCTCATTCCTCTCAAATTGGTTCAATTCTTCTTGCATTATGATAACCCAAGAATCATCTTTCAAGGCTTCGTCAATGTACTTAGGTTCAATTTGAGAGAGAAAAGCAGTGTAAGCATAAAAATTCTTAAAAGAAGAATGAGTTTGAACCTCTTTTGATGTGTCTTATATAATTAGTTCCTTTGGATGGGCATCTACATACTTTTATTCCTTATATAAGGAAATTTGGGAAGAAGATGCATCTAAGTTACTATTTTGAGGAGAGGGTTCATTTAAATTCAAACCATCAAAACCAAGATCATCATTAAAATCTTTTTTCTTAAATTCAGAAACTTTATTAAAAACTACATAAATAGACTCTTCTATAATCAATATTCTTTTGTTAAAAATATGAAAAGCTTTAGAAACAAAAGAGTAATAAAGAAAGATGCCTTTATCAGATTTAGCATTAAATTTTTCTAAGGTATCCTTTTCATTCAAGATAAAGCATTTGCAACCGAAAACTTTAAAATAAGAAACATTTGGTTTTTTGTTATTACATAATTGATAAGGGGTTTTGGATAGAGATGGTCTTACTAGAACCCTATTTATGACATAGCAAGCTATATTAATGACTTCGGCCCAAAAGTATTTAGGTAATGATATGAACCAGATCAAGCTAGTCAAGACTCAATCAACATTCTATGATTGCAAGAAGATTCTAAAATGGCCAACGTGATCATAAAGAGAGAAGGACAAATTTGAAGACCTCAACTTGAAGAATAAAAGTCCATTCAGCTATGTTTACCAAAATTCATGAATTAGGAATATAAATGTTATTTAATGCATTCATTCTCTTTGTACTATCCTCATACTATATAAATGAGGTTGACTCTCAGTGTAAGACAGAAAATTGGGAAGTATAACAATTCTTCAACACCGGTGAGTGTTTTGTTTTTAAGTTCTTGCATGAACTTTAGAACTTATCAGGCTTTTCTGCTTGTGGCGTTCAACCCAAATCTTTGCTTTTCCTTTGACTTATCATACTTATTAGTTTGTGGCGTCTTAAGGAAATTCAAAGTGCTATTCTAGTTATTTTATCAATTTTCTATTGATAGGTAATTAGAATAGTTTCCCTTACTTCATTCTTGAAGCGATCCGTCTTGTTTCAATTCGTTGGAGGGTGTCAATTTGCATTCCATATGTATCATAGCTCTTTAGCTATCGGGGTGTATGGTTGCTAAATTGATGATTTCCATCATTTGGTATCAGAGCACGGCTCAAGTTTGAGGTTTGCTTATCCATTTATTTGTTATCTTTTAACTTTTCCTGTTCTCTTATCACGATATCCATAATTGCTATTCTTCCTTTCTTCTTATTGCTGTGTTTCTTGTGCTATCATTTGTTTGTTTTTCATTTTTCCCCTCACTTTATCGTCAAAAAAGAAAGAAAGCAGAAAGTTAAAAAAATGAGAGAGAGAAAATCAAAAGTAAAAAAAAAAAGAGAAGAAATCAAAGATCAAAGAAAAAAAAAAAGAGAGAGAGGAGAAGATCAAAGGTAAAAAAAAAGGAAGTAAAAAAAAAGAGGAAATCAAAGATCAAAAAAAAAAAAGGTAAGGAAAATGTGATATGATGCTCTCTCTAGAAGGTGATGGAGGCTATGATTAGAGGACGAATCCTTTTTGAAAGGGAGAATGATATAGATCAAGCTAGTCAAGACTCAATCAACATTCTATGATTGCAAGAAGATTCTAAAATGGCCAACGTGATCATAAAAGAGAAGGACAAATTTGAAGACCTCAACTTGAAGAATAAAAGTCCATTCAGCTATGTTTACCAAAATTCATGAATTAGGAATATAAATGTTATTTAATGCATTCATTCTCTTTGTACATTCCTCATACTATATAAATGAGGTTGACTCTCATGAAAGACAATTTGGGAAGTATAACAATTCTTCAACACCGGTGAGTGTTTTATTTTTAAGTTCTTGCATGAACTTTAGAACTTATCAGCTTTTACGCTTGTGGCGTTCAACCCAAATCTTTGCTTTTCCTTTGACTTATCAGACTTGTTAGTTTGTGGTGTCTTAAGGGAATTCAAAGTGCTATTCTAGTTATTTTATCAATTTTCTATTGATAGGTAATTAGAATAGTTTCCCTTACTTCATTCTTGAACGATCCGCCTTGTTTCAATTCGTTGGAGGGTGTCAATTTGCATTCCATATGTATCATAGCTCTTTAGCTATCGGGGTGTATGGTTGCTAAATTGATGATTTCCATCATTTGGTATCAGAGCACGGCTCAAGTTTGAGGTTTGCTTATCCATTTATTTGTTATCTTTTAAATTTTCTCTGTTCTCTTATCACGATATCCATAATTGCTATTCTTCCTTTCTTCTTATTGTTGTGTTTCTTGTGCTATTATTGTTTTCCCCTCACTTTATCATAAAAAAAAAAGGAAAGAAAGAAAGAGATCGAAATTTAAAAAAAAATTGTGAATTCAGGGACTTCGTGCAAATTGTAGAATTCTTTCTTCATTATTTTGAATTCTTGTTTGAGTTTGGAATTTTTTCATTCAAAAATACTTGAATTCAAATCTTTGCTTATGATTGAAGTGCATCATACTCCTTTAAATTGGCTTACATTATATTTGCTTTTATGTCCAATTTCAATACCCTTGAATTGCCACAATCTGAATTGTTTGTTTAAGTTTTTTTAGTTAATCTAAGAACTCAAAGAACAAAACAAGAGAGATAAGAGTGGCGAGATCAATATTGAGAAAAGCCAAACATTGTGTGAAAACACAAGTGGAGTGAATCAAATCTTGAGTAAAGCACGTGAGAGAGTGTTGGTGAGGCTATTCTAACTTTGTCTTTCGAGTTTGCAAATATGTCTAAAGATAAAGCGAGTTCTTCATCAAATGATATTTTGCTTCAAGCAATGCAACAACAATTTGAGCGAATGTTCAAAGTGATAGGAGATGTAAGAGATCATCTAGAAAGGCATGATGATGCAATTAATAGATTGCAAGGTGAACCACGGCGGAGGAGACAACGGCCTTCATCCATGATGAATATGATGGTAGAGATGACATCGGCGATGACCAAGTCACTCTAATTGGTCAAGATGTTAATTCTAGGAGACAAACTAGGAGAGAACGTTTTGATGGTGTGGAGCAGAAACATAGGCGACATCAAAATGAAAATTCCTTCTTTTCAAGGAAAGAATAATCCAGATACTTATTTGGAGTGGGAGCGAAAAGTGGGCGATATTTGAATGTCACAACTACTCAGAAGAGAAAAAGGTAAAATTAGCTCTTTGTTGAATTTTGTGATTATGCTATAATTTGGTGGGATCAATTATGTAAAGGCAGCGTAGAAATGGTGAAAGGCAGTAGAGACTTGGTTGGAGATGAAACAAATAATGAGGAGGAGATTGTCCCAAGTCATTACTATCGGGATTTGCATCATGCAAACTTTGACACAAGGTTCCATGAGTGTTGATGAATATCACAAGGAGATGGAGATAGCAATGATAAGGGCTAATGTGGAGGAAGACCGTGAGGCTACAATGGCTCGATTTTCTGAGTGGATTAAACAAGAACATTCTTGATCTTGTGGAATTGCAGCATTATGTGGAGATTGAGGATATGGTGAATATGGCCATGAAGATTGAGAGACAACTCAAAAGAAAAGGCACAAGGTATGATTCAAAACCTTATTCGGGTTTTCTTCTACTTGGAAACGAATTGGAGTAAAAGGATGATATACCCATTGTTAAGCCTAAAATTGATGGAATTAAAGGAAAAAATGAATTAGATAGCAAGGGTAAAGGTGAGAATCAACCTAATCAAAGTAGAGGTATTAAGTGTTTTAAGTGCCTTGGACATGGACATATAGCACGTGAATGTCCAAATAAGAGAGTTATGATTATAAAAGATGGGAATATAGAATCTAAAAGTGAAAGAGAGGATGATGATGACATTCCAGAGGATACTAGTGACGTAGAGTATGCTAAAGGTGAAATTTTGGTTATTCAACGCACACTTAGTTTGCAAAGTAAAAATGATGAACATGGTGAACAACGTGAAAATCTGTTTCATACTCATTGTTTGATTGCTAATAAGTTGTGCAATGTGATTGTTGATAGCGGAAGTTGTACCAATGTGGCAAGTACCTTGCTTGTGGAGAAACGAAATTGCCTACTATCAAACATCCGAAACCTTACAAGTTGCAATGGTTGAATGATAGTGGTGTAGTAAAGGTAAATCACAAGTGTTAGTTCATTTTTCAATTGGTAGATATAAGGATGAAGTTTGGTGTGATGTGGTACCTATGTATGCTGCTCACATGTTGTTGGGAGACCATGGCAATATGATCGTAGGATAACACATGATGGGTTCAAGAATCGTTATTCCTTGATCATGGATAGACGAGAAATATCGGCTTGGACCGTTGCCTCGAAGACAATTCTTGAAGACCAGGATGCATAAGACAATAATATGAGGAGCTTGAGTCTTCATTAACCAAAACTTTTGGGAGGGAGCAAGAAAGAGAGAAAAAGAAAAAGATGAGATGAGTGATAAAAATAAAGTATTGGGAAACACAAGGAGAGAAAACAAGGAAGACTTGAGTGAAAGAAAAATGAGTATTTATGCCAAAATGAGTGATGTAAAGAGGCCTTAACCATGAGGCAACCCTTACTTATACTTATGTACAAGGTCATTATGATTTCTTCTAACAAAATTGACAAAAGTTTGCCTAGTGTTATTGTTGATCTTTTGCGGGAAAATGAGGACATCTTTCGAAGAAGTTCCCAATGGTTTTCCACCAATTAGAGGAATTGAGCATCAAATTGATTTCATTCCAAGTGCAAGCATACCAAATAGGCCAGCATATAGATGTAACCCCGAAGAGACCAAGGAAATCTTAAAGCTAAGTCGTAGGCATGCAAAATGGGTGGAGTTTATTGAATCTTTTCCATACATCATCAAGTACAAACAAGGTGATGGAGGCTATGATTCGAGGGCGAATCTTTTTAGGAAAAGGGAATGATATGAACAGATCAAGCTAGTCAAGACTCAATCAACATTCTATGATTGCAAGAAGATTCTAAAATGGCCAACGTGATCATAAAGAGAGAAGGACAAATTTGAAGACCTCAACTTGAAGAATAAAAGTCCATTCAGCTATGTTTACCAAAATTCATGAATTAGGAATATAAATATTATTTAATGCATTCATTCTCTTTGTACTATCCTCATACTATATAAATGAGGTTGACTCTCAGTGAAAGACAATTTGGGAAGTATAACAATTCTTCAACACCGGTGAGTGTTTTGTTTTTAAGTTCTTGCATGAACTTTAGAACTTATCAGGCTTTTCTGCTTGTGGCGTTCAACCCAAATCTTTGCTTTTCCTTTGACTTATCAGACTTGTTAGTTTGTGGCGTCTTAAGGGAATTCAAAGTGCTATTCTAGTTATTTTATCAATTTTCTATTGATAGGTAATTAGAATAGTTTCCCTTACTTCATTCTTGAACGATCCGCCTTGTTTCAATTCGTTGGAGGGTGTCAATTTGCATTCCATATGTATCATAGCTCTTTAGCTATCGGGGTGTATGGTTGCTAAATTGATGATTTCCATCATTTAACATGGTTCATTTAACTATGTTCATTTAACATGGTTCTTGCCATTTCTTATAAATTTCTATCTTTTCTTTCTACTACTCCATTTTGTTGAGGATTTCTTAGAGTAGAGAAGTTGTGGTTGTATCTATTAGATTCACAAAAATTTTGGAAGTTATGGTCTTGGAATTCTCCACCATGATCACTCTGAATCGATGAAATCATGAAACCCTTTTTGTTTTGAGTAAGTTTACATTATTTAGAAAAATATTTAAAGAAATCACTTTTATGAGCCAAAAAATAGGTCCAAGTGTATCTACTATAGTCATCTACAATAACAAATGTATATTTGCTACCTCTTAGACTCGTTGTGTCAATTGGTCTAAATAAATCCATATAGATCAATTGTAATGGTCTAGAGGTGCTTATTTGATTCTTTGATTTGAAGCTAGTTTTTATTTATTTTCCTAGTTGACATGCATCACATACTTTGTCTTTAATGAACTTAACATTGGGAATACCTCTTATAAGTCCTTTAGATGTGATTTGAGTGATTAGTTTCATGCTTGCATGACCTAATCTCCTGTGCCAAAGCCAAGCATCATCATTCAAAATCGAAAAATATATTTCATTACTAAGATCATCAATGTTTATGGTGCAGACATTATTTTATTTTAGTGCAATCATAGATGTGTTATTGTATGATTTTTCAATGATGCAAGCATTAGATTCAAATTTCACAACATATCAATTATTATATAATTGACTAATGCTTAAAAGATTGTGTCTTAAACCATCTACTAATAACATATTATCAATTGAAAATCTTGATTTGTTACCTATAGTTCCCTTATCAATGATTTTACTCTTGTTGTTGTCTCCAAAGGTGACATACCCTTCGTCTTGGCTAGTGAGCTTAGAGAATTGAGATGGATCTTCGGTCATGTGCCTTGAGCATCCACTATCAAGGTACCATCTTTTACTCCTAGCTTTTGTGGATGAATATGTTTACAAAAAAGGATGATTTATAGGTACCCATTTGAACTTAAGTTCCTTATCATTCCTTTAGGAACCCATATTAACCTATGTGGGCTAAGGTTTTTATACGGACATTTGTCAGCAACATGTCCGAATTTGTAACAAAAGTTGCATTTCAAATGAGATGATACGTATAGCGTTGGTCCTTTAACGAAGGTGATTTGAGTTCGGTGAGATCCACTCATGAATCCAATTCCACTTCTTTTCCCGACATGACCCTTGTTTGCAAGGATCATGTCTAAGCCCTTACTACTGACCTTAAACTTGTTTAGGGTCTTCTTGAGTAGCAAGTTCTCATTTTTGATTGCTTCTAAGTGTTCACACTTAGAGCATGAGGGTAAAGAGGGAGTTTGAAGACTATTAAGCTTATCATGTAATAAAGCATGTTCCTTTAATAAATTAAACTTCTTACTAATACTTCTACACTCATCAAACAATTCATGGAAAGTAATTAAAAGTTCATCGAAAGATAAATCTTCATAAATAACTCACTTACCTCATCTCCTAAAGCCACAAGCGCGAAGTTGGCCTCCTCTTTGTTGCTTGTTTCTTCATTTTCGGAGCCACTTGAATCGTCCCACGTCGCCTTTAGAGCTTTCTTATTCTTTGGTAGCTTCTTCTTAGCTTGGGGGCATTCACTTTTGAAGTGGCCTGGCTTCTTGCATTCGTAACATATGACTTGGTCCTTCTTTAGTTCAAGTTTGTTTTTAGTGTCATTTTTAAATTTATTCTCTTTTTAAAGTTTTTGAATTTTTGTGTTAAGAGTGCAAGTTTTGCTAGTCATATGTGCCCTGCAAGTTAATCACATGAGAGATGACACTTGTGACTTGATATGCACTCTTTCTCTTTACTTATTATTAGGTATTTTATCACTTTATCTTGTGTGTTGCATATATTAAAATGTTATTGGATCTGTGTAATGGGAATCAGATCATGATGAGATCACGATAATGAGACTGATTCAACTTTAAACATAGACCCTAAATAATCCTGGTTATAGGTTACTCGAGAGGGACATCGAGACAATCGGATAGACTGGTGTGCTGTATACCCGTCCATATGATGGAGTTGGCTAGTCTCATAGCTACTAATGTAGGGACACTAAGGGTACAGTGCATGTGCTCATTGGGGAATGAGTTCATTGATTGATCCACCTATAGAATGCTGGATGGTTATTGATACCTCACATCAAACAACGATTCCGTAGTCCCAGTAGTGTATCTGGTCCTTAGACTTGAGACACCAAGGATGTCCTGTATGAGTACTCTACTCTTTGATACCGGATATATAGGTTTAGAAAGTTTCATATCTAGTACAACCAGTTATTGGAAGTGGTAGCCAACCTTACGAGGGCTATTGATTGTCAATAGAGGATCATCCACTCTCGGTATCATGAGAGGAATATCCTATATATTCTTCTCAAACAAATCCTTAGCCAAGGTTATTTGGATTGAGAGAGAATGAGTTCTCCGGGAGAATCCGATAAGAGCAAGACTCGAGGAAAGACCGTATGAGCCTAACAACACTATGCCCGATATAGAGTCTCTAGGATATTAGTTGGATGAGGGATTATAGATACATAGTAATTGAGGACAGATAGGTCCAAAGGATTAGATTCCCCTGTATCGTCTGGGGGTTGTGGCGTAGTGGCCTAGTACGTCCGCAATCGATGAGTTGGGTGAATTATTATAGAGATAATAATTCACTAAGTTAGAAGGAGTTCTGATAAGTATGACTCACAGCTAGCTCGATATTGGGCCTAGAGGGTCACACACATATGGTAGGTGTTGCGATGAGTAGAGGTTCGAATATGAGATATCTGCTGGAGCCCCTATCTTATTGGATATCCATTAAGCCCATGAATTATTGAATCTTAAGATGAGATCCAATAATTACTAATAAGAGACTATTGGGTAGAGACCCACTAATCTAATAGGCTTGGGTAATTGGATGGAGATCCAATACCCAACAGGACAAGATCCATTAGGGTTTACAAGGGGTCTCTATAAATAGGAGGGAACCAAAGCTCTATAAGTTGGATACCGCTAGAGAGGAGGATGCTTGACCTTCTTTATACTCTCCTACAGATCTGTAGGGATTTAGGTTATATAAAATCTCCTTAGGTATTTTCCTTTACACATGCAAATTTTACGAATTTATTTTTGACGCACCGATCTTCGCACGACGACGGAACCTTTCTACGGGAAATCCGTGGTTTTATTTTTTGTTCTTCCGCTGCGTATGAGATGTCGCCCTCATAGGATTTCCCAATAATGGTATCAAAGCCAGATTGTTCATGTGAAGATCAGATCATAAACTGTGTGTGTTATGATCTAGACTAGTTTTTGTCATCAAAATCGTTAGCGCAAAAGGTGAGGAAGGGTAGTAAGTGTTGCAGCCCTTATTACGCTCGCACAGCGGCCGCAAGGCTGCTTGCAATAGCAGTGACAGCGACTGTGTGCAAGGAGCACGTAGGCAAGCAGTGGGTGGTGCCCAAGGAGGCAGCGCTGCTTGTGGGCACTACACCCGCGGGCAGAGACACCCGCGGGGGCAATGGCGGCTGCGGGCGCTACCCCGCAGCTCACGGGCAAAGGTACCCACGACGACAATGCTGCCTATGGGGCAACGGCACCTATGGGCTACCTGCCTGCAAGGGTGGGCGGCACCCACAACGGTAGTGCCGCCAGTGGGCGGTGCTCACCACGAGCGTAAACGCCCACCGCACTGTGGCGCTCATGATAGGCAGGCAGGCGGCGCGCTACCAGATGGAGTGGCCACCGCCCGTAGGGTGGCGGCGATCGCAATGCAACAGGTAGAAGAGGGATTAAGGTTTTTTGAGCAAAAGATATTTTTGCTCCTTGGAATTTTAAAAATTTTGATTTCTGTCCCTTTTGATAGAATGACCAAAATACCCCTCAAAATTTAGAAAATTCTCAAAATATCTCTATTTTCAGAAAAATATATATGTTAATTAAATAGTTTAATTAACTATTATTATTTATCTAGTAGTCCTATAAATTAACATATACATATGATGTATGATGTAGATAGATGATCATGGACATTGTGATTTGATGTGTACATGTGATTATTATTATTGGGGCTTGCGAGTCTCTATTTTTCTTATTTATTATCGGGCCTACATGTTTGTAATTATGTTGTAATTACATAAGGAGACGCAGTGGTAGCGGGACCCACGAGGTCGAGACGGACGATCCGATGCATGGAGATACGTTGAGATGCCGATGGAACCGACGAAGCGAGAAGGACGATCACAGGGCATGGAGATGCGTCGAAGCACACATAGATCTTGATGTGAGTGATTGGGCCCACTAGCTCGGGCCTGATCATATTAGGATGCGGTCTATGATCATTTGGTATGATTGCTCATGTGATGTGTGATTAATTATACACCTACTAGATATGTATATATATTTGCATGCGATGTAGATATATATATTAAATATATATGTGTGTGACACATTATATTAGGAGACCAAATCAAAAATCTTCTCTATTAATAATATTAAGTCGGTAAACGTGAGGCAATTAGATTGACCCACGTGGCCTTCCATCGTTATAGGTAGGAACCGATTCCTGGTATAGATTGAGTTGTTGAGTCCCTCGAGACTCACCTATATCGCGTTTCGCTATCTTATCAATGACATAGAGATATCACCGATGACATGAGGACATGGTATGCTTGGTCGAGTCCCTCGTGAGTATATCATTGAATCAGACTCATCTTATAACGATGGTGATGACTTAACCGAACATCATGGTTGGTCGAGTCCCTTGAGGCCATGGTGGTTCAGAGGCCGAACAGGACGGGAATCACAAGAAGTTGTGATTGGCAAGAGTTGCCTACCTTTATGGGCTTAATATAATTGGTCGAGTCCCTCGAGGTTACGTTAAGATGCCGATTAGATCTTGATCCCCACTAAAGATCCGTCAGGGGTCTCCGATTCACATACCAGAGGATGTTGTGTGCCTCATAAAAAATTAGTAGAAATACATTAAGATAGAAGTCCTTATCTTAACTGTTTAATTTTTGTAAAGTCTACATGTTATTTATTTCTGCTACATCTTTAATTTTAGAAAAATATCGCTTTCAAATCCTTTACGTGACATACTTGATGCCAATTGTATCACTGGTCCAAATTATACGGATTGGCTTCACAGTTTGAGAATCATTCTCATGACGAAGAAAATTGCATATGTCCTTGATATAGTGATCCCTACGCCCAACGAAGGGGTAAGCGAGGATGAGATCGCTCATTATGTGAAGTACATAGATTATTCCGCTATTGTTCAGTATTATATGTTGGCCTCTATAACTACTGAGTTACAGAGACAGCATGAAAATATGGATGCTAATTCCATACTCCTGCATCTCTACAAACTGTTTGAGGAACAGGGAAGAACTCAGTGATATGAAATATCAAAGAGTCTTTTCCGTGCTAGGATGATTGAGGGGATACCGGTTCAGAACCATGTCCTTAAGATGATTGAATAGATCGAGAAACTCACAGGCCTAGGAATGGTCCTAGAGGATAACCTATGTGTGGATCTTATGCTTCAGTCCCTACCAGATTCCTTTTCTTAGTTCATAATGAATTTTAATATGAACAAACTTGAGGTGACCCTCCTAGTGCTTCTCAATATGTTGAGAGAAGTAGAGAGCACCATCAAGAAAGAGAAGCCAGTTCTCTATGCTGGCGAGACCAGAAAGAAAAGAAAGACTGAGAAGTCTCTTAAGAAGGGCAAGGGCAAGGGCAAAATGGGTAAGACAAAGGTTACAAAGAAAGATCCAACAAAGGACAAAGGCCAGTACTTCCACTACCGCAAAGATGGACACTGTAAGAGGAACTACAAAGAGTACCTTGCAGAGAGGGCAAAATAGAAGCTTGGAGAAGCTTTAGATACATTTATGATCACTCTCAATTTGTCAGAATCTTAAGATAACACATGGGTATTGGATACCGGGAGTGCTTATCATATCTGTAATTCGTTGCAGGTTCTAATAGGACCTAGGAGATTGAATAGAGGCAAGATGGACCTTAAGATGGGCAATGAAGAAAATATTGCTACAGTGGCTATTGGCAAGGTCACCTTACATTTGCCTAGTGGAGTTATTATTGCATTAGATGCATGCTATTGTTTTCCTTATATTATCATAAATATTATTTCCATTTCATGTTTGACAATTAGTAGATATAAATTAGTTTTTGAGAACAATATTTGTTCAATAATATTAGATGATAAGATCATCACGAGAGGAACATTGCAGAATGGTTTATTTATACTAGATACAGCTCCACATATCATGAGTGTAAGTGAGTCTAAGAGGAAACGAGAAGAGGTGAACAATGCATATCTGTGGCATTGTAGGCTAGGTCACATTCATGAGGGAAGGATTGAAAAGTTGTTGAAGAATGAATATCTAGATCCATTTAATTATGAGTTATATGCGACTTGTGAACCTTGCCTTTGGGGAAAGATAACCAACTCTTCATTTAGTAGAACTGGAGAGAGAGCCATTGAGTTATTAGAACTCATACATAGTAATGTATGTGGTCCCATGTCGACTCATGCCATAGGTGGTTATTCCTACTTCATTACTTTCATTGATGATTTCTCAAGATACGAATATGTGTACTCGATGAAGTATAAGTCTGAGGCTTTTGAGTACAAAGTATTAAAACCCTTCAATCAGATCGAGGAGGTGAGTACTTGAGTATAGAGTTCATCCAGTTCCTCAAAGACCATGGGATTTTATCCCAATGGACACCTCTTTATACACTATAGCTTAATGGTGTATCAGAAAGGAGGAATCGCACATTGTTAGATATGGTGCGTTCTATGATAAGTTTCACCGACCTACCTATCTCATTCTGGGGATATGCCCTAGAGACCGTAGCTTATATTCTGAACAGAATTCCAACTAAGTCAGTAATGTGTACTCCATATGAGATATGGAATGGGAAGAAACCCGATATTAAGGTTGTTATGATTTGGGGCTGCCCTACCTACGTCAAGAGACACAACCCCGATAAGTTGGAATCCAAGATGAAACGGTATAAGTTCGTGGGATACCACAAAGAAACTTGTGGGTATTATTTCTATCACCCTGAGGACCAAAAGGTCTTTATAGCCAAGAGAGTAGTGTTCCTTGAGAAGAAACACATTCTTGGTGGAGATAGTAGGAGCATGATAGAGTTGAGCGAGGTTGGAGAACCTAGCTCAAGCACCATTCCACAACTAGAATTTGTTCAGATACTTAGCACATAAGTTCCAACTCTATGTAGGTATGGTAGAGTATCCCATTCTCTTGAGAGATATGTGGGACATATCAGAAGAGAGAATGTTAAGGATCTTGATCCTCAGACCTACGAGGAGACTATTATGAGCATAGACTCCAGAAAATGATAAGAAGCCATCAATTCAGAAATGGATTCTATGTACTCCAATAAGGTTTGGAATCTAGTTGATGCACCCGAGAGTATTGTACCCATTGGCTGCAAGTGGATCTTCAAAAAGAAGATTGAAGTATATGGAAAGGTAAAAACCTATAAAGCAAGGCTAGTGGTTAAAGGGTATCATCAAAGGCAAGGTGTTGACTATGACAAAACTTTCTCACTTGTAGCCATGTTAAAATCCATTCAAATTCTATTAGCTATTGCTGCACACTATGATTATGAGATCTTACAGATAGACATCAAAATTGTATTCCTTAATGGTAACCTCGAGGAGGAGGTGTATATGATATAGCTTAAGGGATTCGTGTTCAGGGTTAACCCAGATAAGGTGTACAGTTTGCTTAGATCCATTTATGGACTGAAGCAAACTTCCCAAAGTTGGAATATAAGATTTGATGAGACGATCAGATCTTATGACTTCGCTAAGAATGAAGATGAGCCTTGAGTGTACAGGAAGGTAAGTGGGAGTACTATCACCTTTTTGGTATTATATATGGATGATATCCTGATCATTGAGAATGATGTAGGAATACTCTCCGCAATAAAGACTTGTCTATCTAGGCACTTCTCCATGAAGGACTTAGGGGAAGCATCCTACATATTAGGGATACGGATCTATAGAGATAGATCTAAGAGGATGCTTGGCTTGTCCCAATCTAGGTACATAGACACCATTGTCAAAAGGTTTGGCATGAAAAATCCAAGAGAGGTCTCATACCAATGAGACATAGAATATCACTTTCTAGGAGTATGTCTCTAAAAACTTCTGAAGAAAGGGCACACATAGATATGATACCATATACCTCAGCGATATAAACTATCATGTATGCTATGCTATGTACCAAGCCTGATATAGTGCATGATCTGAGTGTCACGAGTAGATATCAGGTAGATCCAGGCTTGGAGTACTGGAAAACAGTAAAATGTATCCTTAAGTGCTTGAGAAGGACTAAGGATCTTTTACTGGTATATGGAGACAGTAGCCTTAGGGTTGAGGGCTACATGGACTCGAGCTTCCAGTCCAATGTCGATGATAGCAAGTCTAATTCAGGGTATGTGTTCACCCTGAATGGAGGAACAGTATGCTGGAAGAGTTCCAAGTAAGACACTACTGCTGACTTGACCACAAAGGCGAAATACATTGCTGTAGTAGAGGTAGAAAAGGATGGAGTCTAGATGAAGAAGTTCATCACAGACCTAAGAGTCGTCCTAAGCAGCGAGGAGCCGATTCCTTTATATTGCGACAACAGCGGGGCGATTACTCAAATAAGGGAACTCAGGTCTTATCATAAGTGTTCTGAGGAGGTTCTAGCTTATTAGAAAGATCGTGGCCCGAAGAGATGTAGTAGTGGAAAGAGTTCCATCTGAAGATAACATTACAGATCTATTGACAAAGCCATTGACTTAGATTGTCTTTGAGTGTCACAGAAGTCTGATTGGGATCAGACATGTTGGTGATTGGCTTTAGGTTAAGTGGGATATTGCTAGTTATATGTGCCCTGCAAGCCAATCACATGAGTGATGACACTTATGACTTGATATGCATTCTTTCTCTTTGCTTATTATTAGGTATTTTATCACTTTGTCTTGCGTGTTGCATATATTGTGATGTCATTGGATCTGTGCAATGGGAATCAGATCGTGATGAGATCACGATAATGAGACTAATTCACCTTTAAATATAGACCCAAAATATTCCTAGTCATAGGTTACTCGAGAGAGATATTGAGATAACCGGATAGACTGGTGTGCTGTATACTCGTCTATATGATAGAGGTGGCTGGTCTTATAGCTACTTATGTGGGGACAATAAGGGTACAGTGCAAGTGCTCATTGGAGAATGAGTTCACTGATTGATTCGCCTATGGAATACTGGATGGTTATTGATACCTCATGTCAGACAGCGATTCCGTAGTCTCAATAGTGTATCTGGTCCTTAGACTTGAGACACCAAGGATGTTCTATATAAGTACTCCACTCTTTGATACCGGATTTATAGGTTTAGAAAGTTCCAAATCTAGTACAATCGATTATTGGGAGTGGTAGCCAACGTTATGAGAGCTATTGAGTGTCAATAGAGGATCATCCGCTCTCGGTATCATGAGAGGAATATCCCATGTATTCTTACTTGAACAAATCTTTGACCAAGGTTATTTGGATTGAGAGAGAAAGAGTTCTCCAAGAGAATCCGATAAGAGCAAGACTTGAGGAGAGACCATATGAACCTGACAACACCATGCTCGATATAAAGTTTTTGGGATATTAGATGGATGAGGGACTATAGATACATGGTAATTGAGGACAGATAGGTCCAAAGAATTGGATTCCCCTATATCGTTTGGAGGTTGTGGCGTAGTGGCCTAGTACATCTGTAGTCGATGAGTTGGGTGAATTATTATAGAGATAATAATTCACTAAGTCAGAAGGAGTTCTGATAAGTATGACTCACGGTTAGCTCGATATTGGGCCTAGAAGGTCACACACATATTGTAGGTGTTGTGACGAGTAGAGGTTCGGATATAAGATATCCGCTAGAGCCCCTATCTTATTGGATATCCATTAAGCCCCTGAATTATTGGATCCTAAGATGAGATCCAATAATTGCTAATAAGAGATTATTGGGTAGAGACCCACTAATCTAATAGGCTTGGGTAATTGGATGGAGATCTAATACCCAGCAAGGCAAGATCCATTAGGGTTTATAGGGGGCCTCTATAAATAGGAGGGAACCAAAGCTCTATAGGCTGGGGGTTCTTTTGGTAGCCACCTTCTGTTCTCCTCTCTCTAGAGAGGTGCATCGTCACCGTCCCTACCATGTGGATACTGCTAGAGAGGAGGATGCTTAACCTTCTTCATCCTCTCCTACAGATCTGTAGGGATTCAGGGATATACGATCTCTCTAGGTATTTTCTTTTACACATGTAGTTTTCGCGGATTTGTTTTTGACACATCGATCTTCGCATGATGATGGAACCTTTCTACAGGAAATCTGTGGTTTTGTTTTTTGTTCTTCCACTGCGCATGAGATGTCGCCTCCATAGGATTTTCTAACAAGTTCATCATCAAGGTCCTCATCACTTGAAACTTCCTTCAAGTGGTCTTCTTGTGTTTTCAATGTTATATCCTTCTTGTTCTTTGAAAGGAGGTTCTCTAGCTCATCATGAGCATGTCATGTCATTTCGTAAGTCATCAAAGACCCAACGAGTTCTTTGAGAGGAAATGTTTTAAGGTCCTTAGCTATTGAATGGCTGTAACTTTTGGATCCCAACTCTTTGGAAGGGATCTTAAAATTTTAGTTACATGTTCGAAATTAGAAAAATCTTTATCAAGTGCTTTGAGTCCATTGACGATATCCATGAAATGGGTGTACATATCTCCGATGGACTCACTTGGTTTCATTCGAAAAAATTCATAAGAATGCACCAAGAGATTTATTTTGGACTCTTTCACTCGACTATTGCCTTCATGAGTGATTTCAAGAGTACGCCAAATATCAAAAGCCGATTCACAAATCGAAACTCGATTAAACTCATTTTTATCAATTGCACAAAATAAGGCATTCATAGCCTTTGCATTTAAAGCAAAAACCTTCTTCTCCGATTCATTCCATTCGCTTATCAGAAGAGAAGATTTTTGAAATCCATTTTCGACGATATTCCAAAGCTCTAAATCCATGGAAATAAAAAAAATCCTTATATGAGTCTTTCAATAGGTATAATCTGACCCATTAAACATAGACATAAGTGTAATGGAATGACCCTTTTGCATGTCGGAATAAGCCATTTCTCTTAGGTTTTAAACCAGATGAGAGTGACCAAGCTCTGATACCAATTGTTAGGATCTGAGCGGCACTAAGAGGGGGGGGGTGGTGAATTAGTGCAGCAGATTAAAACTTGTAAACTTGAAACCGATTTTAGAGATAGTTGGTTTGTAAGGAAATTTCAATTCGACGAAAGAAGTTTAAGCTAAAATAGTTCGAGTGAATATAAATGAGAATAGGGAGAAGAAGACCGAACGATTTACAACTAAGTAAAGGTAAGATGCAGAAATTTAAAAGCTTACACATTCAAAGTATGCAGCGATGTATAGTGGTTCGGTCAAATGACTTACGTCCACTTCCGAAGCCTCCTTCGATGAGGCTTCCAACTTCTACTATCAAACTTCTTTGAAGGGAAAGGACCAAACACCCCTCTTATAAACTTTTACAAGTGGTTCATACTCTTACAGATTTTTACAAAGAAAAAGAGGGAGGTGAACACTCAAGCTATTGAAACAAGATTTTGCTATAGCTTTGACTCAGTTTTGAACCTCTCAAAAGGTGCTTTACTTGCCGAGGAAAGAGGGGTATTTATAGACTTAATTGGCTATTAAAAATGAAGCAAAAGAGAGTCATATCCTGGATTTCTGAGTACTGGCGGTACCACAGCCTGTTCACCCTAGCCTGTTAGTGTACTGGACGGTACCACCACCTAGACTGACGGTACCAACAATTGATAGAGTCCTCAGGCTCTGTGGACTTCCGATAGACTCACAAACTCCCAATATACTTGACTCCAGTAATTTGCTTTATGTCTTCATACTATCGTAGTTAATCCTGTACACTTATCTCAATAATATGGATTAGATCAAATAACCTATCAATTGACTTTATTATCAAAATCTGAGATTCAACACTTCTAGGCTGCCTAGTCCATATTCTGTTCCTAAATGTGCACTTTAATCTCTTAAGTAGGTTTCTGTTTATGATATTGTATCTATCCACTTTTATTACTTCTTCATTGGGTGATATTCTAACATTATATACATGTAGTAATCTAGTAATTAACCCCCCATATGGTAACATTAAATCTTTAGAAGCTATGTCCATCATATTTTGCTGTATTAAGTGTCCAAAATAATTATCTTGTCCGGTCATTATCCAGTATATAGTACCTAACTCTATTTGACTAATTTCATTGTGGTGATATTGTTTAGGGATTAAGATACTAATGATGATGTGATAGAGGACCGAACTAAATGATAACAAATGCTCACAGCTTTTAGGGACTATGGCTAGGTTAGGATTTTCAAAAATGGTCCATAAAGCCTCGGAGTAGGTCACTTTGATTGCATCCAAATCCCACTATCCTCTAAAGTAACAACCCCTTCTCTTCTCCAAGATTCCAATTAAGTCATAAATTATGTTGTCCGTAATTGGAATTTGATTCCCTAGAAGGTAGGTTGACATGTTGTCATCCTCATCTACGCTTAGATTAGTGTAGAACAACTGAACTAGTCTAGGGTAAATTGGTTCGTTGATTTATAGAATAGGCAAGACATCTAAATTGACAAACCAACTAATAGGCTCTTGGTCTCCTAATTCACTTAAATCAATATGTTTACCCTTATGCACATTTTTTGTTTCAAAACTAGGGTATCTAAGGGCATTTTCACTAGAACTAAAAAGGGATGGGTCATATGAATCTCCTTCCCTCATCTTCCCTTTGTCCCTAGACGATCTCCCAAGAGTCATTTATCTAAAAATAATGATAGAGCAAGGGAGTTACAAAGAGACAACCACATGTATCAAGAAATCAAAGAGGGAGTGTCAAGGATTACCTTAGTAAAGTTTTCTTGAGAAATAGAGACATTGATCCAAGATTTGAGAGGATAGAAGCCTCTCTTGGTCTTCTTGAGAAGAAAGGTCAAGATTTGAGAGGAGGGGAAGTGTATTTGGAGGCAATTGCAAGTGTTGGGAGCGGTTCTACCATCGACCCTAAAGCCCCTTTATATAAGGGGGCTTTCGGGTGGTGCCACCGCTTGGGAACAGAATGCCCAGGTGGTGCTACCGCCAGTTCTGGCGATGCCACCGCTAGCACCCAGACTTAGACAGTTTTTTTTTTTTTTTTTGGGGGGGGTTTGCTGCAACACTTGATCATTTCATCTATTTCATAGATGTCTAGTTTGATCATCATGTATTTGATTGAAATAGAATGATGCCATTGAATCACTTTCGATCTAATGTTAATCATGTGCTAATTTTTTTTATTAAGCACAATGACTCAGCAAATTATTTAAAAAATTAATTATTATAAAAAGTTGTAATCAAGGGGCATCAAAAATTTTATCCTTGAGAGAATCGAGAGAGAACAATAACGTAAAGACAAGAAAACTCGAGTGATAAAGGAAGAGTGATTTCCGAAGGTTACGAAAACTTGCATATCATTGTCAAAACTAACACCAATCAATATGTGAAATCATGAAGGATGTAAAAATTTAATCAAAAGATGTAATTTATAGTTTATACTATTTTCAGTCATATGTCCGAGAAATCAAGGAAAGGAAATATTGAGTCAGGAATAAATTAACGATTCATGTGTTACTTATAAAAAAAATCATCAAACATGTTTCAAAACATTTATCACTAAGAGTTATCTTTGAAATCACAACTATTGATAAGTAACTCATTTGTATACATCATCAAATGAGAATATGATTCATGCATCGAGTCATCAATTTCAAGGGAAAAAAAAATTGAGTCTCAAATGCATTCAAGCCATCAATGCACAATAAGTCATGAATAGAAGTTATGAATCTAACTTAATTCATTAACTCCGAATTCATCAATAAAATCACATACGAGATTTACAAAATAAATGAATTTATAGATCTTGAGTAGGTAGAGAATGCAATTAAAGTGAATTTAACTTTTCATAGGAATGTTCAAGGATGATATATATATATATATATATTATTTTAAAGCCTAATATCATCGTATAGTTCCGAAACAAGGTTTCGTCAAATCCATTAAGATCACATCATTTCAAAACATAGGATTTCAAATTATTAAGTGATACAAATGTTCTCATCGAAATCATTTTTCAAGAGACTTAAATGGAAGTATTATGGTGCATAACCAAATAATGTATAACACTTAAGGGTCTTTTATTACCCGAGCTAGTGAGCTTAATAACGATCAAGAATTGTATCGTTACCCGCTCCTAGCTTGCGATGGTTAGGGTGTCTACAAAGGAGGATTTTTGGGTACCCATTTGACTTTAGGTGCCTTAAAAATTGATCTCATAATTTTATCATTTTGCATTGAATTATTTATGGTTCCTTTAGGAACCCATATCAATTTATGTGGACTAACTTTCTTAAATAGACATTTATAAACAATATTTCCAAGCTTACAACAAAAGTTACATTTTGAGTAAGATGATACATGTAGTGTAGGTCCTTTAATGAAGGTGGTTGGATTTTGGTGTGATCTACTCACAAATCCAATTCCTCTTCTTTTTTCAACATGACCCTTGTTTGCAAGGATCAAGTCCAAACCCTTGCTACTAACCTTAAACTTATTTAAGATCTCTTTAAGTAGTAAGTTCTCTTTCTTAGTTGCCTCTAAGTGTTCACACTTAAAGCATAGAGGTAAAGAGGGAGTATCAAGTTTAAGCCTATCAAGTTTATCATCTAAGAGTGCATGCTCTTTTTTTAATAAATTAAACTTTTTACTAATATCTCTACACTCATCAAATAATTCATGAAAAGCAATTGAAAGTTCGTCGAAAGTTAAATCTTCATTAAATAACTCGCATACCTCTTCTCCAAAAGCCATCAAGGTAAAGTTGGCCACCTCCTTATTGCTTGGTTCTTCATCTTCGGAGCCACTTGAGTCATCCCATATTGCCTTTAAAGCCTTCTTTCTCTTTGGTTGCTTCTTCTTAGCTTGGGGGCATTCACTTTCGAAGTGCCCCTACTTCTTGCATTCATAGCATATTATTTGTTCCTTTTTGGGTTCAAGTTTGTTTTTAGAATTGTTTTTAAATTTATTCCTTCTTATGAATTTTTTGAATTTCCGAGTTAAGAGTGCAGGTTCATCATCAAGTTTCTCATCACTTGAAGATTCTTTTAATTGGTCTTCTTATGCTTTCAATGCCATATCATTCCTGTTATTTGGAAAGGGGTTCTTGAACTCATCATGAGCATGACATGTCATTTCGTAAGTCATCAACGCCCCAATGAGTTCTTCGAGAGAAAAAGTTTTTAGGTCCTTGGCCTCTTGAATGTCCGTAACTTTTGGATCCCAACTCTTTGGAAGGGATCTTAAAATTTTAGTTACAAGTTTAAAATTAGAAAAGCCTTTTCCAAGTGCTTTGAGTCCATTGACGACATCCGTGAAATGGGTGTACATGTCTCCAATGGATTCACTTGGTTTTATCCGAAATAATTCATAAGAATACACCAAAAGGTTAATTTTGGACTCTTTCACTTGGTTAATGCTTTTATGAGTGATTTCAAGTATATGCCAAATATCAAAATTCGATTCACAAATTAAAATATGATTAAACTCATTTTTATCAAGTATGCAAAACAAGACATTCATAGCCTTTGCATTAAGAGCAAAAACCTTCTCCGATTTATTCCATTCATTCATCGGAAGAGAAGATTTTTGAAAGTCATTTTCAACAATATTTTAAAGTTTAAAATCTATAAAAATAAAAAAATCTTCATACGAGTCTTCCAATATGTGTAATCCGACCTATTAAACATAGGTGGATGTATAATTGAATGACCTTACTGCATGCCAGAATAGACCATCTCTCTTGGGTTTCAAACCAAATGAGAATGATCTTACTTTGATACCAATTGTTAGAATTTAGAGCGGCACTGAGGGGGGGGGGGGTGAATTAGTGCAGTGGATAAAAACTATAAATTCAAAACAATTACAGAAAAGAGTTGTGCATTGAGAAGTTTCGGTTCGACGAAAATGATTTCAGTAAAGTGATTCTAGTGAATACGATAGAAAGTAGAGAGGAGGAGATCAAGAGATTGCAGCTAAGGATTGAAATGCAATAATTTAAAACTCACACATCAAGAGAAGTACACAGCGATGTATAGTGGTTCGATCAAATGACCTACGTCCACTTCCGAAACCTCCTCCGATAAGGTTCTCATCTTTCACTATCAATTCATCTTGAAGGGGAAGGATCAAGCACCCCTCTTACAAACTTTTATAAGTAGTTCACACTCTCTTACAAAACTTTTACAAATGAGACTTGGGAGGTGAACACTCAAGCTATCGAATGCAATTTTGCTAGAGCTTTAACTCAGTTTTTATCATTTCTCAATATTCTTAGCCAGTTAAGAAGTAAGAGGTATTTATAGACTCAATTGACTTCAAAATTAGAGCAAAAAAGAGTCACATCATAGATTTTCAAGTATTTGCGGTACCATCACCTAGCACTAGCAGTACCATTACCAGTTGACCTTAATTTGTCAGTGTATTGGGTCGTACCATTACCTAATCTGGTGGTACTACTGCCTGATAGGGTCCTCGGACTCTGTGGAGGGGCGGTACCATTGCTTGTCAAGCGGTACCACCACTGACAGGTAATAACTATTAGAGTTACTACCAACTAAACCACTTGGGAACTAGTTCCCGGGCAATGCCACCACCCCAGTCTAGCGGTGCCACCGCCAGACTTTGTCCAACATGTTGAATCTTAGATTTTGATGATGAAACTAATTAATTATGTTTTATTTTCTAACTATGTTTTAAGTCACGTAGGTCTACTCGATAAGGATTAGATAGTTGACGCAGAAGGAATTGACGTTGCGTCAGAGGAACACGTCAAGATATTGGATATCGAGCCGGAGGTCCAGTCAACAATTGGCAGAAGGCTTCGGACGTTGGGCATCGGGCTAAGAAGAGTAGTGTTATGCCAAGGATATCAGGGTTGCGGAGGTCAACCGCCGATTGGGTAACAAGCTACAAGAGAGGATGATGCACTGAACAATCGGACGAAGCGCCGATAGGCTAATGATGTGATAGCCAATAGAATATCAATTCGCATTGTAATAACTATCTAGATTGAAGTAGAGTTTTGGCTTATGTGTAGGATTAACTACGATAACGATGAAGACATAAAATGAAACAAAGTATCGGAGTCAAGTGGGATGGATCATTGGGAGTTTGAGAGTTCGACGGAAGTCCGAAGATTCATTGGAGTTCATCGAGAAAGATCGGAGCTTACCGAAGAAGCTCGTTAGAACTCGCCAAGATCATCATGAAGTTCAGGAGCTTACCAAGAGTTCACAGAATAGTGTTCGAGGGTTCGTCGGAAGACCGTCGAAAGTTCACAAGAAGCTTACCGGAAGAAGTCTTGACTTTTCAAACTTTGTAATAGCTTAGGAAATATCTTTAATTTCGTAGTTAGCATATAATTAAGGTTAGGATTTGGTGTTAATCCTTTAACCCTATTAGAGGCCAATTGGGCCCGGTATTGGACTGGTTTGAGCCAGGTTTAAGGCTCAACCAGAAGTGCTGCACTTTGTTTGGCGGTAGCACCGCCCAGGTCCAGCTCCCCAGAACATCTAGGCAGTGGTACCGCCTTGGGGCAAAGTGCTCAGGTGGTGGCACCACTAGCTGGGTGGTGATACCACCCAATACACTAATAGGGGCAAAAAGCTTGGGTGGTGGTACCGCCCAGCACTGGTGGTGGTACCGCCAGTACTCTTGAAATCTGGGGTGATTCAAATTTGAGCTCCAAATTTGAATCCTCTTGGGGTCTATAAATACCTCAGATGTTCTTGCTTGGGATAGCAAGAATTGTGCAAGAAACTAAGGGAAAACTTTGTTAGTTTTAGTTGAAATCCCTCCTCCAAAGTTTGAAGTTGTCTTTAAGAGAGGTGTTGAGGGAAGCCTTGTAAACAGAGTTTGTAAAAGGAAGTTTGTCCTCACCCGTTGGAAGGAGAATAGCCAGTGAAAAAGCTGGTAGCCTCAAGTGAAGAAGAATCGGGAGTAGATGTAGGTCATATGATTGAACCATTATAAAATCGATTTGCATTTACTTTATTGCTCTTTATCTTTTTGCAAACCTATTTTCTTTATTTATTCACTGCCCTCCTTCTCTTAATGCTTTCAAGCTAAACATATTTCCGATACGATTTAATCGAAATCATTTTTTATCGTACGAAGTTTTCCGAACAAGTGTTTAAATCGTCAAAATTTATCATGTTTAATCGTTGCACTAATTCACCCCCCCTCTTAGTGCCACTCTAAATCCCAACACAACACTACTGAATGGGCCCTGAATTTGGCCCAATTCAATCCAATTAAGGCCCAATTGGCCCCTACAAGGGTTGATTAGGATTATCACCTAATCCTAACTCTAATTGCATGCTAAATATGAAATTAAAATATATTTCTAATTAAATTATAATTCGGTGATGTTGAGTTTTTTTTCGGCGAGCTTCTAGTGGATTTCCGACACACCCTCGGATATCTTCCGGTGGACTCCTAATAGGATCCCGGACTTTATGGCGAGTTCCGATGAATCTTCTAGCAAGCTTCCAAACTTTCTTGGTGAGTTCTGCGAACCTCCGACGAACCTTCCGGTGAACTTGCGAAACCTTCGGCAAGTCCTCGATCCATTCTCGGCCAGTTCTGGCAGCACTTTTGACGATCCTTCAGACTTTCGATAGACTCTCGAACTTGTAACGTACTTGACTCCAACAATTTGCTTTATGTCTTCATTGCTATCATAGTTAATCCTGCACACTTATCTCAATAATATGGATTAGATCAAATAACCTATCAATTGACTTCATCATCAAAATCTGAGATTCAACAGAAGTGCCCTGGTTGATTATGTTCATAGCAAGTGGTTCTATTCTTTTTAAGTTCATTTTTATTTTGTCTCTTACTTCATGAATTTTTTAAATTTTATAGTGAGAAGTTCAAGGTCATCATCATCATCATCACTTGAGTTATCACTCAAGTGATATTTGTTGAATCTCGGATTTTGATGATGAAACTAATTGAGTGTGATTTGTGGTCTAACTGCGTTTTGAGTTATGCAGGTCTACTATCGAGCAGGATTGACTACGATAGGGATGAAGACGTAAAGCGAAACAAAGGGCCAAAGACAAGTGTGATGAATCGTTGGGAGTTCGAGTGTTCAACGGAAGTCCGAAGATTCGTTGGGAGCATTGCCGGAACCGACCGAGAACGAGTAGGGAGCTTGCCGAAGGGTTTTCGGAAGTTCGCCGGGAGGTTCGTCGGAAGTTCGCGGAGCTTGCCAAGAAAGATCGGAACTTGCCGAAGAAGCTCGGGGGAACTCGCCAAGATCATCGTGAAGTCCGAGAGCTTACCATGAGTCCGCGGAATGGTTTCCGAAGGTTCGTCGGAAGACTGTCGGAAGTTGACCGGAAGCTCGCCGGAAGAAGTTGTCATGTGGACTTTGTAATAGCTTAGGAAACGTCTTTAAAATTCGTAGTTAGCACGTATTTTGGGTTAGGATTAGATAACCCAAAGTGGGGGCCCATTGGGCCTTGATTAGATGAGTTTGGGCCAAAATTTTGGCCCAAACTGAATCAAGCTACGCATGCATGCATGCTACGTGCATCTTCTTTGTAGCCCGCTATCGTAGCGCGCCCGGCTCGTAGCGAGCCGATATCTTGTAGCAGGCTCTCACCGTAGCGAGCCCGGCTATGTCGACGCGCTCACCGTAGTGCGCCTGGTTATCGTAGCGGCGGTAGCACGCGCGCTGGCGTAGCACCGCCCAGCTCTTATCTGAGCCAAAGCGGTAGCACCCCGCCGGGTTGGGGCGTAGCACCGCCTGGTGCGTGGAAAGCCAGGCGGTAGCACCGCGCCTCAGGGCGTGGCACCGCTTCAGACGTCGATCAAAGATCGACACAGTGCGGTGGCACCGCCGACAAAGTGTGGCACCGCTTTGACCACAATCTGGGACTCCAAATTCACTTGGAATTTGGAGCCCAATTTTAAATCCACTTTTGGATCTATAAATACCCCCCCTTTCTCAGCTGAAAGGGTTACCCTTTTGAGCAAAAAGTTTGAGTCTTGAGCTTTTGAAGAGTTTTTGAAAAGTGTTGTATTCTTTGCTAAGTGTTCACCCTTCTTCTTCTTGAGAGATATTGTACAAGTGTGAACATCTTGTAAAGGGTTGTAAAAAGGGGTGTTTGATCCTTCCCCTTCAAAGGACTTGCTAGTGGAAGAGCGGAGCCTCATCGCAAAGGCTTCAAGAGTGGATGTAGGTCATTTGACCGAACCACTATACATCATTGTGTCCTTAAATGTGTGAGTGTTTATATTTCTGAATCATTTCATTTCTTGGCTGCAAGTTCATAGTTAGTTCCTTTTCACAAGCAATTACTTTCAAGTTCTCTTTCGTCGAATCGAAATCTTCCTACGAACTTGTGTTTCTTTGCGAAATCGGTTTCAAGAATACAAGTTTAATCCGCTGCACTAATTCACCCCCCCCCTCTTAGTGCCTTTTGATCCTAACAATTGGTATCAGAGCCACGTTCTTTCTCTTTCGGATTTACACCCGTGAGAAATGGCTCTAAATGGTTTTCAAGAGGGCTTTTCGGTTTTTCGTCCACCGTTCTTTAACGGTACGGACTACACATATTGGAAAACTCGAATGAGAGTTTTCATGCTTTCAATGGATTTGGATTTGTGGAACATCATTGAAAATGGTTTTCAACCTTCCTCTAAACCGACGAACGAATGGTCGGTTTTGGAGAAAAGGTCGTTTTCTTTAAATGCAAAGGCTATGAATGCCTTATTTTGTGCTTTAAACAAGAACGAGTTTAATCGGATTTCTATGTGCGAAACGGCTTTTGACATTTGGCGAACTCTTGAAATCACGCATGAGGGAACTAGTAGAGTTAAAGACTCGAAAGTAAACCTCTTGTTGCATGATTTTGAGCTCTTCCAAATGACACCAAGCGAATCTATCGATGACATGTACACCCGCTTCACGGATGTCATCAATAGCTTGAAAAGTCTTGGTAAAAGTTTTTCGAATTTTGAACTCACTAACAAGATCTTAAGATCCCTTTCAAAATGGTGGGATCCTAAAATAACGGCGATTCAAGAATCAAAGGATCTAAATAATTATTCTATTGATGAACTCATTGGGTCTTTAAAGACCTATGAAATGGAACATGATGAATATGAAGAACTTGATGAGCACATGAACAACCTTCTAAAGAACAAGAAGGTTTTTGAACTCCGAACTATGAAATGCCACTTGAGTAATGACTCAAGTGAAGAGGACAATGAGGACATTGAACACATAACAATGAATGTTAACAAGTTCATTAAACAAAAATTAAAAATACAAATGAACTTGAACGAAGAAAGAGGCCAAGAAGAAGAAGGCTTGGAAAGAAGAATCAAAGAAAGAAGAAGCAAACTACGCTTTCATGGGCTTCGACAATGAGGTAAGTAACTTAACTTCCTTGAATTATTTTGAAATTACATGATGATTTCCATGAATGCTTATCTTAGTTAGTAGGAATTTTTTATGTTTTTCTTGTGTTTGTAGAAATTCAAAAAAAAAAAAATTGAAATTATACTATGCTCTTCTTTATAGTAGTTTTGAAAAGTAAAAACATGAATGATGCAAGATTTGTGATAATGCTTAGGATTAATCCATACATATGTATCTTGATTATCGCTTGAAAACTTCCATTTTGGCTTAATGGATTTTAACCCTTTTATGATGAAATTTTTATTGATACATGTCTTCATGAAATCAATTATAAAGACCCAACCCACAAATTTTCAAAATGAAAGAAATGTGACTTTTATGTTGCCTTGTATTACATTTGGACTTGATGATTTTCATGACGAAAAATATTTTTCAGATTTTTAAAATAATGTATGATTTTAGCAAAAGTTTGACCATTGATCATCTTATTATAACAAATGAAAGAAAGAAGTGAAATGATTTCAATGATAAATTCATTTCTAAATATGATGATGCTCTCATGTTTAAATATAATGCATGACATTGATCATTCTTATGAAAGATCAAATCACGTAAATTGAAACTCTTACAAATAAGAAAATACACTATCATAATATTTTATTTTTGATGTGTTTAGTCTTAATGGTTTTTATGATTTGAAACTTGCTTGTTGCTTTGAAAAGTTGATACATGCTCACATGTAATCAATTTATATTGCTCTTATTAAATTTTTGAATGAAAGATTTTGATGCATTTGATCTTAATGGGTTTAATGACAAATTTGTATTTTGAATTTATACAATGATGGCTTCCGTATAAATATTTGAACATACATTATGAAATCATCATTGAAATGAAAATATTAAAAGTTTGTTATCATGCTTAATGACCTTGTGATATCATATCTTGATGACAAACTCATGTTTTGGTCTTAAAATTGATACTCATTTTAGAAACATGAGCACACTTGTATGAAACAAACAACTTAAAAAGAAAATATTTTTCCTATCTTATCGAGATTAATGATTTCATGATATTTTGTGAATCTCGAAATTGATTTTGATGATTCGATTATGAGTTACAAGTTAATAATTTGATTTGAATGAACTTAAACTACATTGTGATCTTGATAACTTGAGTCTTTCAAGATCTCTCACTTCATACCATGATTCTCCCATGTTGTTGAAGAAAAATCCAAATGAATCATAAGTTATTTTCTCTTCACTTGTTGATACTCAACTTGAGAAAATGTGTTTTGAATGTTGAAACATTACATGTGTAATTTGAACATTTCTCCTATGTTTCAATACACATGACTTGATGATTGAAATATAAATGCAAATGTTTGATATATCACTTGTCATGGTTTGAATATCAATGTACAAGAAATGTTGCTCTTCTTGATATCTTTTATGAATTTGAATAAGACTTATTAAAGATTCTTGATTCATCTCTTAATCTCTTGGAATCATAACTTGACTTGTGTGAATCAAGATGCATGAAACAAATTGTTCTCTTTGCAATTTGCTATCCAATGAATCATGATTGATATTATTGCTATTTTACCTCCTATGATTCATGTTGTAAAATTTTATAAATCATGATGCAATAAAATTATTTATGCAACAATCAAGTGCTCATGTGATTCTTTGCTAATGAAAATACTTTAGTGGAATTATGATCTTGACAACTATGACTTGAAACTCTTTATAAATCAAGATCTTTTACCATGCTCTTTTCATTTTATCAAAAGAAGCAAAATGCAAAACTTCAAAATTTTGAAATGTTACATGCCTTTATATTTGTATGAAAAGTTAGCATATATGTTTAAAGTGATCATACATAATTGCTAGCTCATTGCAAACAAAAGTTGATAGCTTGCAAAGGTGAAACTTAGTTACAAAAGAGAAGAATTGAAAGGAAGCTAACTTGCGTGTCGCAAAGTATGTTAGCTTGCTTATCATTATTGATTGCTTGCTTATCATCTTTTATCTCATATCTTGATTTTTGACTCCCTTGAATTCATGACTTAATATGCTAAAAATTTATATTGTAAATTTGTTATCTTGTCATGATCAAAGCATTGGCTATTAGTACTCCACTTTTTGACAAAACAAAGGGGGAGAAGAATTATTGCTAGCTTATGTATTGCAAAGAAAATTTTGCTAGCTAGAACATGCAAAGGAAGCAAAGAAAGTGCAACTTGCACATCTCAACAAGCAAGTGAAAATTACCATCATTGCCCATCTTTGAAACTTCCTATGATTGAATGGTATAACTTAATGTTGTATTGCAAAATGTTGTATGATGTTGTAAAAATCTGCATATCTTGCAAAGTGCAAGCTAGTTTGTTGTAAAAATCTGCATATCTTTTAAACTAGCTATAATGATACTTCTCCTTTTTGTTGATGACATAGGGGGAGAAGTAGATTGATGACTTCATGCATTGATTGAATATTTTATATTTGCATGATGGTTTGTTCTTATTTCACTACATGAATGATACATGTTACTTGGATTTGGGATAATCCAAGGGTTCTATCAATTGCATATTGATAGGGGGAGTTTGTGTTAAACTCCGGGGAGTTATGGTTAACTCCGTCAGTCATCAATTAGTTGTCATCATCAAAAAGGGGGAGATTGTTGAATCTCGGATTTTGATGATGAAACTAATTGAGTGTGATTTGTGGTCTAACTGCGTTTTGAGTTATGCAGGTCTACTATCGAGCAGGATTGACTACGATAGGGATGAAGACGTAAAGCGAAACAAAGGGCCGAAGACAAGTGTGATGAATCGTTGGGAGTTCGAGTGTTCAACGGAAGTCCGAAGATTCGTTGGGAGCGTTGCCGGAACCGACCGAGAACGAGTAGGGAGCTTGCCGAAGGGTTTTCGGAAGTTCGCCGGGAGGTTCGTCGGAAGTTCGCGGAGCTTGCCAAGAAAGATCGGAACTTGCCGAAGAAGCTCGGGGGAACTCGCCAAGATCATCGTGAAGTCCGAGAGCTTACCGTGAGTCCGCGGAATGGTTTCCGAAGGTTCGTCGGAAGACTGCCGGAAGTTGACCGGAAGCTCGCCGGAAGAAGTTGTCATGTGGACTTTGTAATAGCTTAGGAAACGTCTTTAAAATTCGTAGTTAGCACGTATTTTGGGTTAGGATTAGATAACCCAAAGTGGGGGCCCATTGGGCCTTGATTAGGATGAGTTTGGGCCAAAATTTTGGCCCAAACCGAACTGGCTACGCATGCATGCATGCTACGTGCATGCTGCTGTAGCCCCGCTACTGTAGCGCGCCCGGCTACTGTAGCGAGCAAGATATCTTATGTAGCAGGCTCTCACCTTATGTAGCGAGCCGGCTCGCTGTATCGAGCGCTCACGTAGTGCGCCTGGTTATCTGTAGTGTGCGGTAGCACCGCTTTGTCAAGGCGTAGCACCGCTCGGCTTATCGTAGCCAGGCGGTAGCACCGCCTGGCTGGGGCGTAGCACCGCCTGGTGCGTGGAAAGCCAGCGGTAGCATCGCTTTGCTCGGGCGGTGGCACCGCTTCGCCGACACGTCGATCAAAGATCGACACAGTGGCACCGCTTCGACAAAGCGGTGGCACCGCTTTGACCACAGAATCTGGGACTCCAAATTCACTTGGAATTTGGAGCCCAATTTAAATCCACTTTTGGATCTATAAATACCCCCTTTCTCACCTGAAAGGGTTACCCTTTGAGCAAAAAGTTTGAGTCTTGAGCTTTTGAAGAGTTTTTGAAAAGTGTTGTATTCTTTGCTAAGTGTTCACCCTTCTTCTTCTTGAGAGATATTGTACAAGTGTGAACATCTTGTAAAGGGTTGTAAAAGGGTGTTTGATCCTTCCCCTTCAAAGGACTTGCTAGTGGAAGAGCGGAGCCTCATCGCAAAGGCTTCAAGAGTGGATGTAGGTCATTTGACCGAACCACTATACATCATTGTGTCCTTAAATGTGTGAGTGTTTATATTTCTGAATCATTTCATTTCTTGGCTGCAAGTTCATAGTTAGTTCCTTTTCACAAGCAATTACTTTCAAGTTCTCTTTCGTCGAATCGAAATCTTCCTACGAACTTGTGTTTCTTTGCGAAATCGGTTTCAAGAATACAAGTTTAATCCGCTGCACTAATTCACCCCCCCCCTCTTAGTGCCTTTTGATCCTAACAATATTCTTTGGTTCTCATTATCATATCTTTCTTGTTCTTTAGAAGGTGATTCATATGTTCATTATATTCTAAACATATCATCTCATAGGTTATTAATAACCTAATAAGTTATTTAATAAGAAAATAGTTCAAGTCCTTTGTTTTTTGTATCATCGTCACTTTCGAATCCCAACTTTTTGGAAGGGATCTTAGTATTTTGTTTACAAGTTCAAGATTAAAAAAATATTTACGAAGACTTTTTAAACCATTGATAACATCCGTAAATCGGATGCACATGTCTCCAATTATTTCGCTTAGTTCCATTCAAGAAAGTTCAAAACTATACAATCAAAAGATTAATTTTTAAATTTTTAACTCTACTAGTGCCTTTGTGTGTGACTTCAAGAGTGTATCAAATCTCATATGTAGTTTTACAAATCGAAACCTAATTAAATTCATTTTTATCTAAAGCGTAAAACAAAGCATTCATAGCTTTTACATTTAACGAAAAAAATCTTCTTCTCTAAATCATTCCATTCGTTCATTAGTTTAGAAGCCTTTTAAAAATTATTTTCAATGATATTCCATAATTCAAAGTTTATAGAAAGTAAAAAAACTCTCATTCGAGTTTTTTAATATGTGTAATCCATCCTATTGAATATGGGAGGACGAGTGATAGAAAGACCCTCTTGAAAGCCAAAAAAAATAATTTTTCTTTGGGTGTTAAACTAATTAAGAAAAATGTGGCTCTGATACCATATATTAGTATCAAGTCAGCATTAGGGGGGATGAATTGGTACATACGATAAAAACATCAGCGATTCAAAAAACTCATTTTAATGAAACCCATAATGAAAAGTATTTAAGTTAAAACATTCGTAAGAGAGTGAGGGCAGTTAGCAAGTAAAACAGTGAGTGATAAGAATAAAAAGCATAAATGAAATGAAATAGAACAAGAGCACATCGGAGTTTATAGTGGTTCGGTCATCCCGACCTACATCCACTCCCGATTCTGTTAAATCTCGGATTTTGATGATGAAATCAATTGGTGAAATATTTGTACTAATCTCTTTGTTGAGATGAGTGTGCAGGAATAACTACGATGGAAAAAAAACATAACGTGATTTACCGAGGCCAAGTCCGTCGGGGGTTCAAGAGTTCATCGGAAGTCCGAGAGATTTTCGGAAGAGTTGCCGGAACCATCCAAGATCAAATCAGGGACTTGTCGAAGTTTTCGAAAGTCCATTTCAAAGATCGTCGAAGGTTCACGGAACTTAGGGAAGATTCGGAAACCACCGAAGACTAGTTGAGCTCGCCGGAGTATCTTTGGGAGACCCATGGTAGCAATCCGAGGGAAGCATCGGAGGCCGCCGAATCTCGCCAGAGAACTCGTCGGAAGTCGACTTGAAGGGTGTGTCCGATCAAATCACGTTAAGTTATATTCGTAATTTGCACATGAGTAGAGCAAGGATTTAAGAAATAATCCTGCCAAAATTCGTAAGGAGCCAACAGGGCCACTACCGTGTCAAGTTGAGATCTAACAGGCCCCATTCGGCTCTGTCGAATGGGGCAAGCGTGGAACCGCTAAGCCTGGGGCGGTGGAACTGCCTTGACTGAAGCGGTAGCACCGCCTGCACACACACAGCGGTGGAATCGCTGTCTGGGGCGAGCACCACCGCCCAGACATCGACGGTGGAACCGCTGGTCGGGCGGTGGCACCGCCTTGCCATCGGATCGAGCGGTAGCACCGCTCTGGGGCTGTGGCATCGCTCATCGTCGATCAAAGATCGACAAAGTGTGGCACCGGCCGACAGCGAAGTGGCGTGGCACCGCTTGACCACTGTGAATATGGGAACTCCAAATTCACTTGGAATTTGGAGCCCAATTTTGAATCCACTTTGGATCTATAAATACCCCCTTTCTCGGCTGAAAGGGTACCCTTTGAGCAAGAAAAAGTTTGAGTCTTGAGCTTTTGAAGAGTTTTGAAAAGTGTTGTTTTCTTTGCTAAGTGTTCACCTTCTTCTTCTTCTTGAGAGATCTTGTACAAGTGTGAACATCTTGTAAAGGGTTGTAAAAAGGGGTGTTTGATCCTTCCCCTTCAAAGGACTTGCTAGTGGAAGAGCGGAGCCTCATCGCAAAGGCTTCAAGAGTGGATGTAGGTCATTTGACCGAACCACTATACATCATTGTGTCCTTAAATGTGTGAGTGTTTATATTTCTGAAATCATTTCATTTCTTGGCTGCAAGTTCATAGTTAGCTCCTTTTCACAAGCAATTACTTTCAAGTTCTCTTTCGTCGAATCGAAATCTTCTACGAACTTGTGTTTCTTTGTGAAATCGGTTTCAAGAATACGAGTTTAATCCGCTGCACTAATTCACCCCCCCCTCTTAGTGCCTTTTGATCCTTTCAATTGGTATCAGAGCAAGGTTTACTCTCATATTGGTTTAAAACCCAAGAGAGATGGCCTACTCCGGTATGCAAGAGGGTCTCTCCATTACTTGTCCACCTATGTTCAATGGGTCGGATTATACGTATTGGAAGACTCGTATGAGGATTTTTCTTATCTCCATGGACTTCGAACTTTGGAACATTGTCGAAAATGGCTTCGCAAAATCTTCTCTTCCGATGAGTGAATGGAATGAGTCGGAGAAGAAGATTTTCGCTCTCAATGTAAAGGCTATGAATGCCTTATTTTGTGCACTTGATAAGAATGAGTTTAATCGGGTTTCCGTTTGTGAATCGGCTTTTGATATTTGGCGCACTCTTGAAATCACTCATGAAGGCACTAGCCGAGTGAAGGAGTCCAAAATCAACATTCTTGTGCATTCCTACTAACTTTTTCGGATGAAACCAAATGAGTCCATTGGAGACATGTACACCCGCTTTACGGATGTCATCAATGGACTTAAAGCTCTTGGTAAAGGCTTTTCGAATTTTGAATTGGTAACTAAGATTTTAAGATCCCTTCCAAAGTGTTGGGATCAAAGGTCACGGCCATTCAAGAGGCCAAGGATCTTAAAGTATTTCCCATTGAAGAACTTATTGGATCTCTAATGACTTACGATATGACGTGCCATGCTCATGAAGAGCTTGAGAACCCCCTTCCAAAGAACATGAAGGATATGGCACTTAGAACACAAGAAGACCACTTGAAAGGAACATCAAGTGATGAGGATAGTGACAATGACATTGCACTTCTAACTCGAAAGTTTAAGAAATTCATAAGAAAGAATAAATTCAAAAATGACACAAAAGCAAATTTGAACACAAAAAGGACCAAGTCATTTGCTACGAATGCAAGAAGCCGGGATACTTCAAGAATGAATGCCCTCAAGCCAAGAAGAAGCAATTCAAGAAGAAAAAAGCCTTGAAGGCCACATGGGATGATTCAAGTGACTCCGAGGTTAAAGAGGCTAGCAACAAAGAGGAGGCAAACTTCGCTCTAATGGCATTTGGAGAAGAGGTTAGTGAGTTACTTAATGAAGAGTTATCTTTCGATGAACTTTCTATGGCTTTTCATGAGTTGTTTGATGAATGTAGAACTATTAGTAAGAAGTTCAATTTGCTTAAGAAAGAGCATGCTTTATTACAAAGTAAATTCAATAGTCTTCAAAACCCTTCTCTACCCCATGCTCTAAGTGTGAAGACTTAGATGCAACAAAAAGGGAGAACTTGCTACTCAAAGAGACCCTAAACAAGTTTAAGGTCGGTAGCAAGGGCTTAGACATGATTCTTGCTAACAAAGGTCATGTCGGAAATAGAAGTGGTATCGGATTTGTGAGAGGTTCTCACCAAAATCCCACCACCTTTGTTAAAGGGTCTACATTGCATGTATCACCCCATTTGAAATGTAATTTTTGTTGCAAACGGGACATGTTACCTACAAATGTCCATTCAAGAAAATTAGTCCACAAAAGTTGATATGGGTTCCTAAAGGAACCATAAACAATTCAATGATAAATTACAAAATAAGTAGATCAATTTGTAAGGCACCCAAAATCAAATGGGTACCTAAAAACAATCCTCTTTTGTAGACAAACTCACAAGCTAGGAGCAAGAAATGGTATCTTGATAGTGGATGCTCAAGGCACATGACCGAGATCCATCTCATTTCTCTATGCTCTCTAGCAAAGAAGAAGGATATGTCACTTTCGGAGACAACAACAAGGGTAAAATCATTGGCAAGGGAACCATAGGTAACAAATCGAGTTTTCAATTGATGATGTGTTACTAGTTGATGGTTTAAAACATAATCTTTTAAGTATTAGTCAACTATGTGATAAAGGTTATGTTGTTAGATTTGAATCCAATGTTTGCATTATTGAAAAACCCAACAACAACATATCCATGATTGCTTTAAAACAAAACAATGTCTACACCATAAATATTGATAAATTAAGTAATGAAATGTGTTTTTCGGTTTTGAATGATGAAGCTTGGCTTTGGCATAGGAGGCTAGGCCATGCAAGCATGAAACTAATCTCTAAGATTTCATCTAGAGATTTAGTAAGAGGTATCCCAAACACGAAATTTGTTAAGGATAAGGTATGTGATGCATGTCAACTAGGAAAACAAATAAAGACTAGTTTCAAATCAAAAATCACATTAGCACCACTAGACCATTGCAATTGATCCACTTGGACTTATTTGGACCAATTGACATAACAAGCCTAGGAGGTAGCAAATATGCCTTTGTAATTGTGGATGACTATAGTAGATACACTTGGACCTATTTTTGGCTCATAAAAGTGATTGCTTCAAATGTTTCTCTAAATTTTGTAAACTCACTCAAAATGAAAAGGCTTTATGATCTCATCAATTCAAGTGATCATGGAGGTGAATTTCAAAATCATGACTTCCAAAATTTTTGTGAAACAAACGGATACAATCACAACTTCTCTACTCCAAGAAATCCACAACAAAATGGAGTAGTAGAAAGGAAAAATAGAAGTTTGCAAGAAATGGCTAGAACCATGTTAAATGAATATAATTTACCAAAATATTTTTGGGCGAAGCCGTGAATACGGCTTGCTATGTGATGAATAGAGTTCTAGTGAGACCATCCCTATCCAAAACTCCATATGAATTATGGAATGATAAAAAACCCAATGTTTCTTACTTTAAAGTTTTTGGTTGCAAATGCTTTATTTTGAATGAAAAGGATGCCTTAGGAAAATTCGATGCAAAATCCAATGAAGGCATATTTCTTGGTTATTCTTCCGTTTCTAAGGCTTTTTGTGTTTTCAACAAGAGAACCTTACTTATAGAAGAATCTATTCATGTGGTTTTTAATGAAGTTTCGAATTTAAGAAAAAGATTTTGATGATGATTTTGGTCTTGATGATTTGAATTTGAATGAACCCTCTCCTCAAAATAACATCTTGGATGCATCTTCTTCCCAAACTTCCTTACCAAAGGAATGGAAGTATGTAGATGCTCATCCCAAGGAGTTAATTATAAGAGATGCATCGAAAGGGGTTCAAACTCGCTCTTCTTTCAAAAATTTTTGTGCCCATGCTGCCTTTCTTTCTCAAGTTGAACCAAAATGCATTGTTGATGCCCTAAAAGATGATTCTTGGGTTATCGCAATGCAAGAAGAATTGAATCAATTTGAGAGGAATGAGGTATGGAAGCTTGTTCCTAGACCTAATGACCACTTAGTTATTGGTACTAAGTGGGTCTTTAGAAACAAGCAAGATGAATGCGTATCGTGGTTAGAAACAAGGCTAGACTAGTGGCCAAAGGTTTCAACCAAGAAGAAGGTATCGATTATGAAGAAACCTTCGCTCCGGTAGCAAGATTGGAAGCCATTAGGATGCTCCTTGCCTATGCTAGTAGTAAAGATTTTAAATTATTTCAAATGGATGTCAAAAGTGCATTCTTAAATGGTTTTATTTCCGAAGAAGTTTATGTTGAACAACCACCCGGATTCGAAAACTCTCTATTTCCTAACCATGTGTTTAAGCTAACTAAGGCCTTATATGGTCTTAAACAAGCCCCTAGGGCTTGGTATGAGAGGCTTAGTTCTTTCTTGATTTCAAATAATTTCACTAAAGGCAAGGTTGATACTACATTGTTTATTAAACATTTTGAAAACAATTTTCTTATTGTTCAAATTTATGTTGATGATATCATTTTCGGATCTTGTAATAAATCACTATGTGAATTATTTGCTAAGGATATGAGTGATGAATTTGAGATGAGCCTAATGGGAGAACTAAATTTCTTTTTAGGACTTCATATCAAGCAACTAAGTAATGGTATATTTCTAAATCAATCAAAATACACATTGGAATTGTTAAAACGATTTAATATGGATGGATCAAAAGAAATTAGCACTCCTATGAGCACCTCCACTAAATTAGATATGGATGAAAATGGAGAAAGTTTTGATCAAAAAACTTATAGGGGCATGATAGGTAGCCTGCTTTATCTCACTGCAACCAGACCTGACATCATGTTCAGTGTAGGGCTATGTGCAAGATTCCAAGCTAATCCTAAGCTATCTCACTTGAAAGCTGTCAAGAGGATTCTTAGATATCTTAAAGGGACCCCTAATCTTGGATTATGGTATCCAAAATCTGAAAATTTTAGTTTGAAAGCTTATGCAGATGCGGATTTTGGTGGATGTAAACTAGATAGAAAAAGCACATCCAGAACATGCCAATTTCTAGGACATGCACTTGTTTCTTGGACTTCAAGAAACAAAATTGACACTATCTACAAGCAGGTTTGAATATATAGCTGCTAGTGCATCTTTGTGCACAAGTTATCTGGATGAAAAATACACTAGAGGACTATGGAATCTACTTAAAAAATATTCCTATAAAGTGTGATAACACGAGTGCAATTTGTCTAACTAAAAATCCAATCCAACACTCTCGCACTAAGCACATTGACATCAGGCATCACTTTATACGTGATCATGTAAGTAGTAGAAATGTCACTCTTGATTTTGTTGATACAAATCATCAATTAGCGGACATTTTTACGAAACCTTTAAATGAGGAACAATTTAATTTTATTAGAAGGAATTAGGCATGCTAAACTGTCCAAGTAAGTAACCTTTTTTTGATGATGTCTTTTCTTGAAATTATGTTTAAACTATGATTTCCATCGATTTGATTCGGATTGTCCCATGGATTTATTCCTTTTGACTTCATCCCATCTCGAGACTTTAAAAAAGGAAAAAAAAAAAAAAAAAAAAAAAAAAAAAAGGAAAAACATGAAATCCGAATTGGTTTTTGTGCTCTGGAGTAGCACCGCCAAACCTGTGGCGGTGGAACCGTCTGGGTAATCGACCCAGCGGTGGAACACTTTCTTTGAAGCGTGTAGTACCGCCTGAACACCCTGCTATAAAATGTGTTAGGGGGCGGTAGAACCGCCTCCCTAATCTGTGAACCGCCTCTCCTCACTCTTCCAAACTCTTCCAAACTTCAAATTGGTGTCATTTCTTCCTATCTAGAAGCCTAAGGAGGAGATTTTATCGTGATTCAAGCTTCCTACATCTCAAAGAACCAATCTAAGGTAAAACAGAATTATTTCTCTTTCCTTTTCTTGTGAAGTTTCATTCCTTTCTTCAATTAATTTTTGATCATTCCTGAATAGAAATGGCTCCTAGAAGAACATCAAGAGACAAAGGAAAAAGGATGGAGGTAGATTCATTTGATCAATCCTTGTTTAAATCATAAGAAGCCTCCCTTAGATTTTACGAATTTGGTTCTAGACCCATTCATAAAGGAAAGTATGTTGATTTGAATCAATTAGGAAACTTAGAATCTCTCATGTGGTTTGCTGAGACTTAGAGGCTTTACCTATTCTGCAAATTATTGAACCTATTTATCCACGTTTAGTTAAGTTGTTCTATGCTAATTTAAGCTGTGAATGATGATGGCTTGTCAACTTATCTTCTAGGTAATGAGATTCAAATATGTGATAATACTATATGCTCATTAATTGGAATTGTTGAAAAAGAGCTAGAGTGTTATTTTAGGAAAATGGGATATGGACACAGATTGGTGCCACTCACTCTGAAGCTTTAGAAAGCTGTGTTTGCAAACCCAAATTTAGGAATAATTCCCAAGAGTTGTGAACATTTATTACCTTTTAACTCTAAAATTTTGCATCACATTCTAATAAGCATTATTATTCCTAAGCAGTTTCATCATGATGAGATCGGTTTCAGCGAATTAGGTACCTTATATTGGATCATGACTAGACAACATTTACTGTTTTGGTTACCTAATCAGCAGACACATGATAGAGGTCCTTTCTAAAGGATCAATGTTACCATATGGAGGTTTAATAACTAGACTATTGCATGCCCATAACATCGCATTCCACGGATGAAGAAGCAATACAAGTCGAAAAATTTAATATTATTAATGTTAAACTCTGAGACAACTTAGATGTCTTGTCGAGCATGGAATAGGGTTAGGCAACCTAGGAGATGTGATATACCTCCCAGTAGTAGACCATCTCAAACACCAGTCCTTAGGGGAAATGAATCTCCTCCTCCTAATCCTTTTTGTTGCAGCTACATCGGTGACATTTTCTGCTCCATCTTCTCTTGATCCGATCATGAGAGAGTTAAATGAAGTAAAACTACAGCAAATTGAAATTTTGAAGGAAATGCGGAAGATGAACTTAAAGATCGATCACATGTATAGGCATCTTGGCATTCCTCCTGAGGAGTAGCTTGCTGTGTTTTCTTTGAACGATGTAAACTTGTGTTGTATGTTGACATTTATGTTGTATTCCTTACATCGTGACATCTTCTTGTTGACATCTATGTTGTCTTAACTTCATGCTGTGTTATCTTACATCTTTTCGGCCACTGTGGAATGGTTTTCGGTTTTCTGATTTCCTTTTCCACATTTGTGATGTTTTCCGACCCTCCTTATTGTTATGATTCCCTCGTTTCCTTTTTGTTGATGACAAAGGGGGAGAAATGATATGTGTATTGCCATATGATATGCGTTGTCCAACATAAACTTAGTTGGGTTCTTGATATCATATTTTTTGAATATGTATACTTCATTGATATCCTTGATATCTATTTTGAAATCTTGAAATTAAAATTAATTATGTTGAATTCAAAAATTGAATTCAAGCAATTTTTCTTTATGGCATATACATAGGGGGAGTTAAGAATAACTCCATCACCAATTGATTGTCATCATCAAAAAGGGGGAGATTGTTAAATCTCGGATTTTGATGATGAAATCAATTGGTGAAATATTTGTACTAATCTCTTTGTTGAGATGAGTGTGCAGGAATAACTACGATGGAAAGAAAACATAACGTGATTTACCGAGGCCAAGTCCGTCGGGGGTTCAAGAGTTCATCTAAGTCCGAGAGATTTTCGGAAGAGTTAGGAACCATCCAAGATCAAATCAGGGACTTGTCGAAGTTTTGAAAGTCCATTTCAAAGATCGTCGAAGGTTCGCGGAACTTAGGAAGATTCGAAACCACCAAGACTAGTTGAGCTCACAGGAGTATCTTTGGGAGACCACCGGTAGCAATCAGGAAGCATCGGAGGCTGCCTGGAATCTCGCCAGTAGAACTCGCCGAAGTCGACTTGAAGGGTGTCCGATCAAATCACGTTAAGTTATGTTAGTAATTTGCACATGAGTAGAGCAAGGATTTAAGAAATAAATCCTGCCCAAAATTCGAGAGAGAGCCAACAGGGCCACTCTTGTGTCAAGTTGAGATCTAAGCAGGCCCCATTCGGCTCTATCCGAATGGGGGCAAGCATGATGGAACCGCCAAGCCTGGGCGGTGGAACGCCAAGCCTGAAGCGGTGGAACGCCACTGGGCGGTAGCACCGCCCACACACACAAAGCGGTGGAATTGCTTTGCTGCAGAGCACCGCCAGACACCGACGGCGGTGGAACCGCTGGGAAAGCGGTGGCACCGCCTGGGCCATCCGGATGGAGCGCGTAGCATGCCACCTGGGGCTGCTGGCACCGCTTCTGCTGACGCCAAAGATCGACGACAGCGGTGGCACCGCCGACAAAGCGTGGCACCGCTTGACCACAGAAACATGGGAACTCCAAATTCACTTGGAATTTGGAGCCCAATTTTGAATCCACTTTGGATCTATAAATACCCCCTTTCTCGGCTGAAAGGGTACCCTTTTGAGCAAGAAAAAGTTTGAGTCTTGAGCTTTTGAAGAGTTTTGAAAAGTGTTGTTTTCTTTGCTAAGTGTTCACCTTCTTCTTCTTCTTGAGAGATCTTGTACAAGTGTGAACATCTTGTAAAGGGTTGTAAAAGGGTGTTTGATCCTTCCCCTTCAAAGGACTTGCTAGTGGAAGAGCGGAGCCTCATCGCAAAGGCTTCAAGAGTGGATGTAGGTCATTTGACCGAACCACTATACATCATTGTGTCCTTAAATGTGTGAGTGTTTATATTTCTGAAATCATTTCATTTCTTGGCTGCAAGTTCATAGTTAGCTCCTTTTCACAAGCAATTACTTTCAAGTTCTCTTTCGTCGAATCGAAATCTTCTACGAACTTGTGTTTCTTTGTGAAATCGGTTTCAAGAATACGAGTTTAATCCGCTGCACTAATTCACCCCCCCTCTTAGTGCCTTTTGATCCTTTCAGATTCCTCTTTTATCGAGGCCACCGGTGTCTACTAATGATATTCTTTCAATGGGTGAAGATCAACTATTCTCTTACAGCCCTCTTCTTCTTTTCACAAATTTAGGAGATAACCTTTACAAGCACTCACTCCTCTCTTAAAGTGAAATCAACTTAAAGTTAGAGGAGAGTATCTCTCAAGTAATTACAACAACGTTTTTCCACTATTATGTTCTTAGTGTTTATGTATTCTGAGTAGGAATGAGAGGGGTATTTATAGGCCCTAAATAGATTTAAACTTAGAGACAAAACCAGTCTCATCCTAGGTCTTCAGGATACTGGTGGTACCATTGCTAGTGTTGGGTGGTACCACCGCTCAATCTACCTTGACACTGGGTGGTACCATCACCTGACACTAGGTGGTACCATCGCCCAGTTTGATGATACCATCGCTTGACACAGTCTTGGAGACTATCTTAGATATTGAGCCACAAGTGGTTCCACTACCTATTCTAGCGGTGCCACCACTTGACCCATCTTTTGGGTCATTGATTGAGCCTTTCTCTTAGCCCAATGCAACCCTAACTTTGACCCAATGGGCCCCTAATTAAGTTATTCTAATTATATTAAAACTAACTTAATTAGCCCCCTAAACTACTTTGATCTAGACAAATTATTACAAGCATGAATCTTATGTTGTCCGACATATCATTGGTTCATCGGCGCTTTGTTTGATCTTTCGGTGTATCATCCTCTCTTGCGGCCTATTGCCCAATTAGTATGTTAATCCCACAACTCCAATCTCCTTGACGCAATGTTCGCTCTTCTTAGCCCAATGTCCGAACTCATCGTCCAAAGCTTTTTGTCGATTCGTCGACCGATCCTCTAGCTCAACGTCCAATCTCCTGACATGTCTCACTCTGGCCCAATGTCCAATTCCTCCTACTTTAATCAATTTACCTTTCTTTGATCGAAGCTAGTCCTGTGTCACTCAAAATACAGATTAGATCATAACTTTATCAATTGGTTTCATCATCAAAATCTGAGATTCAACAAGGAGTGCTTCCCCATCCCTGTCCTTGTCCCATCCCCATCTCATTCTCCATTTAGATGGGGCGAGGCGAGAATTGGGAATCCCTATTTAGGGTGGTAACCTATGGACTCCCAATTAATCCATTATATTTTAGAAAAAATTAAACTACTAACCAAACTAATTAAAAATATCAAAATTTATAAATAATATTAATATTTATTAAATTTATATGTTATAATAATATTTAAATATAAATAATAATATTTATTAATATAGTGTCATTTATTTCAATCAAACCAAATAATTCATAATTGATTTGAAATTGATTCAATTAAAGCTAAACCTAACCTGATTTGATTCAAATAAATGATTGATCCATTTAGCATTTAGATTCAACACCTTCATCCATATGTTATAGGGTAGGTAACTTTCATTCCATCCCATCCTTATTATTTTCCATTAGGGATCGGTACCAAGTTTAATTAACACCTTTGAAGCCATGAACCTAATATCGAGCAAAGCCATAGATACAATGTGAGAGGTGATAGAAGATTATGATAGAAGAAAATGATAGAGGTACATATACAATACCATCCTTGCTTCTTTATATTCTTAATCAATCTATAATTTGAGAATCAATAATGGATTAAAGTAGCTGATCTAATTACGTGATTTAAGTGTATGATTGAAAGATATCTCTCCATCAAAACTTGTATAAGTACTAATCTCCTTAATGAAAAAAATCTATCCCTTTCACAATATATTTCTCACTTCTACATCGTATTAGAGCTCCTCTTGGCCTGAGTAAGACTTTCCTCACTATCCAATGACAGCAATCCCTCTGCTAACCTATCGATGATAGCAAGACTTCTCCTTAGATCTATTACTGCTAATTTCATCCTCTATTGATTTGTCGCCTTATGGTCAAATTACTGGCTTATGGTCAGATTGCTAGTTTCATCCATAGTTGTTGTTGGCTTATGGCAATAGCGAGGCTTCTCAATGATAGCAAGGCTTCTCTACTGAGTTGCGATCAGATTGTTAGTTCTCCTTCATCGCTATTCCATACAGCGTCACCAATTCCTCTTTGGATATGCTTGGTGATCTGATCCTTCCCTGTTGGTTTATTTGAATATGAATAAACTATTATTTAATATCCCTTTACTAATGATCTCATCATCTAGGATCAATGAACAACTATTGTTCTAAAAAACTAATCTATATCTATTATTTGTTAAATAAGAAATAAAAATAATATTTTTGGTAATTAAAGAAATAAAATAGCAAGTATCTAATGCTAAAAGAGCTCCACTAGGCAATTGTAAGAGGGCATCGCCAATGACAATACTAATAACTTTTGCGCCATTCCCTATCCTGAGGTCCACCTTACCACTTGCCAATCTCCTAGGCATTGTAAAAACTTACAACGAATTGTAGATATGAGATACACTACTGATATCCAATGCCCATGCACTATCATAATTTTCTAACAAATGGAGATCAATTATGAATATACCTGAAGCTTCTCTAAGCTTCTGTTTCGCCTTTTTTTTATAAAGTATTCTTTATAGTTCCTCTTTTAGTGCTCGTCTTTCTTATAGTAGAAGCATTAACCTTTATCCTTTGTTGGGTCCTTCTTAGCAACCTTTGCTTTGCTCGGTTTGCCCTTACCCTTGCCCTTCTTAAGGGACTTCGCTACCTTCCTTTTCTTTCTAGTTTCACCAGCATAGAGAACTGGCTTCTTTTTCTTGATGGTGCTCTCAACTTTCCTCAACATATCTCAAGGAGAGTAACTTCAAGCATATTTATGTTAAAATTTATAATAAACAGTGAAAAAGAATCTAGAAGAGACTGAAGTACAAGATCCACACATAGGTTATCCTCTATGACCATTTCTAGACCCGTGGGTTTTTCTATTCACTCAATCATATTAAGAATATAGTTTTGAACCGATGCCCCTTCAATCATTCTAGCATGGAAGAGACTCTTGGATATCTCATATCACTGAGTTATTCCCTATTACTCAAATAATTTACAAAGATGTAGGAGAATGAATCTAACATCCATATTTTCATACTGCCTTTATAACTCGAGAGTCATAGAGCCCAACATATAACATTGAACAAGAATAGAGTCATTTATGTAATTCACATAGCAAGTGATCTCATCCTCACTTACCCCTTAGGCGTGGGCATCACTATGTCAAGAACATGGGTAATTTTCTCCACCGCGAGAATAATTCTCAGGTTATAGAGCTAATCCGTATAGTTCAGATCAGTGAGATGGTTGACATCAAGTATACGACACAAGAGATTTAAAAGTGATATTTTTTGAAAAATAAAGATGCAACAAAAAAGTAAATAACATGCAGATTTTAGATTTTACAAACATAATTAAGATGTGGTCTTTTATCTTAATTTACTCTCACTATTTTCTCATGAAACACATTACTCCCTTTAGTATTTGAATTGAAAATCTCTAGTAGATTTATAGTGGAGATCGGAATCCAATTGGTATCTTTATATGACCTTAAGAGACTTGATCTTTGAACTCCTTGTGATTCTCGTCATGTTCGACCTTCGAACCATTATAACCTTGAGGGACTCGACTAACCATGATGTTCGGTTAAGTCAGTACCATTATTACAAAATGAGTTTGATTCGATGATATACCTTTAAAGGACTCGACCAAGTATATAATGTCCTCAGGTTATCAGTGATATCTCTATGTCATAGGCAAGATCTCAAATCCCAATATAAGTGAGCCTCAAGAGACTCGACTAACTCAACCTGCATCAAAAAATAATTTCCGCCTATAATGATAGAAGGCCACATGAGTCAATCTTATTATCTTACGTTTACCGACTTAATATTATTTTAGAAATATTTTTTCTAATTCAATTCGGTCTTATGGTTAAATATAATGTCATACACATATATCTAATATATAATTACATCACATGCAAATATATATACCTAGCAAGTGTAGAAATATATATAATATATATGCACACATTTCTACACTAGATGATCATAGACCAAAGGCTAAAGTGATCAGGCTTGATCTAAAGGTTTGATCATGAAAAAAAAGATCTGAGTGTGTCTCAGTGCATCTCCATGCCCGATGATTATCAGTCTTATCCTCATCGGTCCTATCAGCACCTCGACGTATCTCTATTCCTGATGATCGTCTACCTCATCCTCTTAGGTCTCACTAGCATCTCCATGCTTCCACTATGCCTTATCGTGCAATTACAACTTATTTACAAGTATATAGACCCACAAATATGCTAGTTATAGGTGCTCTAAAAGCCAATCACGTGAGTGATGGCACATGTAACATATTGTATCAATCTATTTACTTATGATTATTAGTATTTTCTCATATTATTTGGATGTATATTGTGATGTCCTTGGATCTGTGCAATGAGAATCAGATCGTGTTGAGATCATGATAATAAGACCAATTCACCTTTAAACACAGACCTTAAATAATCCTAGACATAGGTTACTCAAGAGGGACATCAGGATAATCGGATAGATTGGTGTGCTGTATACCCATCCATATGATGGAGGTGGCTGGCCTCATAGCTACTTGTGTGGGGACACTAAGGATACAGTGTAGGTGCTCATTGGAGAATGAGTTTACTAATTGATCCGCTATTGATACTCAATTGCCTTCGTAAGATCCTCTATTGATCCGCTTGCGGAATGTTGGATGGTTATTGATACCTCATGTCAGACAACGATTCCTTAGTCCCAATAGTGTATTTGGTCCTGAGACTTGAGACACCAAAGATACCTTGTATGAGTACTTTATTCTTTGACATCAGTCTTATAGGTTTGGAAAGTTTTAAATCTGGTACAGTCGGTTCTCGGGAATGGAAGCTAATCTTACGAAGGTAATTGAGTATCAATAGAGGATCATCAAATCTCGGTATCATAAGAGGAATATCCCATATATTCTTGCTCAGGAAAATCTCTGGCCAGGGTTATTCGGATTGAGAGAGAAAGAGTTCTTCGAGAGAATCCAATTAGATTGAGACTCGAGTGGAAACCGTATAGGCCTGACAACACCATGCCCAATATATGCTCTCTGGGATATTAGATGGATGAGGGACTATAAGTACATGGTAACTGAGGGCAGATAGGTCCAAAGGATTAGACTCCCTTGTATCGTCTAAGGACTACGGCGTAGTGGCTTAGTATGTCCGTAGTCGATGAGTCGAGTGAATTATTATAGAGATAATAATTCACTAAGTCAGAAAGAGTTCTGATAGATATGACTCATGGCCAGCTTGTTATTAGACCTAGAGAGTCACACGCATATGGTATGTGTTGCAACGAGTAGAAGTTCGGATATGAGATATCCGTTGGAGCCCCTATCTTATTGGATATCCAATAAGCCCTTGAATTATTGGATCTCATTGATGAGATCTAATAAGGGCTAGATTATTAGATAGAGACTCATTAATCTAAGAGGCTTAGGTGATTAGATGGAGATCCAATACCCAATAGGGTAAGATCCATTAGGGTTTATAGAGGGCCTCTATAAATAGGAGGGAACCAAAGGTCCATAGGCTAGGGCTTCTTAGTGGCTACCTCCTATTCTCCTCTCTTTAGAGAGGAGCATCTTCACAGCTCTACCGTGTGGATCATCACTAGAGAGGAGGACGCTTAACCTCCTTTATCCTTCCCATGGATCTATAGAAATTCGTGATATATGATTTCCTTATGTCCTATCTTTTTACACACATAGTTTTTGATTTGCGGATTTATTATTTTTGCATTGATCTTCGCACGATGACAAAATCTTTCCATGGAAATCTAGGTGTTTTGTTTTATATTCTTTTACTATACATGAGATGTCACCTCGTAATTTTAGAAATATTGATTTTATCCTTACGATCGAATGACCAAAACATCTTTTAGAATTTAAAAAATTTCCTATATGTCCCTGATTTTAGAAAGAAAAATATTAGTTAATTAAAAAGTTTAATTAACTATCATTATTTATTTAGTAGTCCTGTATAATAACATGTACATATGATATATGATGTGGACAGATGATTATGGACTATATGATGTGATGAATATATATGAGGTGATCATTATTATTATTGGGGCCTATGAGCCTCTATTTTTCTTGTTTATTATTGTGCCTGCATACTTGTAATTATATTATAATTACATGAGGAGATGTAGCGGGAGCGTGAAAGCTATAATGGGACCCACAAGGTCGAGACGGATGATTATGATGTATAGAGATATGCCGAGATGCCGACGGAACCGACGGAGGACGAGATGGACAATCACAGGGCATGGAGATGCACCGCTACACACATAGATCTTGATATGAGTGATTGGGCCCATTAGCTCGGGCTTGATCATATTATGATGAAGTCCATGATCATCTGATGAAATTGCTCATGTGATGTGTGATTAATTATATACCTACTAGATATGTATATATATATGCATGCGATGTAGATATATATTAAATATGTATGTATATGACACGTTATATTAAGTTGATAAATGTGAGGCAATTAGATTGACCCACATGGCCTTCCATCGTAATAGATAGGAACCGATTCTTGGTGTAGGTTGAGTTGGTCGAATCCCTTAAGACTCACCTACATCACGATTCGCTATCTTATCTACGATATAAAGATGTCACTGGTGACCTAAGGATATGGTATACTTGGTAGAGTCCCTCGAGGGTATATCATCGAGTCAGACTCATCTTGTAACAATGGTGATGACTTAATTGAACATCATGGTTGGTTGAGTCCCTCGAGACCATGATGGTTTAGATGTCAAACAAGATAGGAATCATAAGGAGTTATGATCGACAAGAGTTGCTTACCTTTTGGGCTTAGTGTGATTGGTCGAGTATCTCAAGGTTATACTAAGATGCTAATTAGATCTTGATCCCCACTAGAAGTCTACGAGAGACTTCTGTTTCATGTGCTGTGAGGGTGTCGTGTGACTCAGTAGAAAAATAGTGAGAGCACATCAAGATAAAAGTCTATATCTTGATTATTTATATTTCTACGAAATCTACATGTTATTTATTTTTGTTGCATCTTTATTTTTAGAAAATGTCACCATTAGACTCTCTATGTGGCATACTTGATGCCAATCGCCTCATTGGTCCAAATTATATAGATTGGCTCTGCAACCTAAGAATCATTCTCATGATAGAAAAAATCACATATGTTTGTGATATAGTGATGCCTATGCCCAATGAAGGGATAAGCGAGGATGAGATCACTCACTACGTGAAGTACACAGATGACTCCACTCTTGCTCAATGTTACATATTAGGCTCCATGACTCCCGAGTTACAGAGACAACATGAAATGATGGATATCAGATCCATACTTCTGCATCTCCATAAATTGTTTGAGGAATAGAGAAGAACTCAATGATATGAGATATCAAAGAGTCTCTTCCGTGTTGGGATTACTGAGGGGACACCTCTTCTTGGCCCGATACCTAGATCGTTTGCCCGAAGCCTTCTGCTGATACATCGATCGATCCTCTAGCCGATGTCTAATCTTCTGACATGTTTTTCTCCAGTGCAACATTGATTCTTCCTGCTTCAATTATCTAATCCTGATCAAAAGTAGACCTACATCACTCAAGGTATAGTTAGATCACAAAACATTATCAATTGGCTTTAACATCAAAATTCGAGATTCAACAATCTCCCCCTTTTTGATGATGACAACCAATTAATGATGAAATTTAGACAAGCTCTCGGAGTTTAACCAAACTCCCCCTATCAATATGCCATATTGATAGAACCTTTAGATTTCAAAAAATCCAAGCAACATGTCATCAAAAAATCATGTAATATTTTAAAATATTCAATATATCATACAATGTATGAAATTATCAATATACTTCTCTCCCTTTGTCATCAACAAAAAGGAGAAGTTGCATCTAGAAAGTATTTGAAGATGTGCAAATTTTACAACATACAAACTAGTAATTCATCACTTTCCAACATTCAGTCATACCAAGTTTTAAGGATATGCAAGTGATAGGACCCTAGCAGGGTTAGGTCCTACTCAACCATGTAGCAGCTAATAAAAACCCTGTGAGAATGTAATAAACCCCACCTAGCCACCTCTATCCTATAAAAAAGAGAGGCTAGGGTTTATATTTGGGTCTTTGGGCTTCTTAGCCGCCGCCCCCCTTGTTACTAGGTCGGCCCGCTAAGGTTGAGGGTAAATTGGGTAGTTCACTTAGGAAGCAGCCCCTAGGGCTAGGGTTTGGAGCTCTATATAAGCTTGTAGCCTCCACCTCTTTGGAAAAGAAAGATCAATCTACAATTGCAGCCACCAAGCTACTTGGAGGGTGGAACCCTATATAGCGTTCAAGGGTTGATCCCCTCAAAGATCAATCTCCATAGAATTCCTCTGGGGTTCTATCATCTGGTATCAGAGCAGCGATCTTGCTACATTTGCTGCCATCCCTGCCGCCCACCATTAGCCAAGCAATTCCCACAATTGCTCTTGACGTCGTCGTCTCCACCATCATCTCTTGACGTAGATAAAATCAATCTACAGTCGCCACCTCTAATTGCATCAGAGATCTGGTATTTTTCTATCACCAATACCTTTTGCTGCTACAATTTTTCATCTAAAATATCAAAAAGAAGTTTTTCTATCGATCCCTTGCTGCGAATTCCTTGCGTCGCAAAAGTTACCATCTTTGCGAACATAGGATTGCTGCAGAAAATTTCAGCGGTGTGTTGCTGCCTTTAACCGATCTAATTGTTATCCTTTTTGAACGAAATTTTTTGTGCACCTCATAGATCATCTTGGCTCCCATCCATGATTGATCTATTGTGGAATTCATCACAAAAACAAATTCGTGTGTTGCTGCAATCTCTCGTCACAAAGTGCTGAAATTTTTTTTGACGAGAATTCTGCTATCGCAACTTGCACCGATTTCTTTACTACTTTGCTGCCGAAATTTCTTGATACAATTTGTTATCCTTGTTGCTATCTAAACTAAGATTCTACCATCAAACCCCCTCCTCAAACCCCTGAGTTTTTGCTGGAAATTTCATCGAGAAACCGCTATTTCTTCGACGACAATTCTGCTCTTACGAGACAGTGCATATAGGCAGCAATTTCTACTGATTTTTGTCAAATCTTTGCTGCGAGCTATCACAAATCTAAAACCCTCTTCCCTAACCTTCATCCACTACCATCTCAGCCCAAAACTCCATCAAATCGCAGCCCCAAACAGCACCTAAAATAGCCACAAAACAAGCCTAAACCGTAGCCTACATTCACTAATCCACCAACCCTTTCAACCACCACTTCTCTCAACCAATACATGCCTTTAACTTGACAGCAAAAAAAAGATCTTAATATTACAGATTTGGAGACATATGCTATGGCATCCGAGGAGGCAATTGATGCTAAATTCGAAGCCTTCGAGACACGAATGGAGGAGAAGATTCGGACTCTCTTTGCCGAACTTAGTTTGGGTCGACCACCGAGCCCAAAGAAATCACATCAAGGGGAGAGCTCTAATCGAAGAGATGACCTCCAAGAAAGGGGAGGCTCTATGACCGATTCCCACTATCTATGCATGAGGGTGGACTTCCCTAGATGGGAAGAAGGAGACCCGATTGGTTGGATCTCGCGCGCGGAGCGATATTTTCGGTACAACAAAACCGCAGATGCATCTATGGTAGAAATTGCAGCTATACATCTTGAAGGAGATGCCATACAATGGTTTGATTAGTTTAAACATACTCATGGAGTCCTCTCATAGCGACAATTTAAAGAAGGACTGCTGATCCGTTTCAGACCAACCGATTACGAGAACATCGACGGACAACTAGCAAAGATCCGACAAACCTCCACCATCCAGGAGTATCAAACCAGGTTTGAAAGGTTATCTAATCAAACTCATGATTGGTCTGAAAAACAGTTATTGGGGACATTTATTGAGGGCTTGAAGCCGGAGATCCGGGGAGAAGTTAAAGCGCGACAACCGTACACGCTTATGGCCGTCATCTCTTTCGCACGACTTCAGGAGGAGCGATTGAACCATGAAGCTCAGAGGACTAGGGTCACTCCCCAACTAGCAATATTGAAGCCCTCAGCCCCCCCTACTATCAACCGAGATCCTGCACCAAAAAGGTTGACAAGAGAAGAGCTTCGAGATCGATCTGCCAAGGGGTTATGTTGGCATTGTGACGAGCCGTGGAGCCGCGAGCATCGCTGTAAAAAGGGGAGACTTCTTATGATTGAACCAGTGGAAGAAGAGATTAGTGAACAGCTAGAAGAGAGTCTTGAACATGAGGATGAAGATATGGAAGAAGAGCCACAATCGGTTACTCAAATCCGCAAACGATGAAAGTTGGAGGCCTGCTCAAACAACAACCGATCACTGTTCTCATCGATACAGGCAGCACTAATAACTTTCTAAACAGTAAGGTTGCTGCTCGGATGGCGCTCCACATCGAAGGTTGTAGCAAGTTCGACGTAAAGGTCACCGACGGCCGAATCCTAAAATGCGACCAAAGATGCCCGCAGGTGAAACTATTACTACAGGACCAAGAAATTGTTGCTGACTTCTTCCTCCTACCAATTGATGATTATGAGGCTGTGCTGGGCATCGAATGGCTGACAACACTAGGTGATGTCTCTTGGAACTTTTCCAAATGATTATGAAATTCTATTGCAAAGGTAAACAGGTCACCCTACGCGGGAAGCGCGGAAACAACGTAACCACCATTTCAACTCAACGAATGGAGAAAGTTTTACACAAGATAAATGGTGGCTTTCTTATGCATCTCCAGTAGCAACTAGAGGGGGAGAAAACAGAAATTAAAAATCAAAAGATCACCCAGCCGCTTGTTGAATTTGATGATGTTTTTTCTGAACCAGCTTGGTCTTCCTCCTACTCGGCAACATGACCACCAGATTCCAATCCTTCCGGGCAAACCACCAGCAAACACTTGGCCTTACCGCTATCCTCATGTCCAGAAGGATGAAATTGAGAAAATCATGAAGGAAATGCTCGAAACAGGGGTGATTCGACCAAGTGCGCAGCCCTACTCCTCACCGGGTGCTACTTGTGCGCAAGAAAGACGGAACTTAGCGGATGTCGTCGACTCATGAGCTCTAAATGACATCACCGTCAAGGATAAGTACCCCATACCAGTGGTGGATGAACTTCTTGATGAATTAAAAGGAGCTCGAGTCTTCACGCAGTTGGACCTTCGATCCGGTTATCATCAAATTCGGGTATGTGAAGGCGACATCCCAAAACTCGCTTTCGCACTCACAACGGGCATTATGAATTCTTGGTAATGCCCTTTGGATTCACTAATGCTCCTTCAACCTTCGAAAGTCTCATGAACGATATTTTTCGGAGCTTTCTTCGCAAATTTGTGCTGGTATTTTTCGATGATATTCTCATTTATAGCCCTTCTCTTGAGACTCACTTTCAGCACTTGCGAATTATTCTGACGATCCTTGAGAGAATACTCTTTTGTTAAGCTATCAAAATGCAGCTTTCTCCAGCAAAAGTAGAGTACCTTGGGCATATAATATCAGAAGAAGGAGTGGCCGCAGACCCAACAAAAATTGAAGCAATGCAAGGCTGGCCGAAACCTACAAATGTGAAATTGCTGCGTGGGTTCCTTGGACTAACGGGCTACTACTGAAAATTTGTGAAGGACTATGGGAAGATTAGTGCCCCCCTCACTTCTCTACTGAAAAAAGATGCCTTCCTATGGTCGAACAAAGCCTCTGCTGCCTTCGATAGACTTAAGGCAGCCATGACGATAACAGGTGCTAGCACTACTGCAGATTTCATTGACCCTTCATCATTGAGGCCGATGCATCCGGAGTTAGAATTGGAGCTGTTCTCATGTAAGATGGTCGACCACTCGCTTACACTAGCAAAGCATTATCTCCCACCCATCAAAAAATGTCTATCTATGATAAGGAGATGCTCGCCATTGTGCACGCAGTAACAAAGTGGAGACCCTACGATTGGTAAGACGATTTGATTAAAACCGACCATAGAAGCCTTAAGTACTTTTTGGAGCAGAAGATATCATCCTCGGAGCAGCAAAAATGGGTAACCAAACTTCTAGGATTTGATTATGAAATTATTTACAAAAGGGAAAGAAAACGTTGTTGCGAGATGCACTCTCCGCGGCTCCTCAAACCAAGCTGAATTTTCAGCTATCTCTCTTCCTACCAGGCTTCCTCGAGGGCATTAGGGAAGAATGGAAGAAGGATCCAGAAACCAGCAACATCATCAAAAAATTGGAGGAGGATCCAAGTGCAATAGCTCACTATACTTGGGATTCGAGGGATCTACGCTATAAAGGTCGTATTGTGCTTATACCAAACTCCCCTTGCATCAAAGTCATTCTGCACGAAATGCACTCCACACCTTCAATTGGGGCACTCCGGATTTCTAAGAAACTACAAAAGAGTGAAGCAAAACTTTTATTGGAAAGGGATGAAAAAAATTATTTCGAATACGTAGCACAATGTGATGTATGTCAACAAAGAAAAAGGTGAAAGCATTGGCAAGTCCAGAGAAACTACAACCACTACCCATACCGGACTCGGTGGGGTGACATCTCTATGGACTTCATCGAAGGGCTGCCACCTTCAAAAGGTAAAAGCACAATCCTTGTGGTGGTTGATCGACTTACGAAATATGCTCATTTTTGTCTTTGGCGCAATCCCTACACTGCTGTTAGTATTGCTCAGATTTTTATAGAAAATATTGTTAAACTACATGGGATGCCAAGGTCCATTGTAAGTGATCGTGACAGGATCTTCACTAGTAAATTTTGGACCGAGTTATTTCAGTTACAGGGCACCAAACTCAAGATGAGCACTGCATACCATCCATAAACCGACGGCCAAAGCAGTGGTGAGCAGATGTTTAGAGACATACCTTCGGTGTTTCACTAGTGATCGACCAAAGGAGTGGGACGAAATGGCTCCCTGGGCCGAATGGTGGTACAATACTACATATCATTCATCTACAAAATGTACCCCATATGAAGCATTATATGGTCGGCCGGCTCTGTGATTCCAAAGTATGTAATTGGCTCACTAAGGTAGATCGAGTTGACCAAGATTTAATTGACAGGACAAACTCCTACAATTTGCTAAAGGATAATCTCTCTACTCCTCAAGCTAGAATGAAGCAGCAAGCTGACACACGAAGAAGTGAAAGAGAATTTTTAGTAGGAGATTGGGTTTATCTTCGCCTACAACCATACAAGCAACTATCCATCAACACACGAGCCTCCATGAAGCTATCTCCATGTTTTTATGGGCCATATCAGATCATAGAGCGTATTGGAGCTGTGGCATACAGACTTAAATTACCCGAAGATGCCAAAATTCACCTTGTCTTCCATGTGTCATGCTTGAAGCCTAAGTTGGGAGAACACGAGACACCCCAGATTCAACTGCCCAACACCACTGATGATGGAAATATTCAAGCCCAACCACAAGCCATCCTCGACCGCAGAGTCGTGATACATCGTCGACGTCCCTCTACTGAAGCACTAGTACATTGGACTAATTTACCACTTGAAGATGCCACATGGGAATCATATGAGGAGTGAAGTCCGGTTCCTCGAGTTCATGGAACCCCACCTTGAGGACAAGGCTGATTTGAAGAGGGCGGGCTTGATAGGACCCTAGCAGGGTTAGGTCCTACTCAACCATGTAGCAGCTAATAAAAACCCTGTGAGAATATAATAAACCCCACCTAGCCACCTCTATCCTATAAAGAAGAGAGGCTAGGGTTTATATTTGGGTCTTTGGGCTTCTTAGCCGTCGCCCCCCTTGTTACTGGGCCAGCCCGCTGAGGTTGAGGGTAAATTGGGTAGTTCACTTAGGAAGCAGCCCCTAGGGCTAGAGTTTGGAGCTCAATATAAGCTTGTAGCCTCCACCTCTTTGGAAAAAGAAAGATCAATCTACAATTGCAGCCACCAGGCTACTTGGAGGGTGGAACCCCTATAGCGTTCCAAGGGTTGATCCCCCTCAAAGATCAATCTCCATAGAATTCCTCTAGGGTTCTATCAGCAAGCATAGTAATTTATCACTTACTTCTTATGCAAGTTTGCACTTCTTGATGATATTCAAGATGGTAAGTTCTTTCTTCTCTTTTGAGAAGTACAAGCTAGTGGTTTTGCTTAAGATTTATAAGTTGGCAATTTTTTCAAAAAGTGAAGTTGAGCAAAATTTTTGCCTCTCTTAAGATAGTAATTTTTTGCTTCTCAATGTTCAAGCTAGCAAGTTTTATTCTTCTTTTATAGGCTAGCTATTTGATTTCTTTGCAATATGCTAAACTAGCACATTGTTCTCCCCCTTTGTCATTGTCAAGAAGGGGAGGAAATAATACAATGATATAGTTTCTTCCTTTTACAACAACTTTTCACATCAATTAAAATTACATCAATCAATATTTCAATCATTACATGATGCATACAAGCCAAAGAAATCATATCATTTCTATGTCATGAAGGATATGATATCAAGAAAAATCAAGAATAACATGATTCATTTGACAAATCTTTTTAATAAGGCGAAAGAATTATATAAGAATGCTTATGAGAAATCTTAATTTATATAAGGAAAATCTCAATTTATAAGTCCAAGAAATCAAGATCATAATTTATAAATATTTTCTTTAGTATCAATTTTCAATTCATGATAAAGGACATACAACCAATATAAAAGAATCATGATTTAAAAAACATATCAAAATCAAAGATCAAGTCATGATTCATTTGAATATATCATCTCATTCATAAAAGAATCATATGAGAATATGATTCATACATAAAAATTCTCAATAAGTCATGATTTGGAGAGATCAAAAGAAGAGTCATGAATAAAAAAAATTCAAATTCAATTCATCAACTTCAAGCTCTTTATCAAAATTACTTTCGAGATTCATAAAATATCATAAATAGATTCATTAATACATCATCAAAATCTCTTTCATATTTTATGAGATTCATAAAATATCATAAATGAAATCATTAATCTCGATAAGATGGGGATAGAAAATGCCTTTGCCTTTAATATTAAACAAGTATCAACATTTAAGACCAAAAGGAAAAATTTCATAAAACAAATCATCAAGCATAATTCCATAAGGCATCTTCAAAATGATTTTAATTCCAATGATCTTTCTTTTATTGTTGTTAGTTGGAGCAAGATGTTTTTCTTCTTACATGATTCTAGCTTAGTGTGAGAAATCAATACTTAAGCTCAAATTTTTGCTAAAATCATGCATCATTTTATAAATCCAAAAAACAAGTTTCATCATAAAAACCATCAAGTCCAAATATGACACAAAGCATCTTCAAATGAAAGATTATGATAGTACATTTTTCCTTTTTATATGTGTTTTAATTTAAGTGAGCATGTTCAAAATTTTCATGCAAAAGCCAAGCATCATATTTAGAACCGAAAAATAATTCAAAGTCATCATGATAACGTTAATGCTTCTTAAGACATACATAAGATTAGTCTTGGTTGGTGTACAAGCATTACATTTAATTTCAACATTTTATTTCTTTATCATGAAACATGTAATTGTCATGTTCAATATATTTAAACAATCACTAGAAAGAAAAATATAATATATTTTTACTAAAATATTTTTTTTATATCTTATAAACTAAATTAAGCAACTCATGAAAGGCATCAAGTGATTTCATAACAATGTAAAAACATTTTGGGTGAGTTACTTACCTTGTTAATGTGAGCCATCAAGGCATAGTTCACGTCTTCGTCTTCGGATATACTGGATTCTTCTTTGTGTCCTTTCTTTTTCTTTACTTTTGTATACTCATCTTTGGAGTGTCCCAGCTTCTTGCATTCATAGCAAGAGATTGTGTTCTTTTTAAGTTTGTTTTTGTTCTTTATTTTTTATTTAATAAATATTTTAAACTTAATTATTAGAAGATCAAGGTCCTCATCACTCGAGCTTTTACTCGAGTGGTCTTCTATAGTTCGAAATGCCAAATTCTTCATGTTCTTTGGAAGGTAGTTCTTATGTTCATCAAGTTTAATAAAAGTCATTTCATAGGTCATTAAAGACCCGATTAGTTCTTCAAGAGAATAATAGTTAAAGTCTTTAGACTCTTGTATAGCCGTTACTTTTAGATCCCAAGTTCAAAATTAGAAAAATATTTACCAAGACTTTTTAAACTATTGACGACATCCGTGAAACGAGTGTACATGTCACCAATAGTTTCATTTGGTGCCATTTGGAAAAGTTCAAAATCATGCATAAAAAAGATTTATCTTCGAGTCTTTGACTCTACTAGTGCCTTCGAGTGTGACTTCAAGAGTGTGCCAAATCTCAAAAACTATTTTACAAGTAGAAATCCGATTAAATTCGACTTTATCTAAGGCACAAAATAAGACATTCATAGCCTTTGTATTTAATGAAAATAATTTTTTTTACTAAATCCGTCCATTCATTCATGGGTTTTGAGAGTGTGTGAAAGTCATTTTCAATTGTATTCCATAAATCTAAATTCAAAGAAAGTAAGAAAACTTTCATTCTAGTTTTTCAATAGGTATAGTCCGTCCCATTGAATATGGGAGGACAAACAATAGAAAAATCCTCTTAAAATTTGAAAAGAGTCATTCCTCTTAGGTGTAAATCCAAATGAGATATACAGTACTTTGATACCAATTATTAGGATCAAGAATGACACTAAGAGAGGGGGGGAGGGGTGAATTAGTACAGAGGATAAAATGAACAGTTTAAGCGATTTTGAAAAACTTTATACGATGAAAATATTTGACGAAAATCATTTCAAAAAGATGTTTGATTCAAAAAGTTTGTAAGTGAGTAGAAAAGAGGAGATTAGACAATTGTAATGAAGTAAAATAGAATGCAGCAAAAGTAAAGTACGTACTAAGAAGAGAACATACTAATTTTATAGTGGTTCGGTCATCCAACCTACGTTCACTCCCGATGCCTCCTCCGATAAGGTCATTGGCTTCCACTATTGATCTTTCTTATAGGGTAAAGATCAATTATCCCTTTATAGAACTTTTACAAGTGGCTCACTCTCCTTTTAGAAACTTTAATATTTTGAAACTGTGGAGGTGAACTCTCAACTTTTTACAAGCTATTTCACTATAGTTTCAGTTTTAACTTATTCATTTCTCTATGTGCAAGTAGCTGAGAAGTAAAGGGTATTTATAGGCCTTAATTGTCTTTAAAAACAAACCTAAAATTTAAATTTTTGGGTTTTCCGGGTATGGGCGGTACCACTGCCTGCATTAGTGGTGCTACCACCCATAGAACCTCGAAAATAGAGGTTCTGGCAATGCTACCGCTAGCCTAGGGTGATACCATCACCTAGCAGGTTTAATGCTAGGCGGTGCCACCACCTAGGTGGTACTACAGCCTGTAGCATAGAAAAGTGCACTTTTTCACTTTCCAGCTTATAGGCGGTTCCACCACCAATTTGGTAGTGCCATCGCCTGTAGCAACTTTTGGGCCACTGAAAGGGTCTCCAAATGAGCCCAAACTAGTCCTAGTTTAGGCCCAATTGGTCTCTAATTAAGTTGGCATGGTTACACCCAAAACCAATTCAATTAAACTTAAAACCTACTTCGATCTAAACAATTATTACAAAGCTTTGAATCCATTCATTGTCGGCACGTCATTGGTCCATCAGTGCATCATCCGATACTTCGACGCATCATCCTCTCTTGTGGCCTGTTGCCCAATCAGCAGTTGTCCTTTGCAACTCTGATCTCCTTGGTGCAACTCCGTTCTTCTTGGCCCGATACCTGAATCCTTTGTCCGAAGTCTTCTACTGATACGTCGATCGATCCTTGGGTCAATATCCAATCTTCTAACATATTTTTCTCTGGTGCAACATCGATTCTTCCTACTTCAATTATCTAATCCTAATCGAAAGTAGACCTGCGTCACTCGAAACATAGTCAAATCACAAAATATTATTAATTGGTTTCATCATTAAAATCCGATATTCAATAGAGGCTACCTCCTCTATATACCAGTAAAAGATCCTTAGTCCTTATCAAGTACTTAAGGATACACTTTACTATTTTCTAGTACTCCAAGCTTGGATCCACTTGATACTTGCTCATGACATTTAAAGTATATGCTATATCAAGCCTGGTACATTGTATAATATATATGACAGACCCTATCATAGAGACATAGGATATTCTATCTATGTTTGTCCTTTCTTTAGGAGTCTTTAGGGACATACTCTGAGAAAATAAAATTTTATGACTCATTGGTATGAGACCTCTCTTGAAATTTTTCATGCTAAACCTTTTGACAATGATGTTTATGTACCTAGACTAGGATAAGCCAAGCATCCTCTCGGATCTATCTCTATAGGTCCGAATCCCTAAGATATATTATGCTTCCCCTAAGTCCTTCATGGAGAAGTATCAAGATAGCCAAGCCTTAATTGTGGAGAGCATTCCTATATCATTCTATATGATCAGGATGTCATCCATATATAATACTAAAAAGGTGAAAGCATTCCCACTTATCTCTCTATACTCACAAGGCTCATCTTCATTCTTAACGAAGTCATAAGATTTGATCACCTCATTAAATCTTATATTCTAACTTTAGAAAGCTTACTTTAGTCTATAGATAGACTTAAGCAACCTACATATTTTATATAGACTCTCCTTCAATACGAATCTCTTAAACTATATCATATACACCTCCATCTTGAGGTTGTCATTGAGGAATGTAGTTTTCATATCCATCTACCAAATCTCATAATCATAGTGTGTCCTTTCTTTAGGAGTCTTTAGGGACATACTCTGAGAAAATAAAATTTTATGTCTCATTGGTATGAGACCTCTCTTGAAATTTTTCATGCTAAACCTTTTGACAATGATGTTTATGTACCTAGACTAGGATAAGCCAAGCATCCTCTCGGATCTATCTCTATAGGTCCGAATCCCTAAGATATATTATGCTTCCCCTAAGTCCTTCATGGAGAAGTATTAAGATAGCCAAGCCTTAATTGTGGAGAGCATTCCTATATCATTCTATATGATCAGGATGTCATCCATATATAATACTAAAAAGGTGAAAGCATTCCCACTTATCTCTCTATACTCACAAGGCTCATCTTCATTCTTAACGAAGTCATAAGATTTGATCATCTCATTAAATCTTATATTCTAACTTTAGAAAGCTTACTTTAGTCTATAGATAGACTTAAGCAACCTACATACTTTATATAGACTCTCCTTCAATACGAATCTCTTAAACTATATCATATACACCTCCTTCTTGAGGTTGTCATTGAGGAATGTAGTTTTCATATCCATCTATCAAATCTCATAATCATAGTGTGCTGTAATAGCCAATAGAATTTGGATGGATTTTAGCATGGCTACGGGTGAGAAGATTTCATCATAGTCAATTCCTTACCTTTGATGATACCCCTAGCTTCAAGCCTTACTTTATAGGTCTCCATATTTTCATCTACTCTGATCTTCTTCTTAAATATCCACTTATAACTAATAGGTATGATACCCTTAGGTACATCAACTAGATTTCAAACCTTATTAGAGTATATAGAATCCATCTCAGAATTCATGGCTTTTTGCTACTTCTTAGAGTCTATACTTACAAAAGTCTCCTCACAGATTTGAGGATCAATATTCTCAACATTTTCTCTTCGATATGCCTTGCATATCTCTCAGAAGGATGAGATACTCTACTAGATCTATGTAAAGTCAAAACTTATGTGTCAAGTACTTGAACAGATTCTGGATATGGAATAGTACTTAAGCTATATTCTCCAACCTCACTCAACTCTATTATGCTCTTACTGTTTCTACTAAGAAGGTGTTCCTTCTTAAGGAATACTGTCCTCTTAGCTACAAAGACCTTTTGGTTCTCGGGGTGATATAAATAATACCCACAAGTTTCCTTGGAGTATCCCACGAACTTGTACCACTCTATCCTAGATTCCAACTTGTCGAGGTTGTGTCTCTTAATGTCAGTAGGGCTGTTCCAAATCTTAACAACTTTAAGATAGGTCTTCTTCCATTTCTATATCTCATATGGTGTAAATACTACCGACTTAGTTGGAACTCTATTCATAATGTAAGCTACGGATTCTAAGGCATATCCCAAGAATGAGATAGGTAGGTCAGTGAAACTTATCATAGACCATATCATATCTAATAACGTGTGATTTCTCATTCTTGATATACCATTGAGCTAAGGTGTATAAGAAGATGTCCATTGAGATAGAATCCCATGGTCCTTAAGGAACTAGGTGAACTCTGTACTCAAGTACTCACCTCCTTGATTTGATTGATAAATACTCTTTCCAATCTAGTTTTCTACTTTATTTTTATATTCTTTAAATTTCTCAAAGGTCTCAGACATGTACTTCATCAAGTACATATGTCTATACCTAGAGAAGTCATCAGTGAATGTAATGAAGTAAAAATAACCTTCTATGGCCTAAGTCGACATGGGACTACATATATCACTATGTATGAGTTCCAACAACTCAGTGGCTCTCTCTCTAGTTCTACTAAATGGAGAGTTGGTCAGTTTTTCATGAAGACATGACTCGTAAGTTATATATGACTCGTAATCGAATAAATATCCATCTTTGAACAACTTTTAGATCCTTCCCTTATGGATATGACCTAGCCTATAATGCTATAGGTATGCACTATTTACCTCATCTCATTTCTGTTAGGATCAAGAACGACACTAAGAGAGGAGGGGGATTGAATTAGTACAGTAGTTAAAAATGATGATTTATGTGATTTCAAAAAACTTCATAAGATGAAAAAGTTTTGTTCATGAAAACACATTTCAGAAAGACATTTAACTTGAATAAGTTTGTAAGCGAGTAGAGAAGAAGAAGTTAGGGAGTTGCAGTTAAGTAAAGACAATAAGTAGTAAAAGTAAAGTATGCAGCAAGAAGAGAACACACCAATTTATAGTGCTTCGGTCGTCCGACCTATGTCCACTCTTGATACCTCCTCCGATGAGTTCATTGGCTTCCACTATTGATCTTTCTTCAAGGACAAAGATCAATCACCCTTTTATAGAATTTTACATAAGTGGCTCACTCTCCTTTTATAAGCTTCTAACACTTAGAATTGGTGGAGGTGAGCTCTTAACTTTTACAATCAATTTCACTGTAGTCTCAATTCTTTTGATTCACTTCTCTATGCTTTACCAGCTAAGAAGTAAGGGGTATTTATAGGCCTCAATTGGCTTAACAAATAGAGTACAAATAGGTCTTATCCTAGATTTTCCGGATCCTGGCGGTACCACCACCAGTTGACTCTGACATTAGGCGGTACCATCGCCTAGTCTGGCGATACTATTACTAAACAGAGTCCTAGCTATTGGAATTGGGTGGTACCACTGCCCAAACACCTGGGAGATTAAGCCCTGGGTGGTTCCACCACCCAGTTTAGCGGTGCCATTGTCAAACAAGGTTCAGTAATACTATTTAGGCCATGAGTTTAGTTCAAAACAATCCAATTTAGGGCCCAGTTGGTCTCTAATAGAGTTAGTGGGATTTTCTCCCAAACCTAACTCTAATTACATCTTAACTATGACATTTAATGCATATACTAAAGAAAATAAGTCTGGTAAGTCAAAATTTCTTCTAACAAGCTTCGGACAATCTTTCGATGGACTTCTGATGAACTCTTGGCAATCTTTCAGCAGACTCTCGACAAGCTCCTAGATTTCATGACGATCTTCTTGGCAAGTTCCGACGAGCTTCTTTGGTAAGCTCCGATCTTCTCAATAAGCTCTGGCAAACTTCCAACGAACTTCTCGATGAACTTTCGACGTACATTTCAACAAGTTCCCGACAAACTTTTGAACATATTCTGGCAACACTCCTGATGAACTTTCAGACTCCCAACAAACTCTCGGACTCCCGATGAATTGTTTGATCTTGGCTCCAGCACTATATTTACTTTATGCCATGATTACCATCGTAGTTAATCCTACACACTTTTCTCAACATATAGATTAGATCAAATAACTTATCAATTGATTTCATCTTAAAAATCTGAGATTCAATAATCTTCCCCTTTTTGATGATGATAACCAATTGAAGATGACATTAACCTTAATTCCCCCTATCTATATGCTATACTTGAGAAAAGATACTATTGAATTCAAAGCCTTTGAATTCAAGCTCTAATCAATAAGTTACATGTATTTCAACTTATCAACATGCACAACATGATACTAAGCATGATTCTTTATCTCAAAATATGATATCACATATTTATCATAATACCAAACTGATGTCAAAGCACGACAAATATTTTCAAGTCCGATATCAAATGATGATAGACAATGATCATTTCAAAGCATGATACCAATATCAAATATAATATTTAGCATGATTCAAACTTCAAGTTTGATACAAAATGATAATTCAGCACGATACCAATTTCAAGTAGGATATTAAGCATGATAAGTTTGATACCAAATCATAATGATATCATTTTGATACCAAATCAAGTATAATAGTGAGTATGATAAAAGTTATCATTTTAAGTATAAATTTTTTCAAGCATTCATGACACATTTCAAGTATTTACGATGCGTTTCAAGCATTCATAATATATTCAAGCATTTACGATACATTTCAAGTATTTATGATATATTTTAAGATGATCATGGACATTGTGATTTGATGTGTACATGTGATTATTATTATTGGGGCTTGTGAGTCTCTATTTTTCTTTATTTATTATCGGAGCCTACATGTTTGTAATTATGTTGTAATTACATAAGGAGAGCGTTAGAAGGGTAGCGGGACCACGAGGTCGTGACGGACGATCCGATGCATGGAGATACGTTGAGATGCCGATGGAACCGAGCGAAGCGAGAAGGACGATCACAGTGGGCATGGAGATGCGCCAAGCACACATAGATCTTGATGTGAGTGATTGGGCCCACTAGCTCGAGACCTGTCATAATAGGATGCGGTCTATGATCATTTGGTATGATTGCTCATGTGATGTGTGATTAATTATACACCTACTAGATATGTATATATATTTGCATGCGATGTAGATATATATATTAAATATATATGTGTGTGACACATTATATTAGGAGACCAAATCAAAAATCTTCTCTATTAATAATATTAAGCTCAGTAAGCGTGAGGCAATTAGATTGACCCACGTGGCCTTCCATCGATTATAGGTAGAACCGATTCTGGTATAGATTGGAGTTGTTGAGTCCTCGAGACTCACCTATATCGCGTTCGCTATCTTATCAATCAATGACATAGAGATATCACCGATGACATGAGGACATGGTATGCTTGGTCGAGTCCCTCGTGAGTATATCATTGAATCAGACTCATCTTATAACGATGGTGATGACTTAACCGAACATCATGGTTGGTCGAGTCCCTTGAGGCCATGGTGGTTCGAGAGGCGAACAGACAGGAATCACAAGAAGTTGTGATTAACGTGCAAGAGTTGCCTACCTTTATGGGCTTAATATAATGGTCGAGTCCCCGAGGTTACGTTAAGATGCCGATTAGATCTTGATCCCCACTAAAGATCCGTCGGGGGTCTCCGATTCACATACCAGAGGATGTTGTGTGCCTCATAAAAAATTAGTAGAAATACATTAAGATAGAAGTCCTTATCTTAACTGTTTAATTTTTGTAAAGTCTACATGTTATTTATTTCTGCTACATCTTTAATTTTAGAAAAATATCGCTTTCAAATCCTTTTACGTGACATACTTGATGCCAATTGTATCACTGGTCCAAATTATACGGATTGGCTTCACAGTTTGAGAATCATTCTCATGACGAAGAAAATTGCATATGTCCTTGATATAGTGATCCCTACGCCCAACGAAGGGGTAAGCGAGGATGAGATCGCTCATTATGTGAAGTACATAGATTATTCCGCTATTGTTCAAAAGATTATATGTTGGCCTCTATAACTCAATCGAGTTACAGAGGCAAAGATGAAAATATGGATGCTAATTCCATACTCCTGCATCTCTACAAATCTGTTTGAGGAACAGAGGAAGAACTTCGGTGATATGAAATATCAAAGAGTCTTTTCCGTGCTAGGATGATTGAGGGGATACCGGTTCAGAACCATGTCCTTAAGATGATTGAATAGATCGAGAAACTCACAGGCCTAGGAATGGTCCTAGAGGATAACCTATGTGTGGATCTTATGCTTCAGTCCCTACCAGATTCCTTTTCTTAGTTCATAATGAATTTTAATATGAACAAACTTGAGGTGACCCTCCTAGTGCTTCTCAATATGTTGAGAGAAGTAGAGAGCACCATCAAGAAAGAGAAGCCAGTTCTCTATGCTGGCGAGACCAGAAAGAAAAGAAAGACTGAGAAGTCTCTTAAGAAGGGCAAGGGCAAGGGCAAAATGGGTAAGACAAAGGTTACAAAGAAAGATCCAACAAAGGACAAAGGCCAGTACTTCCACTACCGCAAAGATGGGCACTATAAGAGGAACTGCAAAAAGTACCTTGCAGAGAGGGCAAAATAGAAGCTTGGAGAAGCTTTAGGTACATTTATGATCACTCTCAATTTGTCAGAATCTTAAGATAACACATGGGTATTGGATACCGGGAGTGCTTATCATATTTGTAATTCGTTGCAGGTTCTAACAGGACCTAGGAGATTGAATAGAGGCAAGATGGACCTTAAGATGGGCAATGAAGAAAAGGTTGCTACAGTGGCTATTGGCAAGGTCACCTTACATTTGCCTAGTGGAGTTATTATTGCATTAGATGCATGCTATTGTTTTCCTTATATTATTATAAATATTATTTCCATTTCATGTTTGATAATTAGTTGATATAAATTAGTTTTTGAGAACAATGTTTGTTCAATAATATTAGATGATGAGATCATCACGAGAGGAACATTGCAGAATGGTTTATTTATACTAGATACAGCTCCATATATCATGAGTGTGAGTCTAAGAGGAAACGAGAAGAGGTGAACAATTCATATCTGTGGCATTGTAGGCTAGGTCACATTCATGAGGGAAGAATTGAAAAGTTATTGAAGAATGAATATCTAGATCCATTTAATTATGAGTTATATGCGACTTATCAACCTTGCCTTTGGGAAAAGATAACCAACTCTTCATTTAGTAGAACTGGAGAGAGAGCCACTGAGTTATTAAAGCTCATACATAGTGATGTATGTGGTCCCATGTCGACTCATGCCATAGGTGATTATTCCTACTTCATTACTTTCATTGATGATTTCTCAAGATACGAACATGTGTACTCGATGAAGTATAAGTCTGAGGCTTTTGAGTACAAAGTATTAAAACCCTTTAATCAGATCGAGGAGGTGAGTACTTGAGTATAGAGTTCACCTAGTTCCTCAAAGACCATGGGATTTTATCCCAATGGACACCTCTTTATACACCGCAGCTTAATGGTGTATCAGAAAGGAGGAATCGCACATTGTTAGATATGGTGCGTTCTATGATAAGTTTCACCGATCTACCTATCTCATTCTGGGGATATGCCCTAGAGACCGTAGCTTATATTCTAAACAAAATTCCAACTAAGTCAGTAATGTGTACTCCATATGAGATATGGAATGGGAAGAAACCCGATCTTAAGGTTGTTATGATTTGGGGCTGCCCGCCACGTCGAGAGACACAACCTACGATAAGTTGAATCCAAGATGAAGCGGTGTAAGTTAGGTAGGATACCACAAAGAAACTTGTGGGTATTATTTCTATCACCCTCGAGGACCAAAAGGTCTTTGTAGAAAGAAGAGTGTTCCTTGAGAAGAAACACATTCTTGCTGGAGATAGTAGGAGCATGATAGAGTTGAGCGAGGTTGGAGAACCTAGCTCAAGCACCATTCCACAACTAGAATTTGTCCAGATACCTAACACATAAGTTCCAACTCTACGTAGGTATGGTAGAGTATCCTATTCTCTCGAGAGATATGTGACATATCGAGGAAGAGAGAATGTCGAGGATCTTGATCCTCAGGACCTCACGAGAGACTATTATGAGCATAGACTCAGGAAAATGACAAGAAGCCATCAATTCAAAATGGATTCTATGTACTCCAATAAGGTTTGGAATCTAGTTGATGCCGAGAGTATTGTACCCATTGGCTGCAAGTGGATCTTCAAAAAGAAGATTGGAGTATATGGAAAGGTAAAAACCTATAAAGCAAGGCTAGTGGTTAAAGGGTATCATCAAAGGCAAGGTGTTGACTATGACAAAACTTTCTCACTTGTAGCCATGTTAAAATCCATTCAAATTCTATTAGCTATTGCTGCACACTATGATTATGAGATCTGACAGATAGACGTCAAAATTGTATTCCTTAATGGTAACCTCAAGGAGGAGGTGTATATGATATAGCTTAAGGGATTCGTGTTCAGGGTTAACCCAGATAAGGTGTGCAGTTTGCTTAGATCCATTTATGGACTGAAGCAAACTTCCCAAAGTTGGAATATAAGATTTGATGAGACGATCAGATCTTATGACTTCGCTAAGAATGAAGATGAGCCTTGAGTGTACAGGAAGGTAAGTGGGAGCACTATCACCTTTTTGGTATTATATGTGGATGATATCCTGATCATTGGGAATGATGTAGGAATACTTTCCGCAATAAAAACTTGGCTATCTAGGCACTTCTCCATGAAAGACTTAGGGGAAGCATCCTACATATTGAGGATATGGATCTATAGAGATAGATCTAAGAGGATGCTTGGCTTGTCCCAATCTAGGTACATAGACACCATTGTCAAAAGGTTTGGCATGAAAAATCCAAGAGAGGTCTCATACCAATGAGACATGGAATATCACTTTCTAGGAGTATGTCTCTAAAAACTTCTGAAGAAAGGGCACACATAGATATGATACCATATACCTCAGCGATACAAACTATCATGTATGCTATGCTATGTACCAAGCCTGATATAGCGCATGATCTGAGTGTCACGAGCAGGTATCAGGCAGATCCAGGCTTGGAGTACTGGAAAACAGTAAAATGTATCCTTAAGTGCTTGAGAAGGACTAAGGATCTTTTACTGGTATATGGAGACAGTAGCCTTAGGGTTGAGGGCTACATGGACTTGAGCTTCCAGTCCAATGTCAATGATAGCAAGTCTAATTCAGGGTATGTGTTCACCCTGAATGGAGGAACAGTATGCTGGAAGAGTTCCAAGTAAGACACTACTGCTGACTCGACCATAAAGGTGGAATACATTGCTGCAGTAGAGGTAGCAAAGGATGGAGTCTAGATGAAGAAGTTCATCATGAGACTCCAAGAAGTCGTCCTAAGCAAATGAGCCGATTCCTTTATATTGTGACAACAACGGGCGATTACTCAAATAAGGGAATTGGGTCTTATCGAAGTGTTCCTTGAGGAGGTTCTAGCTTATTAGAAAGATCGTGGCCCGAAGAGATGTAGTAGTGGAAAGAGTTCCATTTGAAGATAACATTATAGATCTATTGACAAAGCCATTGACTTAGATTGTCTTTGAGTGTCACAGAAGTCTGATTGGGATCAGACATGTTGGTGATTGGCTTTAGGTCAAGTGGGATATTGCTAGTTATATGTGCCCTGCAAGCCAATCACATGAGTGATGGCACTTATGACTTGATATGCATTCTTTCTCTTTGCTTATTATTAGGTATTTTATCACTTTATCTTGCGTGTTGCATATATTGTGATGTTATTGGATCTGTGCAATGAGAATCAGATCGTGATGAGATCACGATAATGAGACTAATTCACCTTTAAACATAGACCCTAAATAATCCTAGTCATAGGTTACTCGAGAGAGACATCAAGATAACCGGATAGACCGATATGCTATATACTCGTCCATATGATGGAGGTGGCTGGTCTCATAGCTACTCATGTGGGGACAATAAGGGTACAGTGCAAGTGCTCATTGGAGAATGAGTTCACTGATTGATTCGCCTATGGAATACTGGATGGTTATTGATACCTCACATCCGACAGCGATTCCGTAGTCTCAATAGTGTATCTGATCCTTAGACTTGAGACACCAAGGATGTTCTGTATAAGTACTCCACTCTTTGATACCGGATTTATAGGTTTGGAAAGTTTCAAATCTAGTACAATCGATTATTGGGAGTGGTAGCCAACGTTATGAGAGCTACTGAGTGTCAATAGAGGATCATCCACTCTCGGTATCATGAGAGGAATATCCCATGTATTCTTGCTCGAACAAATCCTTGACCAAGGTTATTCGGATTGAGAGAGAAAGAGTTCTCTAGGAGAATCCGATAAGAACAAGACTTGAGGAGAGACCATATGAGCCTGACAACACCATGCTCGATATAAAGTTTTTGAGATATTAGATAGATGAGGGACTATAGATACATGGTAATTGAGGACAGATAGGTCCAAAGGATTGGATTCCCTTATATCATCTGGAGGTTGTGGCGTAGTGGCCTAGTACATCTGTAGTCGATGAGTTGGGTAAATTATTATAGAGATAATAATTCACTAAGTTAGAAGGAGTTCTGATAAGTATGACTCACGGTTAACTCGATATTGGGCCTAGAGGGTCACACACACATATTGTAGGTGTTGTGACGAGTAGAGGTTCGGATATAAGATATCCACTAGAGCCCCTATCTTATTGGATATCCATTAAGCCCCTGAATTATTGGATCCTAAGATGAGATCTAATAATTGCTAATAAGAGATTATTGGGTAGAGACCCACTAATCTAATAGGCTTGGGTAATTGGATGGAGATCTAATACCCAGCAAGGCAAGATCTATTAGGGTTTATAGGGGCCTCTATAAATAGGAGGGAACCAAAGCTCTATAGGTGTGGGGGTTCTTTGGTAGCCACCTTCATTCTCTCTCTCTAGAGAGGTGCATCGTCACCGTCCCTACCATGTGGATACTGCTAGAGAGGAGGATGCTTAACCTTCTTCATCCTCTCCTACAGATCTGTAGGGATTCAGGGATATACGATCTCTCTAGGTATTTTCTTTTACACATGTAGTTTTCACGGATTTATTTTTGATGCATCGATCTTCGCATGATGATGGAACCTTTCTATGGGAAATCTGTGGTTTTCTTTTTTGTTTTTCCACTGCGCATGAGATGTCACCCCCATAGGATTTCCTAACAAGTTCATCATCAAGGTCCTCATCACTTGAAACTTCCTTCAAGTGGTCTTCTTATGTTTTCAATGTCACATCCTTCTTGTTCTTTGAAAGGAGGTTCTCTAGCTCATCATGAGCATGTCATGTCATTTCGTAAGTCATCAAAGACCTAATGAGTTCTTTGAGAGGAAATGTTTTAAGGTCCTTAGCTATTGAATGGCTGTAACTTTTGGATCCCAACTCTTTGGAAGGGATCTTAAAATTTTAGTTACATGTTCGAAATTAGAAAAATCTTTATCAAGTGCTTTGAGTCCATTGACGATATCCATGAAATGGGTGCACATATCTCCGATGGACTCACTTGGTTTCATTCGAAAAAGTTCGTAAGAATGCACCAAGAGATTTATTTTGGACTCTTTCACTCGACTAGTGCCTTCATGAGTGATTTCAAGAGTACGCCAAATATCAAAAGCCGATTCACAAATCAAACTTCGGTTAAACTCATTTTATAAATTGCACAAATAAGACATTCATAGCCTTTGCATTTAAAGCAAAAACCTTCTTCTCCGATTCATTCCATTCGCTTATCAGAAGAGAAGATTTTTGAAATCCATTTTCGATGATATTCCAAAGCTCTAAATCCATGGAAATAAAAAATCCTTATATGAGTCTTCCAATAGGTGTAATCTGACCTATTAAACATAGGCATAAGTGTAATGGAATAACCCTTTTGCATGTCGGAATAAGCCATTTCTCTTAGGTTTTAAACTAGATGAGAGTGACCAAGCTCACGATACCAATTGTTAGGACTGAGCGCACTAAGAGGGGGGGTGGTGAATTAGTGTAGCAGATTAAAACTTGTAAACAAACCGATTTCGGAGATGGTTTGTAAGGAAATTTCAATTTGACGAAAGAAGTTTAAGCTAAAATAGTTCGAGTGAATATAAATGAGAATAGGGAGAAGAAGACCGAACGATTTACAACTAAGTAAAGGTAAGATGCAGAAATTTAAAAGCTCACACATTCAAAGTATGCGGCGTTGTATAGTGGTTCGGTCAAATGACTTACGTCCACTTCGAAGCCTCCTTCGATGAGGCTTCCAACTTCTACTATCAAACTTTTTGAAGGAAAGGACCAAACACCCTCTTATAAACTTTTACAAGTGGTTCATACTCTTATAGATTTTTACAAAGTTAAAAAGAGGAGTGAACACTCAAGCTATTGAAACAAGATTTTGCTATAGCTTTGAGTCAGTTTTGAAAAGGTGCTTTACTTATCAAGGAAAGAGGGATATTTATAGACTTAATTGGCTATTAAAAATGAAGCAAAAGAGAGTCATATCCTGGATTTTAGCATCTTGCGGTACCACACTGTTCACTCTAACTGTTAGTGTGCATGGGCTCAGGTACCACCGCCAGATCGACGATACCAACAATTGGATGAGTCCTCAGGCTCTGTGGACTTCCGATAGACTCGCGAACTCCCAATATACTTGACTCGATGGTTGCTTTATGTATTCATACTATCGTAGTTAATCCTGTACACTTTTCTCAATAATATGGATTAGATCAAATAACCTATCAATTGACTTCATTATCAAAATCAAAGATTCAACACTTCTAGCAAATTGCCTAGTCCATATTCTGTTTCTAAATGTGCACCTTAATCTCTTAAGTAGGTTTACGTTTATGATATTGTATCTATCCACTTTTATTACTTCTTCATTGGGTGATATTCTAACATTATATACATGTAGTAATCTAGTAATTAACCCCCCATATGGTAACATTAAATCTTTAGAAGCTATATCCATCATATTTTGCTGTATTAAGTGTCCAAAACAATTATCTTGTCCGGTCATTATCCAATACATAATACCTAACTCTATTTGACTAATTTCATCATGGTGATATTGTTTAGGGATTAGGATACTAATGATGATGTGATAGAGGACCGAACTAAATGATAACAAATGCTCACAGCTTTTAGGGACTATGGCTAGGTTAGGATTTTCAAAAATGGTCCCTAAAGCCTCGGAGTAGGTCACTTTGATTGCATCCAAATCCCACTATCCTCTAAAGTAACAACCCCTTCTCTTCTCCAAGATTCCAATTAAGTCATAAATTATGTTGTCCGTAATTGGAATTTGGTTCCCTAGAAGGTAGGTTGACATGTTGTCATCCTCATCTACGCTTAGATTAGTGTAGAACAACTGAACTAGTCTAGGGTAAATTGGTTCGTTGATTTATAGAATAGGCAAGACATCTAAATTGACAAACCAACTAATAGGCTCTTGGTCTCCTAATTCACTTAAATCAATATGTTTACCTTTATGCACATTTTTTGTTTCAAAACTAGGGTATCTAAGGGCATTTTCACTAGAACTTAAAAGGGATGAGTCATATGAATCTCCTTCCCTCATCTTCCCTTTGTCCCTAGACGATCTCCCAGGAGTCATTTATCTAAAAATGATGATAGAGCAAGGGAATTACAAAGAGACAACCACATGTATCAAGAAATCAAAGAGGGAGTGTCAAGGATTACCTTAGTAAAATTTTCTTGAGAAATAGAGATATTGATCCAAGATTTGAGAGGATAGAAGCCTCTCTTGGTCTTCTTGAGAAGAAAGGTCAAGATTTGAGAGGAGGGGAAGTGTATTTGGAGGCGATTGCAAGTGTTGGGAGCGGTTCTACCATCGGCCTAAAGCCCTTTATATAAGGGGCTTTGAGTGGTGCACCGCTGGGAATAGAATGCCTGTGTGGTGCTACCGCCGATTCACTGCGATGCCACCGCTTAGCACCAGACTTAGACAGTTTTTTTTTTTTTTTTTTTTTGGGGAGGGGGGTTTGCTGCAACACTTGATCATTTCATCTATTTCATAGATGTCTAGTTTGATCATCATGTATTTGATTGAAATAGAATGATGCCATTGAATCACTTTCGATCTAATGTTAATCATGTGCTAATTTTTTATTAAGCACAATGACTCAGCAAATTATTTAAAAAATTAATTATTATAAAAAGTTGTAATCAAGGCATCAAAAATTTTATCCTTGAGAGAATCGAGAAGAACAATAACGTAAAGACAAGAAAACTCGAGTGATAAAGGAAGAGTGATTTCCGAAGGTTACGAAAACTTGCATATCATTGTCAAAACTAGCACCAATCAATATGTGAAATCATGAAGGATGTAAAAATTTAATCAAAAGATGGAATTTATAGTTTATACTATTTTCAGTCATATGTCCGAGAAATCAAGGAAAGGAAATATTGAGTTAGGAATAAATTAACGATTCATGTGTTACTTATAAAAAAAATCATCAAACATGTTTCAAAACATTTATCACTAAGAGTTATCTTTGAAATCATAACTATTGATAAGTAACTCATTTGTATACATCATCAAATGAGTATGATTCATGCATCGAGTCATCAATTTCAAGGAAAAAAAAAAATTGAGTCTCAAATGCATTCAAGCCATCAATGCACAATAAGTCATGAATAGAAGTTATGAATCTAACTTAATTCATTAACTCCGATTCATCAATAAAATCACATCTGAGATTTACAAAATAAATGAATTTATAGATCTTGAGTAGGTAGAGAATGCAATTAAAGTGAATTTAACTTTTCATAGAATGTTCAAGGATGATATATATATATATATATATTATTTTAAAGCCTAATATCATCGTATAGTTCAAACAAGGTTTCACAAATCCATTAAGATCACATCATTTCAAAACATAGGATTTCAAATTATTAAGTGATACAAATGTTCTCATCGAAATCATTTTTAAGAGACTTAAATGGAAGTATTATGGTGCATAACCAAATAATGTATAACACTTAAGGGTCTTTTATTACCCGAGCTAGTGAGCTTAATAACGATCAAGAATTGTATCAATTACTCCTCGCTCCTAGCTTGCGATGGCGGTTAGGTGTCTACAAAGGAGGATTTTGGGTACCCATTTGACTTTAGGTGCCTTAAAAATTGATCTCATAATTTTATCATTTTGCATTGAATTATTTATGGTTCCTTTAGGAACCCATATCAATTTATGTGGACTAACTTTCTTAAATAGATATTTATAAACAATATATCCAAGCTTGCAACAAAAGTTACATTTTGAGTAAGATGATACATGTAGTGTAGGTCCTTTAATGAAGGTGGTTGGATTTTGGTGAGATCTACTCACAAATCCAATTCCTCTTCTTTTTTCAACATAACCCTTGTTTGCAAGGATCAAGTCCAAACCCTTGCTACTAACCTTAAACTTATTTAAGATCTCTTTAAGTAGTAAGTTTTCTTTCTTAGTTGCCTCTAAGTGTTCACACTTAGAGCATAGAGGTAAAGAGGGAGTATCAAGTTTAAGCCTATCAAGCTTATCGTCTAAGAGTGCATGCTCTTTTTTTAATAAATTAAACTTTTTACTAATAGCTCTACACTCATCAAATAATTCATGAAAAGCAATTGAAAGTTCGTCGAAAGTTAAATCTTCATTAAATAACTCGCATACCTCTTCTCCAAAAGCCATCAAGGTAAAGTTGGCCACCTCCTTATTGCTTGGTTCTTTATCTTGAGCCACTTGAGTCATCCCATATTGCCTTTAGAGCCTTCTTTCTCTTTGGTTGCTTCTTCTTAGCTTGGGGGCATTCACTTTCGAAGTGCCCCTACTTCTTGCATTCATAGCATATTATTTGTTCCTTTTTGGGTTCAAGTTTGTTTTTAGAATTGTTTTTAAATTTATTCCTTCTTATGAATTTTTTGAATTTTTGAGTTAAGAGTGCAAGTTCATCATCAAGTTTCTCATCACTTGAAGATTCTTTTAATTGGTCTTCTTATGCTTTCAATGCCATATCATTCCTGTTCTTTGGAAAGGGGTTCTTGAGCTCATCATGAGCATGACATGTCATTTCGTAGGTCATCAACGCCCCAATGAGTTCTTCGAGAGGAAAATTTTTTAGGTCCTTGGCCTCTTGAATGTCTATAACTTTTGGATCCCAACTCTTTGGAAGGGATCTTAAAATTTTAGTTACAAGTTTAAAATTAGAAAAACCTTTTCCAAGTGCTTTGAGTCCATTGATGACATCCGTGAAACGGGTGTACATATCTCTAATGGATTCACTTGGTTTTATCCGAAATAATTCGTAAGAATACACCAAAAGGTTAATTTTGGACTCTTTCACTTGGTTAATGCCTTTATGAGTGATTTCAAGTATATGCCAAATATCAAAATTCGATTCACAAATTGAAATATGATTAAACTCATTTTTATCAAGTATGCAAAATAAGACATTCATAGCCTTTGCATTAAGAGCAAAAACCTTCTCCGATTTATTCCATTCATTCATCGGAAGAGAAGATTTTTGAAAGTCATTTTCAACAATATTTTAAAGTTTAAAATCTATGAAAATAAAAAAATCTTCATACGAGTCTTCCAATATGTGTAATCCGACCTATTAAACATAGGTGGATGTGTAATTGAATGACCTTACTGCATTCCAGAATAGACCATCTCTCTTGGGTTTCAAATCAAATGAGAATGATCTTACTCTGATACCAATTGTTAGAATTTAAAGCGGCACTTGAGAGGGGGTGAATTAGTATAGCGGATAAAACTATAAATTCAAAATAATTACAGAAAAGAGTTGTGCATTGAGAAGTTTCGGTTCGACGAAAATGATTTCAGTAAAGTGATTCGAGTGAATACGATAGAAAGTAGAGAGGAGGAGATCAAGAGATTGCAGCTAAGGATTGAAATGCAACAATTTAAAACTCACACATCAAGAGAAGTACACGATATATAGTGGTTCGATCAAATGACCTACGTCCACTTTCAAACCTTCTCCGATGAGGTTCTCACGTTTCACTATCAATTCATCTTGAAGGGGAAGGATCAGGCACTCCTCTTACAAACTTTTATAAGTAGTTCACACTCTCTTACAGAACTTTTACAAATGAGACTTGGGAGGTGAACACTCAAGCTATCGAATGTAATTTTGCTAGAGCTTTGACTTAGTTTTTATCATTTCTTAATATTCTTAGCCAGTTAAGAAGTAAGAGATATTTATAGACTCAATTAACTTTAAAATTAGAGCAAAAAAGAGTCACATCCTAGGTTTTCAAGTATTGGCGGTACCATCACCTAGCACTAGCAAGCAGTTACCATCACCGATTGACCTTAATTTATTAGTGTATTGGGTGGTACCATTACCTAATCTGGTGGTACTCTTTTCGCTCGATAGGGTCCTTGGACTCTGTGGAGGGGTGGTACCATTGGTTGTCAAGTAATACCACCACTGACAGGTAATAACTATTAGAGTTACTACCAACTAAACCACTTGGGAACTAGTTCCTGGCAAAGTTTTACCACCCAGTCACTGGCGGTGCCACGCGCGGACTTTGTCCAACATGTTGAATCTTGGATTTTGATGATGAAACTAATTAATTATATTTTATTTTCTAACTGTGTTTTAAGTCACGTGAGGTCTACTCGATCGAAGATTAGATAGTTGATCATGAAGGAATTGACGTTGCATCGGAGGAACACGTCAAGATATTGGATATCGAAGCCGAGGTCCAGTCAACAATTGGCAGAAGGCTTTAGACATTGGGCATCGCCAAGAAGAGTAGTGTTGTGCCAAGGATATCGAGGGTTGCGGAGGTCAACGCCGATTGGGTAACAAGCTACAAGAGAGGATGATGCACCGAATAATCGGACGGCGCCCGATAGGCTAATGATGTGATAGCTAGCGAATATCAATTCGCATTGTAATAACTATCTAGATTCAAGTAGAGTTTTGGCTTATGTGTAGGATTAACTACTTATAATGATGAAGACATAAAATGAAACAAAGTATCGGAGTCAAGTGGGATGGATCATTGGGAGTTCGAGTTCGACTAAGTCCGAAGATTCATTGGAGTTCATCGAGAAAGATCTGAGAGCTTGCCGAAGAAGCTCGTTAGAACTCACCAAGATCATCATGAAGTTCAGGAGCTTGCCAAGAGTTCACAGAATAGTGTTTGAGGGTTCGTCGGAAGTCCGTCGAAAGTTCACAAGAAGCTTGCCAGAAGAAGTCTTGACTTTTCAAACTTTGTAATAGCTTAGGAAATATCTTTAATTTCGTAGTTAGCATATAATTAAGGTTAGGATTTGGTGTTATTCCTTTAACCCTATTAGAGGCCAACTGGGCCCGGTATTGGACTGGTTTGGGCCGGGTTTAAGGCTCAACCAGAAGTGCTGGACTTTGTTTGGCGGTAGCACCGCCCAGGTCCAGCTCCCCAGAACATCTGGGCAGTGGTACCGCCTTGGGGCAAAGTGCTCAGGTGGTGGCACCACTGGTTGGGCGGTGATACCACCCAATACACTAATAGGGGCAAAAAGCTTGGGTGGTGGTACCGCCCAGCACTGGTGGTGGTACCGCTAGTACTCTTGAAATCCGGGGTGATTCAAATTTGAGCTCCAAATTTGAATCCTCTTGGGGTCTATAAATACCTCAGATGTTCTTGCTTGGGATAGCAAGAATTGTGCAAGAAACTAAGGGAAAACTTTGTTAGTTTTAGTTGAAATCCCTCCTCTAAAGTTTGAAGTTGTCTTTAAGAGAGGTGTTGAGTGAAGCCTTGTAAACAGAGTTTGTAAAAGGAAGTTTGTCCTCACCGTTGGAAGGAGAATAGCCGGTGAAAAGCTGGTAGCCTCAAGTGAAGAAGAATTGGAGTGGATGTAGGTCGATGACCGAACCATTATAAAATCGATTTGCATTTACTTTATTGCTCTTTATCTTTTTGCAAACCTATTTTCTTCATTTATTCATTGCCCTCCTCCTCTTAATGCTTTCAAGCTAAACATATTTCCGATACGATTTTATCGAAATCATTTTTTATCGTACGAAGTTTTTTGAACAATTGTTTAAATTATCAAAATTTATCATGTTTAATCGTTGCACTAATTCACCCCCTCTTAGTGCCACTCTAAATCCCAACACAACACTACTTGAATGGAGCCTGAATTTGGCCCAATTCAATCTAATTAAGGCCCAATTGGCCCCTACAAGGGTTGATTAGGATTATCACCTAATCCTAACTCTAATTGTATGCTAAATATGAAATTAAAATATATTTCTAATTAAATTATAATCCGTGATGTTGAGTTTTTTTTAGGTGAGCTTCTAGTGGATTTTCGACACACCCTGATATCTTCCTAGGTGGACTCCTAATAGTATCCCTGACTTTATGGCGGAGTTCGATGAATCTTCTAGCAAGCTTCCAAACTTTCTCGGTGAGTTCTCGCGAACCTCCGATTTAACCTTCCGGTGAACTTCGAAACCTTCGGCAAGTCCCCGATCCATTCTCGCGCCGCAGCACTTTGATGATCCTTCGACTTTCGATGCACTCTAACTTGTAACGCACTTGACTCCAACAATTTGCTTTATGTCTTCATTACTATCATAGTTAATCCTGTACACTTATCTCAATAATATGGATTAGATCAAATAACCTATCAATTGACTTCATCATCAAAATGAGATTCAATAGAAGTGCCCCTGATCGATTGTGTTTATAGCAAGTGGTTGTATTCTTTTAAGTTCATTTTATTTTGTCTCTTACTTCATGAATTTTTAAATTTTATAGTGAGAAGTTCAAGGTCATCATCATCATCATCACTTGAGTTATCACCAAGTGATATTCTTTGGTTCTCATTATCATATCTTTTTTGTTCTTTAGAAGGTGATTCATATGTTCATTATATTCTATACATATCATCTCATAGGTTATTAATAACTGATAAGTTATTTAATAAGAAAATAGTTCAAGTCCTTTGTTTTCTATATCACCGTCACTTTTGAATCCCAATTTTTGGAAGGGATCTTAGTATTTTGTTTACAAGTTCAAGATTAAAGAAATATTTACGAAGACTTTTTAAACCATTGATAACATCAGTAAATCGGATGCACATGTCTCCAATTATTTCGCTTAGTTCCATTCAAGAAAGTTCAAAACTATACAATCAAAAGATTAATTTTAAATCTTTAACTCTACTAGTGCCTTTGTGTGTGACTTCAAGAGTGTGTCAAATCTCATATGCAGCTTTTACAAATCGAAACCTAATTAAATTCATTTTTATCTAAAGCGAAACAAAGCATTCATAGCTTTTACATTTAACTAAAAATCTTCTTCTCTAAATCATTCCATTCATTCATTAGTTTAGAAGCCTTTTAAAAATTATTTTCAATAATATTCCATAATTCAAAGTTTATAGAAAGTAAGAAAACTCTCATTCGAAGTTTTTAATATGTGTAATCCATCCTATTGAATATGGGAGGACGAGTGATAGAAAGACCCTCTTGAAAGCCAAAAAAAATAATTTTTCTTTGGGTGTTAAACTAATTGAGAAAAATGTGGCTCTGATACCATATATTAGTATCAAGTCAGCATTAGGGGGGGTGAATTGGTACATACGATAAAAACATCAGCGATTCAAAAACTCATTTTAATGAAACCCATAATGAAAAGTATTTAAGTTAAAACATTCGTAAGAGAGTGAGGGCAGTTAGCAAGTAAAATAGTGAGTGATAAGAATAAAAAGCATAAATGAAATAGAACAAGAGCACATCGGAGTTTATAGTGGTTCTGGTCATCCCGACCAACATCCACTCCGATTCCTCTTTGTCGAGGCCACCGGTGTCTACTAATGATCTTCTTTCAATGGGTGAAGATCAACTATTCTCTTACAGCCCTCTTCTTTTTTCACAAATTTAGGAGATAACCTTTACAAGCACTCACTCCTCTCTTAAACTGAAATCAACTTAAAGTTAGAGGAGAGTATCTCTCAAGTAATTACAACAACATTTTTCCACTATTATGTTCTTAGTGTTTATGTATTCGAGTAGGGATGAGAGGGTATTTATAGGCCCTAAATAGATTTAAACTTAGAGACAAACCAGCCTCATCCTAGGTCTTCAGGATACTAGTGGTACCATTGCTAGTGTTGGGTGGTACCACCGCTCAATCTACCTTGACACTAGGCGGTACCATCACCGACATTGGGTGGTATCATCGCCTTGATTTGATGGTACCATCGCTGACACGCCTTGGAGACTATCTTAGATATTGAGCCACAAGTAGTTCCACTACCTATTCTAGCGGTGCCACCACTTGACCCATCTTTTGGGTCATTGATTGAGCCTTTCTCTTGGCCCAATGCAACCCTAACTTTGACCCAATGGGCCCCTAATTAAGTTATTCTAATTATATTAAAACTAACTTAATTAGCCCCCTAAACTACTTTGATCTAGACAAATTATTACAAGCATGAATCTTATGTTGTCCGACATATCATTGGTTCATCGGCGCTTCGTTTGATCTTTCGGTGTATCATCCTCTCTTGCGGCCTATTGCCCAATTAGTATGTTAATCCCACAACTCCAATCTCCTTGACACAATGTTCGCTCTTCTTGGCCCAATGTCCGAACTCATCGTCCAAAGCCTTTTGTCGATTCGTCGACCGATCCTCTAGCTCAACGTCCAATCTCCTGACATGTTTCACTCTGGTCTAACGTCCGATTCCTCCTGCTTTAATCAATTTACCTTTCTTTGATCGAAGCTAGTCCCGTGTCACTCAAAATATAGATTAGATCATAACTTTATCAATTGGTTTCATCATCAAAATCTGAGATTCAACAAGGAGTGCTTCCCCATCCCTATCCTTGTCCCATCCCCATCTCATTCTCCATTTAGGAGAGGCGAGTGGGAATCCCTATTTAGGGTGGTAACCTATGGACTCAATTAATCCATTATATTTTAGAAAAAATTAAACTACTAACCAAACTAATTAAAAATATCAAAATTTATAAATAATATTAATATTTATTAAATTTATATGTTATAATAATATTTAAATATAAATAATAATATTTATTAATATAGTGTCATTTATTTCAATCAAACCAAATAATTCATAATTGATTTGAAATTGATTCAATTAAAGCTAAACCTAACCTGATTTGATTCAAATAAATGATTGATCCATTTAGCATTTAGATTCAACACCTTCGTCCATATGTTATAGGGTAGGTAACTTTCATTCCATCCCATCCTTATTATTTTCCATTAGTGATCGGTACCAAGTATAATTAACACCTTTGAAGCCATGAACCTAATATCGAGCAAAGCCATAGATACAATGTGAGAGGTGATAGAAGATTATGATAGAAGATAATGATAGAGGTACATATACAATACCATCCTTGCTTCTTTATATTCTTAATCAATCTATAATTTAAGAATCAATAATGGATTAAAGTAGCTGATCTAATTACGTGATTTAAGTGTATGATTGAGAGATATCTCTCCATCAAAACTTGTATAAGTACTAATCTCCTTAATGAAAAAAATCTATCCCTTTCACAATATATTTCTCACTTCTACATAGTATTAGAGCTCCTCTTGGCCTGAGTAAGACTTTCCTCACTATCCAATGACAGCAATCCCTCTGCTAACCTATCGATGATAGCAAGACTTCTCCTTAGATCTATTACTGCTAATTTCCTCCTCTATTGATTTGTCGCCTTATGGTCAAATTACTGGCTTATGGTCAGATTGCTAGTTTCATCCATAGTTGTTGTTGGCTTATGGCAATAGTGAGGCTTCTCAATGATAGCAAGGCTTCTCTACTGAGTTGCGATCATATTGTTAGTTCTCCTTCATCGCTATTCCATACAGCGTCACCAATTCCTCTTTGGATATGCTTGGTGATCTGATCCTTCCCTGTTGGTTTATTTGAATATGAATAAACTATTATTTAATATCCCTTTACTGATGATCTCATCACCTAGGATCAATGAACAACTATTGTTCTAAAAAACTAATCTATATCTATTATTTGTTAAATAAGAAATAAAAATAATATTTTTGGTAATTAAAGAAATAAAATAGCAAGTATCTAATGCTAAAAGAGCTGCACTAGGCAATTGTAAGAGGGCATCGCCAATGACAATACTAATAACTTTTGCGCCATTCCCTATCCTGAGGTCCACCTTACCTCTTGCCAATCTCCTAGGCCTTGTAAGAACTTGCAACGAATTGTAGATATGAGATACACTACTGATATCCAATGCCCATGCACTATCATAATTTTCTAACAAATGGAGATCAATTATGAATATACCTGAAGCTTCTCTAAGCTTCTGTTTCGCCTTTTTTTATAAAGTATTCTTTATAGTTCCTCTTTTAGTGCTCGTCTTTCTTATAGTAGAAGCATTAACCTTTATCCTTTGTTGAGTCCTTCTTAGCAACCTTTGCTTTGCTCGGTTTGCCCTTACCCTTGCCCTTCTTAAGGGACTTCGCTACCTTCCTTTTTTTTCTGGTTTCACCAGCATAGAGAACTGGCTTCTTTTTCTTGATGGTGCTCTCGACTTTCCTCAACATATATCAAGGAGAGTAACTTCAAGCATATTTATGTTAAAATTTATAATAAATAGTGAAAAAGAATCTAGAAGAGACTGAAGTACAAGATCCACACATAGGTTATCCTCTAGGACTATTTCTAGACCCGTGGGTTTTTCTATTCACTCAATCATATTAAGAATATAGTTTTGAACCGATGCCCTTCAATCATTCTAGCATGGAAGAGACTCTTGGATATCTCATATCACCTGAAGTTATTCCCTATTACTCAAATAATTTACAAAGATGTAGGAGAATGAATCTAGCATCCATATTTTCATAATCGCCTTTATAACTCGAGAGTCATAGAGCCCAACATATAACATTGAACAAGAATAGAGTCATTTATGTACTTCATATAGCAAGTGATCTCATCCTCACTTACCCCTTAGGCGTGAGCATCACTATGTCAAGAACATGGGTAATTTTCTCCACCACGAGAATAATTCTCAGGTTATAGAGCTAATCTGTATAGTTCAGATCAGTGAGATGGTTGACATCAAGTATACGACACAAGAGATTTAAAAGTGATATTTTTTGAAAAATAAAGATGAACAAAAAAGTAAATAACATGCAGATTTTAGATTTTACAAACATAATTAAGATGTGGTCTTTTATCTTAATTTACTCTCACTATTTTCTCATGAAACACATTACTCCCCTTTAGTATTTGAATTGAAAATCTCTAGTAGATTTATAGTGGAGATCGGAATCCAATTGGTATCTTTATATGACCTTAAGAGACTTGATCTTTGAACTCCTTGTGATTCTCGTCATGTTCGACCTTCGAACCATTATAACTGAGGACTCGACTAACCATGATGTTCTGCTAAGTCACACTCATTATTACAAAATGAGTTTGATTCGATGATATACCTTTAAAGGACTCGACCAAGCATATAATGTCCTCAAAGTTATCGATGATATCTCTATGTCATAGGCAAGATCTCAAATCCCAATATAAGTGAGCCTCAAGAGACTCGATTAACTCAACCTGCATCAAAAATAATTTCGCCTATAATGATAGAAGGTCACATGAGTCAATCTTATTATCTTACGTTTTACCGACTTAATATTATTTTAGAAATATTTTTTCTAATTCAATTCAGTCTTATGGTTAAATATAATGTCATACACATATATCTAATATATAATTACATCACATGCAAATATATATACCTAGCAAGTGTAGAAATATATATAATATATATGCACACATTTCTACACTAGATGATCATAGACCAAAGGCTAAAGTGATCAGCTTGATCTAAAGGTTTGATCATGAAAAAAGATCTGAGTGTGTCTCAAAGGCATCTCCATGCCCGATGATTATCGGGCCTTATCCTCATCGGTCCTATCAAGACTTCGACGTATCTCTATTCCCCGATGATCGCCTGCCTCATCCTCTTAGGTCTCACTAGCATCTCCATGCTTCCACTATGCCTTATCGTGCAATTACAACTTATTTACAAGTATATAGACCCACAAATATGCTAGTTATAAGTGCTCTAAAAGCCAATCACGTGAGTGATGGCACATGTAACATATTGTATCAATCTATTTACTTATGATTATTAGTATTTTCTCATATTATTTGATGTATATTGTGATGTCCTTGGATCTCAGGTAATGAGAATCGATCGTGTTGAGATCATGATAATAAGACCAATTCACCTTTAAACACGCATCTTAAATAATCCTAGACATAGGTTACTCAAGAGGACATCAGATAATCGGATAGATTGGTGTCGTGATACCCATCCATATGATGGAGGTGGTCGCCTCATAGCTACTTGTGTGGGGACACTAAGGATACAAAGTGTAGGTGCTCATTGGAGAATGAGTTTACTAATTGATCCGCTATTGATACTCAATTGCCTTCGTGAAGATCCTCTATTGATCCGCTATGAATGTTGGATGGTTATTGATACCTCATGTCGACAACCATTCCTTAGTCCCAATAGTGTATTTGGTCCCGAGACTTGAGACACCAAAGATACCTTTGTATGAGTACTTTATTCTTTGACATCGACTTATAGGTTTGGAAAGTTTTAAATCTGCACACTGGTTCTCGGGAATGGAAGCTAATCTTACGAAGGCAATTGAGTATCAATAGAGGATCATCAAATCTCTGTATCATAAGAGGAATATCCCATATATTCTTGCTCAGAAAATCTCCGGCCAGTGGTTATTCTGATCGAGAGAGAAAGAGTTCTTCGAGAGAATCCAATTAGATTGAGACTCGAGTGGAAACCGTATAGGCCTGACAACACCATGCCCAATATATGCTCTCTGGGATATTAGATGGATGAGGGACTATAAGTACATGGTAACCGAGGCAAATAGGTCCAAAGGATTAGACTCCCTTGTATCGTCTAAGGACTATGGCGAGTGGCTTAGTATATCCGTAGTCGATGAGTCGAGTGAATTATTATAGAGATAATAATTCACTAAGTCGAAAAGAGTTCGATAGATATGACTCATGGCCAGCTTGTTATTAGACCTAGAGAGTCACACGCATATGGTATGTGTTGCAACGAGTAGAAGTTCGGATATGAGATATCCGCTGGAGCCCCTATCTTATTGGATATCCAATAAGCTCTTGAATTATTGGATCTCATTGATGAGATCTAATAAGGGCTAGATTATTAGATAGAGACTCATTAATCTAAGAGGCTTAGGTGATTAGATGGAGATCCAATACCAATAGGGTAAGATCCATTAGGTTTATAGAGGGCCTCTATAAATAGGAGGGAACCAAAGGTCCATAGGCTAGGGCTTTTAGTGGCTACCTCCTATTCTCCTCTCTTTAGAGAGGAGCATCTTCACAGCTCTACGTGTGGATCATCACTAGAGAGGAGGACGCTTAACCTCCTTTATCCTTCCCATGGATCTATAGAAATTCGTGATATATGATTTCCTTATGTCCTATCTTTTTACACACATAGTTTTTGATTTATGGATTTATTATTTTTGCATTGATCTTCATGACGATGACAAAATCTTTCCATGGAAATCTAGGTGTTTTGTTTTATATTCTTTTACTATACATGAGATGTCACCCTCAGAATTTTAGAAATATTGATTTTATCCCTTCTGATCGAATGACCAAAACATCTTTTAGAATTTAAAAAATTTCCTATATGTCCCTGATTTTAGAAAGAAAAATATTAGTTAATTAAAAAGTTTAATTAACTATCATTATTTATTTAGTAGTCCTGTATAATAACATGTACATATGATATATGATGTGGACAGATGATTATGGACTATATGATGTGATGAATATATATGAGGTGATCATTATTATTATTGGGGCCTATGAGCCTCTATTTTTCTTGTTTATTATTGTGCCTGCATACTTGTAATTATATTATAATTACATGAGGAGATGTAGCGGGAGCGTGAAAGCTATAATGGGACCCACAAGGTCGAGACGGATGATTATGATGTATAGAGATATGCCGAGATGCCGACGGAACCGACGGAGGACGAGATGGACAATCACAGGCATGGAGATGCACCGCTTACACACATAGATCTTGATATGAGTGATTGGGCCCATTAGCTCGGGCTTGATCATATTATGATGAAGTCCATGATCATCTGATGAAATTGCTCATGTGATGTGTGATTAATTATATACCTACTAGATATGTATATATATATGCATGCGATGTAGATATATATTAAATATGTATGTATATGACACGTTATATTAAGTTGATAAATGTGAGGCAATTAGATTGACCCACATGGCCTTCCATCGTAATAGATAGGAACCGATTCTGTGTAGGTTGAGTTGGTCTAATCCTTAAGACTCACCTACATCACGATTCGCCATCTTATCTACTTATATAAAGATGTCACCGTGACCTAAGGATATGGTATACTTGGTAGAGTCCTCGAGGGTATATCATCGAGTCGACTCATCTTGTAACAATGGTGATGACTTAATTGAACATCATGGTTGGTTGAGTCCTCGAGACCATGATGGTTTAGATGTCAACAAGATAGGAATCATAAGGAGTTATGATCGACAAGAGTTGCTTACCTTTTGGGCTTAGTGTGATTGGTCGAGTATCTCAAGGTTATACTAAGATGCTAATTAGATCTTGATCCCCACTAGAAGTCTACGAGAGACTTTGTTTCATGTGCTATGAGGGTGTCGTGTGACTCTAGAAAATAGTGAGAGCACATCAAGATAAAAGTCTATATCTTGATTATTTATATTTCTACGAAATCTGCATGTTATTTATTTTTGTTGCATCTTTATTTTTAGAAAATGTCACCATTAGACTCTCTATGTGGCATACTTGATGCCAATCGCCTCATTGGTCCAAATTATATAGATTGGCTCAGAACCTAAGAATCATTCTCATGATAGAAAAAATCACATATGTTTGTGATATAGTGATGCCTATGCCCAATGAAGGGATGTTTAGGATGAGATCACTCACTACGTGAAGTACACAGATGACTCCACTCTTGCTCAATGTTACATATTAGGCTCCATGACTCGAGTTACGAGACAACATGAAATGATGGATATCGATCCATACTTCTGCATCTCCATAAATTGTTTGAGGAATAGAGAAGAACTCAATGATATGAGATATCAAAGAGTCTCTTCCGTGTTGGGATTACCGAGGGACACCTCTTCTTGGCCCGATACTCCAGATCGCTTGCCCGAAGCCTTTCGCCGATACATCGATCGATCCTCCAGCTTGATGTCTAATCTTCCGACATGTTTTCTCCAAAGGCAACATTGATTCTTCCTGCTTCAATTATCTAATCCTGATCAAAAGTAGACCTACATCACTCAAGGTATAGTTAGATCACAAAACATTATCAATTGGCTTTAACATCAAAATTGAGATTCAACAATCTCCCTTTTGATGATGACAACCAATTAATGATGAAATTTAGACAAGCTTCTCGGAGTTTAACCAAACTCCCCTATCAATATGCCATATTGATAGAACCTTTAGATTTCAAAAATCCAAGCAACATGTCATCAAAAATCATGTAATATTTTAAAATATTCAATATATCATACAATGCATGAAATCATCAATATACTTCTCCCCTTTGTCATCAACAAAAAGGAGAAGTTGCATCTAGAAAGTATTTGAAGATGTGCAAATTTTACAACATACAAACTAGTAATTCATCACTTTCCAACATTCACCATACCAAGTTTTAAGGATATGCAAGTGATAGGACCCTAGCAGTAGGTTGGGGGTCCTACTCAACCATGTAGCAGCTAATAAAACCCTGTGAGAATGTAATAAACCCCACCTAGCCACCTCTATCCTATAAAAAAGAGAGGCTAGGTTTATATTTGTCTTTGGGCTTTTAGCACGCCCCTTGTTACTAGGTCGGCCCGCTAAGGTTGAGGGTAAATTGGGTAGTTCACTTAGGAAGCAGCCCCTAGGCTAGGGTTTGGAGCTCATATAAGCTTGTAGCCTCCACCTCTTTGGAAAAAGAAAGATCAATCTACAATTGCAGCCACAAGTTACTTGAGGGTGGAACCCCTATAGCGCTCCAAGGGTTGATCCCTCAAAGATCAATCTCCATAGAATTCCTCCGGGTTCTATCATCTGGCATCGAGCAGCGATCTTGCTACATTTGCTGCCATCCCTGCCGCCACCATTAGCCAAGCAATTCCCACAATTGCTCTTGACGCTGTCGTGCTTCACCATCATCTCTTGACGAGATAAAATCAATCTATGCCAGCACCTTTAATTGCATCGTAGATCTGGTATTTTTCTATCACCAATACCTTTTGCTGCTACAATTTTTCATCTAAAATATCAAAAAGAAGTTTTTCTATCGATCCCTTGCTGCGATTCCTTGCGTCGCAAAAGTTACCATCTTTGGCGTAACATAGATTGCTTTGCAGAAAATTTCAGCTGTGTGTTGCTGCCTTTAACCGATCTAATTGTTATCCTTTTGAACGAAATTTTGTGCACCTCTATAGATCATCTTGGCTCCCATCCATGATTGATCTATTGTGGGAATTCATCACAAAAACAAATTCGTGTGTTGCTGCAATCTCTCGTCACAAAGTGCTGAAATTTTTTTGATTTAGAATTTCGCATTATCGAACTTGCACCGATTTCTTTACTACTTTGCTGCCGTAAATTTCTTGATACAATTTGTTATCCTTGTTGCTATCTAAACTAAGATTCTACCATCAAACCCCCTCCTCAAACCCCTGAGTTTTTGCTGGAAATTTCATCGAGAAACCGCTTATTTCTTCGACGACAATTCTGCTCTTACGAGACAATGCTGCATATAGGCAGCAATTTCTACTGATTTTTGTCAAATCTTGCTGCGAGCTATCACAAATCTAAAACCCTTCCTAACCTTCATCCACTACCATCTCAGCCCAAAACTCCATCAAATCGCAGCCCCAAACAGCACCTAAAATAGCCACAAAACAAGCCTAAACCGTGAGCCTACATTCACTAATCCACCAACCCTTTCAACCACCACTTCTCTCAACCAATACATGCCTTTAACTTGACAGCAAAAAAAGATCTTAATATTACAGATTTGGAGACATATGCTATGGCATCCGAGGAGGCAATTGATGCTAAATTCGAAGCCTTCGAGACACGAATGGAGGAGAAGATTCGGACTCTCTTTGCCGAACTTAGTTTGGGTCGACCACCGAGCCCAAAGAAATCACATCAAGGGGAGAGCTCTAATCGAAGAGATGACCTCCAAGAAAGGGGAGGCTCTATGACCGATTCCCACTATCTATGCATGAGGGTGGACTTCCTAGATGGGAAGAAGGAGACCCGATTGGTTGGATCTCAAGGCGATGAGCGATATTTTCGTACAACAAAACCGCAGATGCATCTATGGTAGAAATTGCAGCTATACATCTTGAAGGAGATGCCATACAATGGTTTGATTAGTTTAAACATACTCATGGAGTCCTCTCATAGCGACAATTTAAAGAAGGACTGCTGATCCGCTTTGCACCAACCGACACGCAGAACATCGACGACAACTAGCAAAGATCCGACAAACCTCCACTATCCAGGAGTATCAAACCAGGTTTGAAAGGTTATCTAATCAAACTCATGATTGGTCTGAAAACAGTTATTGGGGACATTTATTGAGGGCTTCAAGCCGGAGATCCGGGAGAAGTTAAAGCGCCGATAACCGTATACACGCTTATGGCCGCCATCTCTTTCGCACGACTTCAGGAGGAGCGATTGAACCATGAAGCTCAGAGGACTAGGGTCACTCCTCAACTAGCAATTGAAGCCCTCAGCCCCCCTACTATCAACCGAGATCCTGCACCAAAAAGGTTGACAAGAGAAGAGCTTCGAGATCGACCGCCAAGGGGTTATGTTGGCATCATGGATTTGAGCCGTGGAGCCGCGAGCATCGCTGTAAAAGGGGAGACTTCTTATGATTGAACCAGTGGAAGAAGAGATTAGTGAACAGCTAGAAGAGAGTCTTGAACATGAGGATGAAGATATGGAAGAAGAGCCACAATCGGTTACTCAAATCCGGCCTACTTCAAAACGATGAAAGTTGGAGGCCTGCTCAAACAACAACCGATCACCGTTTTCATCGATACAGCAGCACTAATAACTTTCTAAACAGTAAGGTTGTTGCTCGGATGGCGCTCCACATCGAAGGTTGTAGCAAGTTCGACGTAAAGGTCACCGACGGTCGAATCCTAAAATGCGCACCAAAGATGCCCGCAGTGAAACTATTACACACAGACCAAGAAATTGTTGCCGACTTCTTCCTCCTACCAATTGATGATTATGAGGCTGTGGCTGGGCATCGAATGGCTGACAACACTAGGTGATGTCTCTTGAACTTTTCCAAATGATTATGAAATTCTATTGCAAAGGTAAACAGTCACCCTACGCGAAGCGCGAAACAACGTGGAACCACCATTTCAACTCAACGAATGGAGAAAGTTTTACACAAGATAAATGGTGGCTTTCTTATGCATCTCCAAAGAGCAACTAGAGGGGGAGAAAACAGAAATTAAAAATCAAAAGATCACCCAACCGCTTGTTGAATTTGATGATGTTTTTGCTGAATCACGCTGTCTTCCTCCTACTCGGCAACATGACCACCAGATTCCAATCCTTCCTGCAAACCACCAAGCAAACACTTGGCCTTACCGCTATCCTCATGTCCAGTAAGGATGAAATTGAGAAAATCATGAAGGAAATGCTCAAACAGTGATTCGACCAAGCCGCAGCCCCTACTCCTCACCGTGCTACTTGTGCTAAGAAAGACGGAACTTAGCAGATAAAAGGCCGACTAATGAGCTCTAAATGACATCACCGCCAAGGATAAGTACCCCATACCAGTGGTGGATGAACTTTGATGAATTAAAAGGAGCTCGAAGTCTTCACGGTTGGACCTTCGATCCGTTATCATCAAATTCGGGTACGGAAGGCGACATCCCAAAACTCGCTCAGACTCACAACGGGCATTATGAATTCCTGGTAATGCCCTTTGATTCACTAATGCTCCTTCAACCTTCGAAAGTCTCATGAACGATATTTTTCTGAGCTTTTCGCAAATTTGTGCTGGTATTTTTCGATGATATTCTCATTTATAGCCCTTCTCTTGAGACTCACTTTCAAAGACTTGCATGTAATTATTCTGACGATCCTTCGAGAGAATACTCTTTTGTTGCTTATCAAAATGCAGCTTTCTCCAAAAAAAGTAGAGTACCTTGGGCATATAATATCGTAAGAAGGAGTGGCCGCAGACCCAACAAAAATTGAAGCAATGCAAGGTCGGGCCGAAACCTACAAATGTGAAATTGCTGCGTGGGTTCCTTGGACTAACGGGCTACTACTAAAAATTTGTGAAGGACTATGGGAAGATTAGTGCCCCCTCACTTCTCTACTGAAAAAAGATGCCTTCCTATGGTCGAACAAAGCCTCCGCTGCCTTCGATAGACTTAAGGCAGCCATGACGACAACACTGGGTGCATAGCACTACCAGATTTCAAATGACCCTTCATCATTGAGGCCGATGCATCCGGAGTTAGAATTGGAGCTGTTCTCATGTAAGATGGTCGACCACCGCCATTACACTAGCAAAGCATTATCTCCCACCCATCAAAAATGTCTATCTATGATAAGGAGATGCTCGCCATTGTGCACGCAGTAACAAAGTGGAGACCATACCTGATTGGCCGACGATTTCAGATTAAAACCGACCATAGAAGCCTTAAGTACTTTTTGGAGCAGAAGATATCATCCTCGGAGCAGCAAAAATGGGTAACCAAACTTCTAGGATTTGATTATGAAATTATTTACAAAAGGGGAAAGAAAACGCTGTTGCAGATGCACTCTCACGGCTTCCTCAAAGAAGCTGAATTTTCAGCTATCTCTCTTCCTACCACCGGCTTCCTCGAGGGCATTAGGGAAGAATGGAAGAAGGATCCAGAAACCAGCAACATCATCAAAAATTGAGGAGGATCCAAGTGCAATAGCTCACTATACTTGGGATTCGAGGGATCTACGCTATAAAGGTCGATTGTGCTTATACCAAACTCCTTGATCAAAGTCATTCTGCATGAAATGCACTCCACACCTTCAGCAGGCACTCGGATTTCTAAGAAACTACAAAAGAGTGAAGCAAAACTTTTATTGAAAGGATGAAAAAAATTATTTCTGAATACGAGTACAATGTGATGTATGTCAACAAAAGAAAAAGGTGAAATAAAGGGCAAGTCCAGAGAAACTACAACCACTACCCATACCACTTGCTGTGGACCGACATCTCTATGGACTTCATCATCGAAGGGCTGCCACCTTCAAAAGGTAAAAGCACAATCCTTGTGGTGGTTGGATCGACTTACTTAAATATGCTCATTTTTGCGCCAGTGCAATCCCTACACCGCTATTAGTATTGCTCGGGATTTTTATAGAAAATATTGTTAAACCGCATGGGATGCCAAGGTCCATTGTAAGTGATCGTGACAGATCTTCACTAGTAAATTTTGGACCGAGTTATTTCGGGCTTATAGTGGCACCAAACTCAAGATGAGCACTGCATACCATCCATAAACCTGACTACCAAACATGTGAAGTGGTGAAATGATGTTTAGAGACATACCAGTGTTTCACTAGTGATCGACCAAAGGAGTGGACTAAATGGCTCGGGCGAATGGTGGTAGTAATACTACATATCATTCTTTCTACAAAATGTACCTATGAAGCATTATACCCGTGGATTCCAAAGTATGTAATCGCTCAGCCATGTAGATCAAAGTGTCTCAAGATTTAATGATATGACAACTCCACACTAAGCAAAGGATAATCTCACTTCAAGCATGAAGTATCTTACACGAAGAAGTGAAAGAGAATTTTTAGTAGGAGATTGGGTTTCGTATCTTCGCCACAACCACAAGCAACTATCCATCAACACACGAGCCTCCATGAAGCTTTATCTCCATAAGGCCATATCAGATCATAGAGGCATACAAGATTTGAATTCAAGATGCCAAAATTCACCTTGTCTTCCATGTGTCGTGCTTGAAGCCTAAGTTGGCATATCATTGTCAAAACTAGCACCAATCAATATGTGAAATCATGAAGGATGTAAAAATTTAATCAAAAGATGGAATTTATAGTTTATACTATTTTCGAGTCATATGTCCAGAAATCAAGGAAAGGAAATATTGAGTTAGGAATAAATTAACGATTCATGTGTTACTTATAAAAAAATCATCAAACATGTTTCAAAACATTTATCACTAAGAGTTATCTTTGAAATCATAACTATTGATAAGTAACTCATTTGTATACATCATCAAATGAGTATGATTCATGCATCGAGTCATCAATTTCAAGGGAAAAAAAAATTGAGTCTCAAATGCATTCAAGCCATCAATGCACAATAAGTCATGAATAGAAGTTATGAATCTAACTTAATTCATTAACTCGAATTCATCAATAAAATCACATCACTGAGATTTACAAAATAAATGAATTTATAGATCTTGAGTAGGTAGAGAATGCAATTAAAGTGAATTTAACTTTTCATAGGAATGTTCAAGGATGATATATATATATATATATATTATTTTAAAGCCTAATATCATCGTATAGTTCCGAAACAAGGTTTCGTCAAATCCATTAAGATCACATCATTTCAAAACATAGGATTTCAAATTATTAAGTGATACAAATGTTCTCATCAAATCATTTTTAAGAGACTTAAATGGAAGTATTATGGTGCATAACCAAATAATGTATAACACTTAGGGTCTTTTATTACCTGAGCTAGTGAGCTTAATAACGATCAAGAATTGTATCGATTACACTGCTCCTAACTGCGATGGTTAAGTGTCTACAAAGGAGGATTTTTGGGTACCCATTTGACTTTAGGTGCCTTAAAAATTGATCTCATAATTTTATCATTTTGCATTGAATTATTTATGGTTCCTTTAGGAACCCATATCAATTATGGACTAACTTTCTTAAATAGATATTTATAAACAATATATCCAAGCTTGCAACAAAAAGTTACATTTTGAGTAAGATGATACATGTAGTGTAGGTCCTTTAATGAAGGTGGTTGGATTTTGGTGAGATCTACTACAAATCCAATTCCTCTTCTTTTTTCAACATAACCCTTGTTTGCAAGGATCAAGTCAAACCCTTGCTACTAACCTTAAACTTATTTAAGATCTCTTTAAGTAGTAAGTTTTCTTTCTTAGTTGCCTCTAAGTGTTCACACTTAGAGCATAGAGGTAAAGAGGGAGTATCAAGTTTAAGCCTATCAAGCTTATCGTCTAAGAGTGCATGCTCTTTTTTTAATAAATTAAACTTTTTACTAATAGCTCTACACTCATCAAATAATTCATGAAAAGCAATTGAAAGTTAAATTGAAAGTTAAATCTTCATTAAATAACTCGCATACCTCTTCTCCAAAAGCCATCAAGGTAAAGTTGGCCACCTCCTTATTGCTTGGTTCTTTATCTTCGGAGCCACTTGAGTCATCCCATATTGCCTTTAGAGCCTTCTTTCTCTTTGGTTGCTTCTTCTTAGCTTGGGGGCATTCACTTTCGAAGTGCCCCTACTTCTTGCATTCATAGCATATTATTTGTTCCTTTTTGGGTTCAAGTTTGTTTTTAAATTGTTTTTAAATTTATTCCTTCTTATGAATTTTTGAATTTTTGAGTTAAGAGTGCAAGTTCATCATCAAGTTTCATCACTTGAAGATTCTTTTAATTGGTCTTCTTATGCTTTCAATGCCATATCATTCCTGTTCTTTGGAAAGGGGTTCTTGAGCTCATCATGAGCATGACATGTCATTTCGTAGGTCATCAACGCCCCAATGAGTTCTTCGAGAGGAAAATTTTTTAGGTCCTTGGCCTCTTGAATGTCTATAACTTTTGGATCCCAACTCTTTGGAAGGGATCTTAAAATTTTAGTTACAAGTTTAAAATTAGAAAAACCTTTTCCAAGTGCTTTGAGTCCATTGATGACATCCGTGAAACGGTGTACATATCTCTAATGGATTCACTTGGTTTTATCCGAAAATAATTCGTAAGAATACACCAAAGGTTAATTTTGGACTCTTTCACTTGGTTAATGCCTTTATGAGTGATTTCAAGTATATGCCAAATATCAAAATTCGATTCACAAATTGAAATATGATTAAACTCATTTTTATCAAGTATGCAAAATAAGACATTCATAGCCTTTGCATTAAGAGCAAAACCTTCTCCGATTTATTCCATTCATTCATCGGAAGAGAAGATTTTGAAAGTCATTTTCAACAATATTTTAAAGTTTAAAATCTATGAAAATAAAAATCTTCATACTGAGTCTTCCAATATGTGTAATCCGACCTATTAAACATAGGTGGATGTGTAATTGAATGACCTTACTGCATTCCAGAATAGACCATCTCTCTTGGGTTTCAAATCAAATGAGAATGATCTTACTCTGATACCAATTGTTAGAATTTAGAGCGGCACTGAGAGGGGGGGGGGGTGAATTAGTATAGCGGATAAAAACTATAAATTCAAAATAATTACAGAAAAGAGTTGTGCATTGAGAAGTTTCGGTTCGACGAAAATGATTTCAGTAAAGTGATTCGAGTGAATACGATAGAAAGTAGAGAGGAGGAGATCAAGAGATTGCAGCTAAGGATTGAAATGCAACAATTTAAAACTCACACATCAAGAGAAGTACACAGCGATATATAGTGGTTCGATCAAATGACCTACGTCCACTTTCGAAACCTTCTCCGATGAGGTTCTCACGTTTCACTATCAATTCATCTTGAAGGGGAAGGATCAGGCACTCCTCTTACAAACTTTTATAAGTAGTTCACACTCTCTTACAGAACTTTTACAAATGAGACTTGGGAGGTGAACACTCAAGCTATCGAATGTAATTTTGCTAGAGCTTTGACTTAGTTTTTATCATTTCTTAATATTCTTAGCCAGTTAAGAAGTAAGAGATATTTATAGACTCAATTAACTTTAAAATTAGAGCAAAAAAGAGTCACATCCTAGGTTTTCAAGTATTGGCGGTACCATCACCTAGCACTAGCAGTACCATCACCAGTTGACCTTAATTTATTAGTGTATTGGGTGGTACCATTACCTAATCTGGTGGTACTACTGCCTGATAGGGTCCTTGGACTCTGTGGAGGGGTGGTACCATTGGTTGTCAAGTAATACCACCACTGACAGGTAATAACTATTAGAGTTACTACCAACTAAACCACTTGGGAACTAGTTCGGCGGTTACACACCACGATCTGGCGGTGCCACCGCCAGACTTTGTCCAACATGTTGAATCTTGGATTTTGATGATGAAACTAATTAATTATATTTTATTTTCTAACTGTGTTTTAAGTCACGTAGGTCTACTCGATCAGGATTAGATAGTTGATGCAGAAGGAATTGACGTTGCATCGGAGGAACACGTCAAGATATTGGATATCGAGCCGGAGGTCCAGTCAACAATTGGCAGAAGGCTTTAGACATTGGGCATCGGGCTAAGAAGAGTAGTGTTGTGCCAAGGATATCAGGGTTGCGGAGGTCAACCGCCGATTGGGTAACAAGCTACAAGAGAGGATGATGCACCGAATAATCGGACGAAGCGCCGATAGGCTAATGATGTGATAGCCAACAGAATATCAATTCGCATTGTAATAACTATCTAGATTGAAGTAGAGTTTTGGCTTATGTGTAGGATTAACTACGATAATGATGAAGACATAAAATGAAACAAAGTATCGGAGTCAAGTGGGATGGATCATTGGGAGTTCGAGAGTTCGACGGAAGTCCGAAGATTCATTGGAGTTCATCGAGAAAGATCGGAGCTTGCCGAAGAAGCTCGTTAGAACTCACCAAGATCATCATGAAGTTCAGGAGCTTGCCAAGAGTTCACAGAATAGTGTTTGAGGGTTCGTCGGAAGTCCGTCGAAAGTTCACAAGAAGCTTGCCAGAAGAAGTCTTGACTTTTCAAACTTTGTAATAGCTTAGGAAATATCTTTAATTTCGTAGTTAGCATATAATTAAGGTTAGGATTTGGTGTTATTCCTTTAACCCTATTAGAGGCCAACTGGGCCCGGTATTGGACTGGTTTGGGCCGGGTTTAAGGCTCAACCAGAAGTGCTGGACTTTGTTTGGCGGTAGCACCGCCAGTCCAGCTCCCGAACATCAGGCGATGGTACCGCCTTGGGGCAAAGTGCTCAGTGGTGGCACCACTTGGTTGGGCGGTGATACCACCCAATACACTAATAGGGGCAAAAAGCTTGGGTGGTGGTACCGCCCAGCACTGGTGGTGGTACCGCTAGTACTCTTGAAATCCGGGGTGATTCAAATTTGAGCTCCAAATTTGAATCCTCTTGGGGTCTATAAATACCTCAGATGTTCTTGCTTGGGATAGCAAGAATTGTGCAAGAAACTAAGGGAAAACTTTGTTAGTTTTAGTTGAAATCCCTCCTCTAAAGTTTGAAGTTGTCTTTAAGAGAGGTGTTGAGTGAAGCCTTGTAAACAGAGTTTGTAAAAGGAAGTTTGTCCTCACCCGTTGGAAGGAGAATAGCCAGTGAAAAAGCTGGTAGCCTCAAGTGAAGAAGAATCTGGAGTGGATGTAGGTCGTATGACCGAACCATTATAAAATCGATTTGCATTTACTTTATTGCTCTTTATCTTTTTGCAAACCTATTTTCTTCATTTATTCATTGCCCTCCTCCTCTTAATGCTTTCAAGCTAAACATATTTCCGATACGATTTTATCGAAATCATTTTTTATCGTACGAAGTTTTTTGAACAATTGTTTAAATTATCAAAATTTATCATGTTTAATCGTTGCACTAATTCACCCCCCCTCTTAGTGCCACTCTAAATCCCAACACAACACTACTGAATGGGCCCTGAATTTGGCCCAATTCAATCTAATTAAGGCCCAATTGGCCCCTACAAGGGTTGATTAGGATTATCACCTAATCCTAACTCTAATTGTATGCTAAATATGAAATTAAAATATATTTCTAATTAAATTATAATCCGGTGATGTTGAGTTTTTTTTCGGTGAGCTTCTAGTGGATTTCCGACACACCCTCGGATATCTTCCGGTGGACTCCTAATAGTATCCCGGACTTTATGGCGAGTTCGATGAATCTTCTAGCAAGCTTCCAAACTTTCGGTGAGTTCTGAACCTCGAATAACCTTCCCGGTGAACTTTGAAACCTTGGCAAGTCCCGATCCATTCTCGGCCTTGATTAGCGGCAAAGCACTTTGATGATCCTTGGACTTTCGGAGCACTCGAACTTGTAACGTACTTGACTCCAACAATTTGCTTTATGTCTTCATTACTATCATAGTTAATCCTGTACACTTATCTCAATAATATGGATTAGATCAAATAACCTATCAATTGACTTCATCATCAAAATCTGAGATTCAATAGAAGTGCCCTGATCGATTGTGTTTATAGCAAGTGGTTGTATTCTTTTTAAGTTCATTTTTATTTTGTCTCTTACTTCATGAATTTTTTTAAATTTTATAGTGAGAAGTTCAAGGTCATCATCATCATCATCACTTGAGTTATCACTCAAGTGATATTCTTTGGTTCTCATTATCATATCTTTTTTGTTCTTTAGAAGGTGATTCATATGTTCATTATATTCTATACATATCATCTCATAGGTTATTAATAACCTGATAAGTTATTTAATAAGAAAATAGTTCAAGTCCTTTGTTTTCTATATCACCGTCACTTTTGAATCCCAATTTTTTGGAAGGGATCTTAGTATTTTGTTTACAAGTTCAAGATTAAAGAAATATTTACGAAGACTTTTTAAACCATTGATAACATCCGTAAATCGGATGCACATGTCTCCAATTATTTCGCTTAGTTCCATTCAAGAAAGTTCAAAACTATACAATCAAAAGATTAATTTTTAAATCTTTAACTCTACTAGTGCCTTTGTGTGTGACTTCAAGAGTGTGTCAAATCTCATATGCAGTTTTACAAATCGAAACCTAATTAAATTCATTTTTATCTAAAGCGTAAAACAAAGCATTCATAGCTTTTACATTTAACGAAAAAAATCTTCTTCTCTAAATCATTCCATTCATTCATTAGTTTAGAAGCCTTTTAAAAATTATTTTCAATAATATTCCATAATTCAAAGTTTATAGAAAGTAAGAAAACTCTCATTCGAGTTTTTTAATATGTGTAATCCATCCTATTGAATATGGGAGGACGAGTGATAGAAAGACCCTCTTGAAAGCCAAAAAAAAATAATTTTTCTTTGGGTGTTAAACTAATTGAGAAAAATGTGGCTCTGATACCATATATTAGTATCAAGTCAGCATTAGGGGGGGTGAATTGGTACATACGATAAAAACATCAGCGATTCAAAAAACTCATTTTAATGAAACCCATAATGAAAAGTATTTAAGTTAAAACATTCGTAAGAGAGTGAGGGCAGTTAGCAAGTAAAATAGTGAGTGATAAGAATAAAAAGCATAAATGAAATAGAACAAGAGCACATCGGAGTTTATAGTGGTTCGGTCATCCCGACCAACATCCACTCCCGATTCCTCTTTTGTCGAGGCCACCGGTGTCTACTAATGATCTTCTTTCAATGGGTGAAGATCAACTATTCTCTTACAGCCCTCTTCTTTTTTTCACAAATTTAGGAGATAACCTTTACAAGCACTCACTCCTCTCTTAAACTGAAATCAACTTAAAGTTAGAGGAGAGTATCTCTCAAGTAATTACAACAGCATTTTTCCACTATTATGTTCTTAGTGTTTATGTATTCTGAGTAGGGATGAGAGGGGTATTTATAGGCCCTAAATAGATTTAAACTTAGAGACAAAACCAGTCTCATCCTGGGTCTTCAGGATACTAGTGGTACCATTGCTAGTGTTGGGTGGTACCACCGCTCAATCTACCTTGACACTAGGCGGTACCATCACCTGACATTGGGTGGTATCATCGCCCAGTTTGATGGTACCATCGCTTGACACAGTCTTGGAGACTATCTTAGATATTGAGCCACAAGTAGTTCCACTACCTATTCTAGCGGTGCCACCACTTGACCCATCTTTTGGGTCATTGATTGAGCCTTTCTCTTGGCCCAATGCAACCCTAACTTTGACCCAATGGGCCCCTAATTAAGTTATTCTAATTATATTAAAACTAACTTAATTAGCCCCCTAAACTACTTTGATCTAGACAAATTATTACAAGCATGAATCTTATGTTGTCCGACATATCATTGGTTCATCGGGCGCCGCTTGATCTTTCGGTGTATCATCCTCTCTTGCGGCCTATTGCCCAATTAGTATGTTAATCCCACAACTCCAATCTCCTTGACACAATGTTCGCTCTTCTTGGCCCAATGTCCGAACTCATCGTCCAAAGCCTTTTGTCGATTCGTCGACCGATCCTCTAGCTCAACGTCCAATCTCCTGACATGTTTCACTCTGGTCTAACGTCCGATTCCTCTGCTTTAATCAATTTACCTTTCTTTGATCGAAGCTAGTCCCGTGTCACTCAAAATATAGATTAGATCATAACTTTATCAATTGGTTTCATCATCAAAATCTGAGATTCAACAAGGAGTGCTTCCCCATCCCTATCCTTGTCCCATCCCCATCTCATTCTCCATTTAGGGCGAGGCGAGAATTGGGAATCCCTATTTAGGGTGGTAACCTATGGACTCCCAATTAATCCATTATATTTTAGAAAAAATTAAACTACTAACCAAACTAATTAAAAATATCAAAATTTATAAATAATATTAATATTTATTAAATTTATATGTTATAATAATATTTAAATATAAATAATAATATTTATTAATATAGTGTCATTTATTTCAATCAAACCAAATAATTCATAATTGATTTGAAATTGATTCAATTAAAGCTAAACCTAACCTGATTTGATTCAAATAAATGATTGATCCATTTAGCATTTAGATTCAACACCTTCGTCCATATGTTATAGGGTAGGTAACTTTCATTCCATCCCATCCTTATTATTTTCCATTAGTGATCGGTACCAAGTATAATTAACACCTTTGAAGCCATGAACCTAATATCGAGCAAAGCCATAGATACAATGTGAGAGGTGATAGAAGATTATGATAGAAGATAATGATAGAGGTACATATACAATACCATCCTTGCTTCTTTATATTCTTAATCAATCTATAATTTAAGAATCAATAATGGATTAAAGTAGCTGATCTAATTACGTGATTTAAGTGTATGATTGAGAGATATCTCTCCATCAAAACTTGTATAAGTACTAATCTCCTTAATGAAAAAATCTATCCCTTTCACAATATATTTCTCACTTCTACATAGTATTAGAGCTCCTCTTGGCCTCGAGTAAGACTTTCCTCACTATCCAATGACAAAGCAATCCTCTCGCTAACCTATCGATGATAGCAAGACTTCTCCTTAGATCTATTACGCTAATTTCTCCTCTATTGATTTGTCGCCTTATGGTCAAATTATGGCTTATGGTCGATTGCTAGTTTCATCCATAGTTGTTGTTGGCTTATGGCAATAGTGAGGCTTCTCAATGATAGCAAGGCTTTCTACTGAGTTGCGATCATATTGTTAGTTCTCCTTCATCGCTATTCCATATGGCGTCACCAATTCCTCTTTCGATATGCTTGGTGATCCGATCCTTCCTGTTGGTTTATTTGAATATGAATAAACTATTATTTAATATCCCTTTCTTGATGATCTCATCACTAGGATCAATGAACAACTATTGTTCTAAAAACTAATCTATATCTATTATTTGTTAAATAAGAAATAAAAATAATATTTTTGGTAATTAAAGAAATAAAATAGCAAGTATCTAATGCTAAAAGAGTTTGCACTAGGCAATTGTAAGAGGGCATCGCCAATGACAATACTAATAACTTTTGCGCCATTCCCTATCCTGAGGTCCACCTTACCTCTTGCCAATCTCCTAGGCCTTGTAAGAACTTGCAACGAATTGTAGATATGAGATACACTACATCGATATCCAATGCCCATGCACTATCATAATTTTCTAACAAATGGAGATCAATTATGAATATACACCGAAGCTTCTCTAAGCTTGCTTTCTTTCTTTTTTATAAAGTATTCTTTATAGTTCCTCTTTTAGTGCTCGTCTTTCTTATAGTAGAAGCATTAACCTTTATCCTTTGTTGAGTCCTTCTTAGCAACCTTTGCTTTGCTCGGTTTGCCCTTACCCTTGCCCTTCTTAAGGGACTTCGCTACCTTCCTTTTTTTTCTGGTTTCACCAGCATAGAGAACTGGCTTCTTTTTCTTGATGGTGCTCTCGACTTTCCTCAACATATATCAAGGAGAGTAACTTCAAGCATATTTATGTTAAAATTTATAATAAATAGTGAAAAAGAATCTAGAAGAGACTGAAGTACAAGATCCACACATAGGTTATCCTCTAGGACTATTTCTAGACCTGTGGGTTTTTCTATTCACTCAATCATATTAAGAATATAGTTTTGAACCGATGCCCCTTCAATCATTCTAGCATGGAAGAGACTCTTGGATATCTCATATCACTGAGTTATTCCCTATTACTCAAATAATTTACAAAGATGTAGGAGAATGAATCTAGCATCCATATTTTCATACTGCCTTTATAACTCGAGAGTCATAGAGCCCAACATATAACATTGAACAAGAATAGAGTCATTTATGTACTTCATATAGCAAGTGATCTCATCCTCACTTACCCCTTAGGCGTGAGCATCACTATGTCAAGAACATGGGTAATTTTCTCCACCACGAGAATAATTCTCAGGTTATAGAGCCAATCTGTATAGTTCAGATCAGTGAGATGGTTGACATCAAGTATACGACACAAGAGATTTAAAAGTGATATTTTTTGAAAAATAAAGATGAACAAAAAAGTAAATAACATGCAGATTTTAGATTTTACAAACATAATTAAGATGTGGTCTTTTATCTTAATTTACTCTCACTATTTTCTCATGAAACGCATTACTCCCTTTAGTATTTGAATTGAAAATCTCCAGTAGATTTATAGTGGAGATCGGGATCCAATTGGTATCTTTATATGACCTTAAGAGACTTGATCTTTGAACTCCTTGTGATTCTTGTCATGTTCGACCTTCGAACCATTATAACCTTGAGGGACTCGACTAACCATGATGTTCGGTTAAGTCAGTACCATTATTACAAAATGAGTTTGATTCGATGATATACCTTTAAAGGACTCGACCAAGCATATCATGTCCTCAGGTTATCGGTGATATCTCTATGTCATAGGCAAGATCTCAAATCCCAATATAAGTGAGCCTCGAGAGACTCGACTAACTCAACCTGCATCAAAAAATAATTTCCGCCTATAATGATAGAAGGTCACATGAGTCAATCTTATTATCTTACGTTTACCGACTTAATATTATTTTAGAGATATTTTTTCTAATTCAATTCAGTCTTATGGTTAAATATAATGTGTCATACACATATATCTAATATATAATTACATCACATGTAAATATATATACCTAGCAAGTGTAGAAATATATATCATATATATGCACACATTTCTACACCAGATGATCATAGACCAGAGGCTAAAGTGATCAGGCTTGATCCAAAGGTTTGATCATGAAAAAAAAGATCTGAGTGTGTCTCAGTGCATCTCTATGCCCGATGATTATCAGTCTTATCCTCATCGGTCCTATCAGCACCTCGACGTATCTCTATTCCTGATGATCATCTGCCTCATCCTCTTAGGTCTCACTAGCATCTCCATGCTTCTACTATGCCTTATCGTGTAATTACAACTTATTTACAAGTATATAGACCCACAAATATGCTAGTTATAAGTGCTCTAAAAGCCAATCACGTGAGTGATGGCACATGTAACATATTGTATCAATCTATTTACTTATGATTATTAGTATTTTCTCATATTATTTGGATGTATATTGTGATGTCCTTGGATCTGTGTAATGAGAATCAGATCGTGTTGAGATCACGATAATAAGACCAATTCACCTTTAAACACAGACCTTAAATAATCCTAGACATAGGTTACTCAAGAGGGACATCAGGATAATCGGATAGATTGGTGTGCTGTATACCCATCCATATGATGGAGGTGGCTGGCCTCATAGCTACTTGTGTGGGGACACTAAGGATACAGTGTAGGTGCTCATTGGAGAATGAGTTTACTAATTGATCCGCTATTGATACTCAATTGCCTTCGTAAGATCCTTTATTGATCCGCTTGCGGAATGTTGGATGGTTATTGATACCTCATGTCAGACAACAATTCCTTAGTCCTAATAGTGTATTTGGTCCTAAGACTTGAGACACTAAAGATACCTTGTATGAGTACTTCATTCTTTGACGTCAGACTTATAGGTTTGGAAAGTTTTAAATCTGGTACAGTCGGTTCTCAAGAATGGAATCTAATCTTACGAAGGCAATTGAGTATCAATAGAGGATCATCAAATCTCGGTATCATAAAAGGAATATCCCATATATTCTTGCTCAGGAAAATCTCTGGCTAGGGTTATTCGGATTGAGAGAGAAAGAGTTCTTCGAGAGAATCCAATTAGATTGAGACTCGAGTGGAAACCGTATAGGCCTGACAGCACCATACCCAATATATGCTCTCTGGGATATTAGATGGATGAGGGACTATAAGTACATGGTAACTGAGGGCAAATAGGTCCAAAGGATTAGACTCCCTTGTATCGTCTGGGGACTATGGCGTAGTGGCTTAGTATATTCGTAGTCGATGAGTCGAGTGAATTATTATAGAGATAATAATTCACTAAGTCAGAAAGAGTTCTGATAGATATGACTCATGGCCAGCTTGTTATTAGACCTAGAGGGTCACACGCATATGGTATGTGTTGCAACGAGTAGAAGTTCGGATATGAGATATCCGTTGGAGTGGATCTTATTGGATATCCAATAAGCCCCTGAATTATTGGATCTCATTGATGAGATCTAATAAGGGCTAGATTATTAGATAGAGACTCATTAATCTAAGAGGCTTAGGTGATTAGATGGAGATCCAATACCCAATAGGGTAGGATCCATTAGGGTTTATAGAGGGCCTCTATAAATAGGAGAGAACCAAAGGTCCATAGGCTAGGGCTTCTTGGTGGCTACCTCCTATTCTCCTCTCTCTAGAGAGGAGCATCTTCACAGCTCTACCGTGTGGATCATCGCTAGAGAGGAGGACGCTTAACCTCCTTTATCCTTCCCATGGATCTATAGAAATTCGTGATATATGATTTCCTTATGTCCTATCTTTTTACACAGTTTTTGATTTGCGAATTTATTATTTTTGCATTGATCTTCGCACGATGACGAAATCTTTCCATGGAAATCTAGGTGTTTTGTTTTATATTCTTCTACTATACATGAGATGTCACCCTCAGAATTTTAGAAATATTGATTTTATCCCTTCTGATCGAATGACCAAAATATCTTTTAGAATTTAAAAAATTTCCTATATATCCCTGATTTTAAAAAGAAAAATATTAGTTAATTAAAAAGTTTAATTAACTATCATTATTTATTTAGTAGTCCTAAATAATAACATGTACATATGATGTATGATGTGGACAGATGATTATGGACCATATGATGTGATGAATGTATATGAGGTGATCATTATTATTATTGGGGCCTATGAGCCTCTATTTTTCTTGTTTATTATTGTGCTTGCATACTTGTAATTATATTATAATTACATGAGGAGATGTAGCGGGAGCGTGGAAGCTATAACGGGACCCACAAGGTCGAGACGGATGATTATGATGTATAGAGATATGCCGAGATGTCGACGGAACCGACGGAGGACGAGATGGACGATCACAGGGCATGGAGATGCACCGTTACACACATAGATCTTGATATGAGTGATTGGGCCCACTAGCTCGGGCTTGATCATATTATGATGAAGTCCATGATCATCTGATGTAATTACTCATGTGATGTGTGATTAATTATATACCTACTAGATATGTATATATATTTGCATGCGATGTAGATATATATTAAATATGTATGTATATGACACGTTATATTAAGTCGATAAATATGAGGCAATTAGATTGACCCACGTGGCCTTCCATCGTAATAGGTAGGAACCGATTCTCGGTGTAGGTTGAGTTAGTCGAATCCCTTAAGACTCACCTACATCACGATTCGCTATCTTATCTACGATATAGAGATATCACTGGTGACCTAAGGATATGGTATACTTGGTAGAGTCCCTCGAGGGTATATCATCGAGTCAGACTCATCTTGTAACAATGGTGATGACTTAACTGAACATCATGGTTGGTTGAGTCCTTCGAGACCATGGTGGTTCAGATGTCAAACAAGATAGGAATCATAAGGAGTTATGATCGACAAGAGTTGCTTACCTTTTGGGCTTAGTGTGATTGGTCGAGTATCTCAAGGTTATACTAAGATGCTAATTGGATCTTGATCCCCACTAGAAGTCTACCGGAGACTTTTGTTTCATGTGCTATGAGGGTGTCGTATGACTCACTAGAAAAATAGTGAGAGCACATCAAGATAAAAGTCTATATCTTGATTATTTATATTTCTACGAAATCTGCATGTTATTTATTTTTGTTGCATCTTTATTTTTAGAAAATGTCACCATTAGACTCTCTATGTGGCATACTTGATGCCAATCGCCTCATTGGTCCAAATTATATAGATTGGCTCTACAACCTAAGAATCATTCTCATGATAGAAAAAATCACATATGTTTGTGATATAGTGATGCCTATGCCCAATGAAGGGGTAAGCGAGGATGAGATCACTCACTACGTGAAGTACACAGATGACTCCACTCTTGCTCAATGTTACATGTTGGGCTCCATGACTCCCGAGTTACAGAGACAACATGAAATGATGGATATCAGATCCATACTCCTGCATCTCCATAAATTGTTTGAGGAATAGGGAAGAACTCAATGATATGAGATATCAAAGAGTCTCTTCCATGTTGGGATTACTAAGGGGACACCTCTTCTTGGCCCGATACCCAAATCGTTTGCCCGAAGCCTTCTGCCGATACATCGATCGATCCTCCAGTTGATGTCTAATCTTCTGACATGTTTTCCTCCGGTGCAACATCGATTCTTCCTACTTCAATTATCTAATCCTGATCAAAAGTAGACCTACATCACTCAAGGTATAGTTAGATCACAAAACATTATCAATTGGCTTTAACATCAAAATCTGAGATTCAACAATCTCTCCCTTTTTGATGATGACAACCAATTAATGATGAAATTTAGACAAGCTCTCGGAGTTTAACCAAACTCCCCCTATCAATATGCCATATTGATAGAACCTTTAGATTTCAAAAAATCCAAGCAACATGTCATCAAAAAATCATGCAATATTTTAAAATATTCAATATATCATACAATGCATGAAATCATCAATATACTTCTCCTCCTTTGTCATCAACAAAAAGGAGAAGTTGCATCTAGCAAGTATTTGAAGATGTGCAAATTTTACAACATACAAACTAGTAATTCATCACTTTCCAACATTCAGTCATAGCAAGTTTTAAGGATATGCAAGCATAGTAATTTATCACTTACTTCTTATGCAAGTTTGCACTTCTTGATGATATTCAAGATGGCAAGTTCTTTCTTCTCTTTTAAGAAGTGCAAGCTAGTGGTTTTGCTTGAGATTTATAAGTTGGCAATTTTTTCAAAAAGTGAAGTTGAGCAAAATTTTTGCCTCTCTTGAGATAGTAATTTTTTGCTTCTCAATGTTCAAGCTAGCAAGTTTTCTTCTTCTTTTATAGGCTAGCTATTTGATTTCTTTGCAATATGCTAAACTAGCACACTGTTCTCCCCCTTTGTCATTGTCAAGAAGGGGAGGAAATAATACAATGATATAGTTTCTTCCTTTTACAACAACTTTTCACATCAATTAAAATTACATCAATCAATATTTCAATCATTACATGATGCATACAAGCCAAAGAAATCATATCATTTCTATGCCATGAAGGATATGATATCAAGAAAAATCAAGAATAACATGATTCATTTGACAAATATTTTTAATAAGGCGAAAGAATTATATAAGAATGCTTATGAGAAATCTTAATTCATATAAGGAAAATCTCAAGTTATAAGTCCGAGAAATCAAGATCATAATTTATAAATATTTTCTTTAGTATCAATTTTTAATTCATGATAAAGGACATACAACCAATATAAAAGAATCATGATTTAAAAAACATATCAATATCAAAGATCAAGTCATGATTCATTTGAATATATCATCTCATTCGTAAAAGAATCATATGAGAATATGATTCATACATAAAAATTCTCAATAAGTCATGATTTGGAGAGATCAAAAGAAGAGTCATGAATAAAAAAAATTCAAATTCAATTCATCAACTTCAAGCTCTTCATCAAAATTACTTTCGAGATTCATAAAATATCATAAATAGATTCATTAACACATCATCAAAATCTCTTTCATATTTTATGAGATTCATAAAATATCATAAATGAAATCATTAATCTCGATAAGATGGGGATAGAAAATGCCTTTGCCTTTAATATTAAACAAGTATCAACATTTAAGACCAAAAGGAAAATTTTCATAAAACAAATCATCAAGCATAATTCCATAAGGCATCTTCAAAATGATTTTAATTCCAATGATCTTTCTTTTATTATTGTTAGTTGGAGCAAGATGTTTTTCTTCTTACATGATTCTAGCTTAGTGTGAGAAATCAATACTTAAGCTCAAATTTTTACTAAAATCATGCATCATTTTATAAATCCAAAAAACAAGTTTCATCATAAAAACCATCAAGTCCAAATATGACACAAAGCATCTTCAAATGAAAGATTATGATAGTACATTTTTCTTTTTTATATGTGTTTTAATTTAAGTGAGCATGTTCAAAATTTTCATGCAAAAGCCAAGCATCATATTTAGAACCGAAAAACAATTCAAAGTCATCATGATAACGTTAATGCTTCTTAAGACATACATAAGATTAGTCTTGGTTGGTGTATAAGCATTACATTTAATTTCAACATTTTATTTCTTTATCATGAAACATGTAATTGTCATGTTCAATATATTTAAACAATCACTAGAAAGAAAAATATAATATATTTTTACTAAAATATTTTTTTTATATCTTATAAACTAAATTAAGCAACTCATGAAAGGCATCAAGTGATTTCATAACAATGTAAAAACATTTCGGGTGAGTTACTTACCTTGTTAATGTGAGCCATCAAGGCATAGTTCACGTCTTCGTCTTCGGATGTACTGGATTCTTCTTTGTGTCCTTTCTTTTTCTTTACTTTTGTATACTCATCTTTGGAGTGTCCCAGCTTCTTGCATTCATAGCAAGAGATTGTGTTCTTTTTAAGTTTGTTTTTGTTCTTTATTTCTTATTTAATAAATTTTTTAAACTTAATTATTAGAAGATCAAGGTCCTCATCACTTGAGCTTTTGCTCGAGTGGCCTTCTATAGTTCGAAATGCCAAATTCTTCATGTTCTTTGGAAGGTAGTTCTTATGTTCATCAAGTTTAATAAAAGTCATTTCATAGGTCATTAAAGACCCGATTAATTCTTCAAGAGAATAATAGTTAAAGTCTTTAGACTCTTGTATAGCCGTTACTTTTAGATCCCAAGTTCAAAATTAGAAAAATATTTACCAAGACTTTTTAAACTATTGACGACATCCGTGAAACGAGTGTACATGTCACTAATAGTTTCGTTTGGTACCATTTGGAAAAGTTCAAAATCATGCATAAAAAAGATTTATCTTCGAGTCTTTGACTCTACTAGTGCCTTCGAGTGTGACTTCAAGAGTGTGCCAAATCTCAAAAACTATTTTACAAGTAGAAATCCGATTAAATTCGGCTTTATCCAAGGTACAAAATAAGGCATTCATAGCCTTTGTATTTAACGAAAATAATTTTTTTTACTAAATCCGTCCATTCATTCATGGGTTTTGAGAGTGTGTGAAAGTCATTTTCAATGGTATTCCATAAATCTAAATTCAAAGAAAGTAAGAAAACTCTCATTCTAGTTTTTCAATAGGTATAGTCCGTCCCATTGAATATGGGAGGACAAACAATAGAAAAACCCTCTTAAAATTTGAAAAGAGTCATTTCTCTTAGGTGTAAATCCAAATGAGATATACAGTGCTTTGATACCAATTATTAGGATCAAGAATGACACTAAGAGAGGGTGGGAGGGGTGAATTAGTACAGAGGATAAAATGAACAATTTAAGCGATTTCGAAAAACTTTGTACGATGAAAATATTTGACGAAAACCATTTCAAAAAGATGTTTGATTCAAAAAGTTTGTAAGTGAGTAGAAAAGAGGAGATTAGACAATTGTAATAAAGTAAAATAGAATGCAGCAAAAGTAAAGTACGTACTAAGAAGAGAATATACTAATTTTATAGTGGTTCGGTCATCCGACCTACGTTCACTCCCGATGCCTCCTCCAATAAGGTCATTGGCTTCCACTATTGATCTATCTTGTAGGGTAAAGATCAATTACCCCTTTATAGAACTTTTACAAGTGGCTCACTCTCCTTTTAGAAACTTTAATATTTTGAAACTGTGGAGGTGAACTCTCAACTTTTTGCAAGCTATTTCACTATAGTTTCAGTTTTAACTTATTCATTTCTCTATGTGCAAGTAGCTGAGAAGTAAGGGGTATTTATAGGTCTTAATTGGCTTTAAAAACAAAGCTAAAATTTAAATTTTTGGGTTTTCCGGGTATGGGCGGTACCACCGCCTGCATTAGTGGTGCTACCACCCATAGAACCTTGAAAATAGAGGTTCTGGCAATGCTACCGCTAGCCTAGGGTGATACCATCGCCTAGTAGGTTTAATGCTAGGCAGTGCCACCACCTAGGTGGTACTACCGTCTGTAGCATAGAAAAGTGCACTTTTTCACTTTCCAGCTTATAGGCGGTTCCACCGCCAATTTGGTAGTGCCATCGCCTGTAGCAACTTTTGGGCTACTGAAAGGGTCTCCAAATAAGCCCAAACTAGTCCCAGTTTAGGCCCAATTGGTCTCTAATTAAGTTGGCATGGTTACACCCAAAACCAATTCAATTAAACTTAAAACCTACTTCGATCTAAATAATTATTACAAAGCTTTGAATCCATTCATTGTTGGCACGTCATTGGTCCATCAGTGCTTCATCCGATACTTCGACGCATCATCCTCTCTTGTGGCCTGTTGCCCAATTAGCAGTTATCTTTTGCAACTCCAATCTCCTTGGTGCAACTCCGTTCTTCTTGGCCCGATACCCGAATCCTTTGTCCGAAGCCTTCTACTGATACGTCGATCGATCCTTGGGTCAATATCCAATCTTCTAACATATTTTTCTCTGGTGCAACATCGATTCTTCCTACTTCAATTATCTAATCCTATTCGAAAGTAGACCTGCGTCACTCGAAACATAGTCAGATCACAAAATATTATTAATTGGTTTCATCATTAAAATCTGATATTCAATAGAGGCTACCTCCTCCATATACCAGTAAAAGATCCTTAGTCCTTCTCAAGTACTTAAGGATACACTTTACTATTTTCTAGTACTCCAAGCTTGGATCCACTTGATACTTGCTCATGACATTTAAAGTATATGCTATATCAAGCCTGGTACATTGTATAATATATATGACAGACCCTATCATAGAGACATAGGATATTCTATCTATGTTTGTCCTTTCTTTAAGAGTCTTTAGGGACATACTCTGAGAAAATAAAATTTTATGTCTCATTGGTATGAGACCTCTTTTGAAATTTTTCATGCTAAACCTTTTGACAATGATGTTTATGTACCTGGACTAGGATAAGCCAAGCATCCTTTCGGATCTATCTCTATAGGTCCGAATCCCCAAGATATATTATGCTTCCCCTAAGTCCTTCATGGAGAAGTATCAAGATAGCCAAGCCTTAATTGTGGAGAGCATTCCTATATCATTCTATATGATCAGGATGTCATCCATATATAATACTAAAAAGGTGAAAGCATTCCCACTTATCTCTCTATACTCACAAGGCTCATCTTCATTCTTAACGAAGTCATAAGATTTGATCACCTCATTAAATCTTATATTCTAACTTTAGAAAGCTTACTTTAGTCTATAGATAGACTTAAGTAACCTGCATACTTTATATAGGCTCTCCTTCAATACGAATCTCTTAAACTATATCATATACACCTCCTTCTTGAGATTGTCATTGAGGAATGTAGTTTTTATATTCATCTACCAAATCTCATAATCATAGTGTGCTGCAATAGCCAATAGAATTTGGATGGATTTTAGCATGGCTACGGGTGAGAAGATTTCATTATAGTCAATTCCTTACCTTTGATGATACCCCTAGCTTCAAGCCTTACTTTATAGGTCTCCATATTTTCATCTACTCTGATCTTCTTCTTAAATATCCACTTATAACTAATAGGTATGATACCCTTAGGTACATCAACTAGATTTCAAACCTTATTAGAGTATATAGAATCCATCTCAGAATTCATGGCGTTTTGCTACTTCTTAGAGTCTATACTTATAAAAGTCTCCTCATAGATTTGAGGATCAATATTCTCAACATTTTCTCTTCGATATGCCTTGCATATCTCTTAGAAGGATGAGATACTCTACTAGATCTATGTAAAGTCAAAACTTATGTGTCAAGTACCTGAACAGATTCTGGTTATGGAATGATGCTTGAGCTATGTTCTCCAACCTCACTCAACTCTATTATGCTCTTACTGTCTCTACTAAGAAGGTGTTCCTTCTTAAGGAACACTGTCCTCTTAGCTACAAAGACCTTTTGGTTCTCGGGGTGATATAAATAATATTCACAAGTTTCCTTGGAGTATCCCACGAACTTGTACCACTCTATCCTAGATTCAAACTTGTCGAGGTTGTGTCTCTTAATGTCAGTAGGGCAGTTCCAAATCTTAATAATCTTAAGATAGTTCTTCTTCCATTTCTATATCTCATATGGTGTAAATACTACCGACTTAGTTGGAACTCTATTCATAATGTAAACTACGGATTCTAAGGCATATCCCAAGAATGAGATAGGTAGGTCAGTGAAACTTATCATAGACCATATCATATCTAATAGCGTGTGATTTCTCATTCTTGATATACCATTGAGCTAAGGTGTATAAGAAGATGTCCATTGAGATAGAATCCCATGGTCCTTAAGGAACTAGGTGAACTCTATACTCAAGTACTCACCTCCTTGATTTGATTGATAAATACTCTTTCCAATCTAGTTTTCTACTTTATTTTTATATTCTTTAAATTTCTCAAAGGTCTCAGACATGTACTTCATCAAGTACATATGTCTATACCTAGAGAAGTCATCAGTGAATGTAATGAAGTAAAAATAACCTTCTATGGCCTAAGTCGACATGGGACTACATACATCACTATGTATGAGTTCCAACAACTCAGTAGCTCTCTCTCTAGTTTTACTCGTAAGTTATATATGACTCGTAATCGAATAAATATCCATCCTTGAACAACTTTTAGATCCTTCCCTTATGGATATGACCTAGCCTATAATGCTGTAGGTATGCACTATTTACCTCATCTCATTTCTGTTAGGATCAAGAACGACACTAAGAGAGGAGGGGGATTGAATTAGTACAGTAGTTAAAAATGATGATTTATGCGATTTCAAAAAACTTCATATTATGAAAAAGTTTTGTTCATGAAAACACATTTCAGAAAGACATTTAACTTGAATAAGTTTGTAAGCAAGTAGAGAAGAAGAAGTTGGGGAGTTGCAGTTAAGTAAAGTCAATAAGTAGTAAAAGTAAAGTAAGCAACAAGAAGAGAACACACCAATTTATAGTGCTTCGGTCATCCGACCTATGTCCACTCTTGATACCTCCTCCGATGAGTTCATTGGCTTCCACTATTGATCTTTCTTCAAGAACAAAGATCAATCACCCTTTTATAGAATTTTACATAAGTGGCTCACTCTCCTTTTATAAGCTTCTAACACTTAGAATTGGTGGAGGTGAGCTCTTAACTTTTACAATCAATTTCACTGTAGTCTCAATTCTTTTGATTCACTTCTTTGTGCTTTACCAGCTAAGAAGTAAGGGGTATTTATAGGCCTCAATTGGCTTAACAAATAGAGTACAAATAGGTCTTATCCTAGATTTTCGGGATCTTGGTGGTACCACAACCAGTTGACTCTGATATTAGGCGGTACCATCGCCTAGTCTAGCGGTACTATTACTAAACAGAGTCCTAACTATTAGAATTGGGTGGTACCACTGCCCAAACACCTGGGAGATTAAGCCCTGGGTGGTTCCACTGCCTAGTTTAGCGGTGCCATTGTTAGACAAGGTTCAGTAATACTATTTAGGCCATGAGTTTAGTTCAAAACAATCCAATTTAGGGCCCAGTTGGCCTCTAATAGAGTTAGTGGGATTTTCTCCCAAACCTAACTCTAATTACATCTTAACTATGACATTTAATGCATATACTAAAGAAAATAAGTTTGGTAAGTCAAAATTTCTTCTAACAAGCTTCCGACAATCTTTCGATGGACTTCCGATGAACTCTTGACAATCTTTCAGCAGACTCTCGACAAGCTCCTGGATTTCATGACGATCTTCTTGGCAAGTTCCGACGAGCTTCTTTGGTAAGCTCCGATCTTCTCAATAAGCTCTGGCGAACTTCCAATGAACTTCTCGATGAACTTTCGACGTACATTTCAATAAGTTCCCGATAAACTTTTGAACACATTCTGGCAACACTCCTGATGAACTTTCAGACTCCCAACAAACTCTCGGACTCCCGATGAATTGTTTGATCTTGGCTCCAGCACTATATTTACTTTATGCCATGATTACCATCATAGTTAATCCTACACACTTTTCTCAACATATAGATTAGATCAAATAACTTATCAATTGATTTCATCTTCAAAATCTGAGATTCAATAATCTTCCCCTTTTTGATGATGATAACCAATTGAAGATGGCATTAACGTTAATTCCCCCTATCTATATGCTATACTTGAGAAAAGATACTATTGAATTCAAAGCCTTTGAATTCAAGCTCTAATCGATAAGTTACATGTATTTCAACTTATCAACATGCACAACATGATACTAAGCATGATTCTTTATCTCAAAATATGATATCACATATTTATCATAATACCAAAATGATGTCAAAGCACGATAAACATTTTCAAGTCCGATATCAAATGATGATAGACAATGATCATTTCAAAGCATGATACCAACATCAAATATAATATTTAGCATGATTCAAACTTCAAGTTTGATACCAAATGATAATTCAGCACGATACCAATTTCAAGTAGGATATTAAGCATGATAAGTTTGATACCAAATCATAATGATATCATTTTGATACCAAATCAAGTATAATAGTGAGTATGATAAAAAGTTATCATTTTAAGTATAAATTTTTTTTCAAGCATTCATGACACATTTCAAGTATTTACGATGCGTTTCAAGCATTCATAATATATTCAAGCATTTACGATACATTTCAAGTATTTATGATATATTTTAAGCATTCATGATATATTCAAGTATTTACGATACATTTCAAACATTTATGATACATTTCAAGCATTTACGATACATATGATATGATATATTTTATGCTTTTAAGATACAAACGATACATTTTATGCATTTACGATACAAAGTACATTTCAAGCATTCATAATACCAAGCATGATACATCTCATGTTTTCATCAATTTGCCACTTTCTCCCCCTTTGTCATTAACAAAAAGGAAATGGGCAATCGTTTTATGCAAGAAAAATTTTAGATTGTCGCGATGGGATTCTTTTTGAAAGAGAAAAAGGAGAAGGAAAAGTCCATGAATAGCCCATTCAGCAAGAAGAATCGTGATATTAAAAGTCCATGAATAATACAAGGAAAACAATCCATTTGAGCTATTAAAAATTCATTTTTTCAAGAGTTAAAGAACTCATGACATAGAAAGAAAGAGATTCACATTAAAAGCTAAAGATGTGAATGAAATCCATATTTCTATCAAATAAAATTCATGAAGTAGAAGGAAACGAAAGCATTCAAGCTATCAAAAATTCATGAAACTTCTACTTTTCATCAAGAGCTTATAAAAAAAATGAATAAAGAGAAGAGATTTGTAAATAACATTTGACATTATTCAAGAGTCAAGTGTATCATTTCATGACATCCGTAAATAAAATCCATTCATATTGCAAGAATTCATACAAGAATCAAGTATCAATGAAATCCATAAACAATATTTTTAATCAAATGACACTTTTATCAAATAACATCCGTGAATGATAAAATTCATGAACTCTATTTTTTATCAAATAAAATTCATTCATAATTATAACAAAAGCTTGAACAAGCATGGAATCCATGAATGATTAAAAAATCATGAATAAGAGGAGGGTTCTAAGAGTATCAAAAGTCATCAAGTGGAGTAAAAGTATCAAAATTCATGAAATAAACTTGATACCAAGATAAGAGAAAGATGATACGAAATAAATTCAAAAAAAATCTCCAATTATGATAGATCAAAAAGTCTGAAAAAGGTATACAACAAACTCATGCATTCGGACAATTTTAACATGCATCATACGAAACTTAAAAGGAAATATGTACCATTATAACATAAAGAATATAAAGAGAGTTAAGAAGTGCATTACAACTCATAAACTCATAGTACATAAGGAGTACAACATACAAACTACTCATCGGATGGTACACCAAAGTGTCTAAACAAAGTATTAATCTGATGATGAACTTATCGCACTTCAGTTAAGATCTATTCTTGTTGTAATTTAAGTTGGACTTATTGTGATTGAAGCTGATTCAATTGAGTTATTATGGGGTTGGCAGATGATGAAGGTGGATCCATCGGTGTTACTTCAAAGGGACTATGGAGAGGAGATTGATTAACCCTAAATATTAATGTTTCAGGTTCTAGTTCTGGAGAGGGAAGATCGATTCTTCTAGGTAGCCTAATCCAATGCCATTTCTTAGTGTGCACCTTAATTGTCTTAGTAGATTTCTATTAATTACATTAAATCTATCTACCTTAATGGTCCCCTCATTAGGTGGTATCATAATATCATGTATATGTAATAGCCTAGTGATTAAACCACCATAAGGAAGCATTAAATCTTTAGTTGAAAGGTCAATCATGTTTTGTCATATTAAATATCCAAAATAATTTTGATGTCCGACCATGATCTAATACATTATTCCTAGCTCCATTTGATATACCTCATCATTATGATATTGTTTTGGGAGTAAAATGATTATTATGATATGATGAAGTACCTTAGAATTAAAGGGCAGCATGTGTTCATAACTCTTAGGAACAATCGATAAGTTTAGGTTTCCAAAAACTATACCTAAAGCTTTGGAGTAGGTGATTCCAATTGCATCTAAGTCTCATTAACCTCTAAAGTAGCAACCTTTTCTTTTTTCAAAAATTCCTATGAAATTATAAATTATACTATCTGTAATAGGTATTTGGTACCCTAGGAGGTAGGTAGACATCATATCATCTTCGTCTATATTTAAATTATTATAAAATAAATGAATGAGTCTAGGGTAGATTGGTTCACTAATTTGTAAGATAGGAAGAATATCTAGTTTTGCAAACCATTGGATAGGCTCTAAATCACCTAATTCTCCTAGATCCATATATTTTTCCTTGTGTACATTCCTAGATTCAAAGTTATGAAACTTAAGGGCACTTTCATTTGAGCTAAAGAGAATGGGGTCAAATGATTCATCTACTCTCCTCTTCCCCTTATCCCTTGATGATCTTCTAGGTGCCATAGGTCTACAAATATTGAAAATGAAAGAATCAATATAAAAGGGCAGAAATAAGTCATGAATTAAGGGAAAGATTTCAAAGATTACCTTTGTAGTGATCTTCCTAAAATAGAGTAAGATTGATCCCAAGATTTGAGGAGACGAGAGCCTTTCTTGGTATACTAGAGGAGGAGGATGAAGAGTGGGAGGTAGGGGAGGGTTTTTGAGGGAGGTGAAGTGTGTTAGGATCGGTTCTACCACCGGCCCTAAAGTGTCTTTTTATAGGGCTCTCATGGGCAGTGCCACCACCAACTGGATGGTGCCACTGCCTAAGAACAGAATGCTCTGGCAGTGCCACCACTAGTTCCGGCAATGTCACCGTTGGTGCACTCCCTTAGTCTCAATTGGGGCTTCAACACTTTTATCACTTGATCAATTGATCTTTCTCATTTGACAACTACCTTTTTGTGAGTCTAATGATGAATGTTCAACTTAATTATCATATACGTATTTGAGCAAAATAACATCATTCAAATTCCTTTTGTTTATGAACTTTGACTTTTCATAAATGGAGCTTAAGATTCAATTATACAAGGGGATGTCATGATCATCAAAAAATTTTAAGAACATTTTCTTTAGGAGGATCACCGGAGAACAATTAATCAAAACGTTGATTAAGAGATGAGTTGAGAATCACGAAAGCTTGAATATTAACATCTTGTAAGTGAAATCAAGATCATCATCAAAATCACTTTTCAAGATGTCTAAAAAGGTTAATTTAGCTGGTGTCACTTGGTCTCAATACTAGTATGTTTTAGCATCGTTATTCAAGATCAAAGGTTAACGTATAAACGATCAACACATTTCAATCATTATGTAATCAATGATCTTTCATTGCTTGAGCTAGTGAGCTTGATTATCATCATTGAGGTACCATTCATTGCTCCTAGCTTGTAATTGTAAACGTGTTTGCTAAAAAAAGATGATTTTTAGGTATCCATTTGACCGTGGATCGCTCATAAATCGATCTACTTAACTTATCATTTTGTATAGAGTCCTTTACGATTCCTTTAAAAATTTAAATTAATTTGTGTGGACTATATTTCTTAAATGAACATTTATGAGCAAAATGTTCGAGTTTACAATAAAAGTTGTATTTGGTGTGAGGTGATACATACAAGGTAGGGCCTTTAATAAAGAAAGTTGGCTTTTGGTGAGAACTATTCACAAAGCCGATTCCATCTCTTCTATGAACATGACCCTTATTGGCAAGGATCATGTTCAAAGATTTGCTACCAATCTCAAACTTTTCTAAAGTTTCATTGAGTAGCAAGTTTTCCTTCTTAAGTGCCTCTAAATGTTCACACTTGGTGCATGGAGGAAATAATGTATTGTCATATACTTAAGTTTTTCAAATTCATTATTTAAAAGGGCATGCTCCTTTTTTAACAAATTATATTTTTTGCTAATTAATCTACATTCATCGAATAAATCATGAAAAACACTCAAAAGTTCATTGAAAGATAAATTTGCATGTAATGAACTACTTACCCCATCGTTCATTGCCATTAGCACGTAGTTAGCAATCTCCTTGTTGCTTTGCTCTTTGTCTTCGGAAGCACTCGAATCATCCCACGTTGCTTTGAGCGTCTTCTTCTTCTTCGGTTATTGTTTCTTAATGTTAGGACATTTACTTTTAGAGTGTCTCAGCTTTTTTAACGAAAGAACCAATGTAAAAGGGCAGAAAAAATTTATGAATTAAGGGAAAGATTTCAAAGATTACCTTTGTAGTGATCTTCCTAAAAGAGAGTGAGATTGATCCTAAGATTTGAGAAGATGAGAGCCTTTCTTGGTATACTAGAGGAGGAGGATGAAGAGTGGGAGGTAGGGGAGGGTTTTTGAGGGAGGTGAAGTGTGTTAGGGTCGGTTCTACCACCAGCCCTAAAGTGTCTTTTTATAGGGCACTCTTGGGCGGTGCCACTACCTAAGAACAGAATGCCCTGGCGGTGCCACCACTGGTTCTAGTGATGCCACCGCTGGTGTACTCCCTTAGGCTCAATTCGGGCTTCAACTCTTTTATCACTTGATCAATTGATCTTTCTCATTTAACAACTACCTTTTTGTGAGTCTAATGTTGAATGTTTGACTTAATTATCATATACTTATTTGAGCAAAATAACATCATTCAAATCATTCAAATTCCTTTTATTTATGAACTTTGACTTTTCATAAATGGAGCTTGAGATTCAATTATACAAGGAGATGTCATGATCATCAAAAAATTTTAAGAACATTTTCTTTAGGAGGATCACCGAAGAACAATTAATCAAAACATTGATTAAGAGAGGAGTTGAGAATCACGAAAGCTTGAATATCGACATCTTATAAGTAAAATCAAGATCATCATCAAAATTACTTTTCAAGAAGTCTAACAAGGTCAATTTAGCTAGTATCACTTAGTCTCAATACTAGTATATTTTAGAATCGTTATTTAAGGTCGAAGGTTAACGTATAAACGATCAACACATTTCAATCATTAGGTAATCAATAATCTTTCATTGCTTGAGCTAGTGAGCTTGATTATGAGCATGCATTATTGAGGTACCATTCCTCGCTCCTAGCTTGTGATTGTAAACGTGTTTGCTAAAAAAAGTGATTTTTAGGTACCCATTTGACCTTAGGTCCCTCATAAATCGATTTACCTAACTTATCATTTTGCATAGAGTCCTTTACGGTTCCTTTAGGAATCTAAATTAATTTGTATAGACTATATTTCTTAAATGGACATTTATGAGCAAAATGTCTGAGTTTACAACAAAGTTATATTTGGTGTGGGGTGATACATGCAAGGTAGGGCCTTTAATAAAGAAAGTTGGCTTTTAGTGAGAACAATTTATAAAGTTAGATTCCATCTCTTTTATGAACGTGACCCTTATTGGTAAGGATCATGTTCAAGTATTTACTACTAATCTTAAACTTTTCTAAAGTTTCATTGAGTAGCAAGTTTTCCTTCTTAAGTGCCTCTAAATGTTTACACTTGGTGCATGGAGGCAATAAAGTATTGTCATACTTAAGTTTTTCAAATTCACTATTTAAAAAGCCATGCTCCTTTTTTTAATGAATTATACTTTTTACTAATTAATCTACATTCATCGAATAAATCATGAAAAACACTCAAAAGTTCAATGAAAGATAAATTTATATCTAATGAACTACTTACCTTATCGTCGATTGCCATTAGTGCATAGTTAGCAATCTCCTTGTTGCTTTACTCTTTGTCTTCGAAAGCACTCAAATCATTCCACGTTGCTTTGAGTGCCTTCTTATTCTTTCATTATTTTTTCTTCATGTTGGGACATTCACTTTTGAAGTGTCCCAGCTTCTTGCATTTATAGCAAATGATTTGTTTTTTCCTGAGTTTGATTTTATTTTAAGTATCATTTTTAGATTTATTTCTTTTTATAAATTTTTTAAATTTTCTTGTCAAGAGTGCCAAGTCATCATCATTATCCTCATCACTTGAACTTTCTTTTAAGTAGTCTTCATGAGTTCTTAGTGTCATATCCTTCCTATTCTTTGGAAGGTTGTTCTCAAGCTTTTCATGAGCATTGCAAGTTATCTCATAGGTCATTCGAGACACGATACGTTCTCCAAGCTGGAAATTGTTCAAGTCCTTGGTCTCTTGAATGACTATTACATTAGGGTCCCAACTCTTTGGAAGGGATCTTAATATTTTATTAACAAGTTCAAAGTTAGAAAAATTTTTACTAAAAGCTTTTAGACCATTGACGACATACATAAATCGGGAGTACATGTCTCCAATGGTCTCACTTAGTTTCATATGAAATAATTCATAATTATGAACTAAAAGATTTATTTTAGACTCTTTTACTCTACGAGTGCCTTCGTGTATAATTTCGAGTGTGCCAAATATCAAAAATCATTTCACAAATAGACACTCAATTGAATTCATTTTTCTCTAAAATGCAAAATAAGACATTCATAGCCTTGGCATTTAAAGAGAGGGTCTTCTTCTCCAACTCATTCCTATCATTCATTGGAAGAGAAGACTTTTGAAAACCATTTTTGAAAATATTCCATAATTCAAAATCTATAGAAATTAAAAAGATTCTCATCCTAGTTTTCCAATATGTGTAATCCATCCCATTGAACATGGGTAGACGAGTGATTGAATGACCCTCTTGGTTGCTAGCAAATGTCATCTCTCTTGGGTTTCAAACTAAAATAAGAGTGATCTAGCTCTGATACCCATTGTTAGGATCAAGAAGAATACTAAAAGGGGGGAGGGGGTTTGAATTAGTGCAATGATTAAAAAACGATGATTTATACAATTTTAGAAAACTTCATATGATGAAAAAAATTTATTCATGAAAACACATTTTAAAAAGACATTCAACTTGAATAAGTTCATAAGCGAGTAGAGAAGAAGAAGTTAGAGAGTTGTAGTTAAGTAAAGACAATAAGTAGTAAAAGCAAAGTACGCAGCAAGAAGAGAACACACCAATTTATAGTGGTTCGATCGTCCGACCTACGTCCACTCTTGATACCTCCTCCGATGAGGTCACCGGCTTCCACTATTGATCTTTCTTCAAGGGCAAAGATCAATCACCCCTTTACACTTTATCACTCTCCTTTTATAAGCTTCTAATACTTAGAATCGGTGGAGGTCAACTCTCAATTTTTACAAACAATTTCACTAGTCTAAGTTCTTTTGGTTCACTTCTCTATGCTTTACTAACTGAGAAGTAAGGGATATTTATAGGCCTCAATTAGCTTCAAAAATAGAGTAAAAAGGTTTCATCTCAGATTTCTAAGGTCTTGGCAATACCTGGCATTGGGTGGTATTGTCTAATTTGACAGTACTACCATCAAACAGAGTCCTGGCTACTGGAACTAGGCGGTACCACCGCTCAGCCTAGCGGTATCACTGCCCAGACACCTGGGAGACTGAGTCTTGGGCAGTTCCACTGCCAAACAAGGTTCAATAACACTGTTTGGGCCATGAGTCTGGCCTAAAACAATCTGATTCAAGGCCCAATTGGCCACTAACAGAGTTAGGGATTACCTCCCAAACCTAATTCTAATTACACTCTAAATATGACATTTAAGGCATATACTAAAGAAAACAAGTCCGGTAAGTCCAAATTTCTTCCAGCGAGCTTCCTGCGATTTTTCGGTGGACTTCCGACAAACTCTCTATAATCTTCCAGAAGACTCCAAGCAAGCTCCTAGACTTCACAATGATCTTCTTGGCAAGTTTTGATGAGCTTCTTTGGTAAGTTTCGATCTTCTTGATGAGCTCTAGCGAACTTCCGATGAACTTCTCGGCGAACTTTCGATGTATATTTCGACAAGTTCTTGACGAACTCTCAGCACATTCTAGCAACACTCCCAATGAACTCTCGAACTCCCGACAAATCATTCGATCTTGACTCTAGCACTATATTTGCTTTATGCCTTGATTGCCATCGTAGTTAATCTTGTACACTTTTCTCAACATATAGATTATATCAAATAACTTATCAATTGATTTCATTATCAAAATTTGAGGTTCAATAATTTCCTCTTGGATACACTTATATTCATGATATGTGGAGCAATATCTAGCATAAATAAACCATTATATACTGTTTCTCTAGTGATGATCTTATCATCCAATTACCATTATTCTCAAAAACTAATTTATATCCACTAACTATCAGACATGAAATGAAAATAATATTTTTGATAATAGAAGGAATAACGTATCATACATCCAATACAATAGTAGCTCCACTAAGCAGATGTAGGGTGACCTTGCCAATAGCCACTACAGTAACTTTTGCTTCATTGCCTATCTTAAGGTCCATCTCGCCTTTCGCCAATCTCTTAGGTTTTTGTCAGAACCTATAATGAATTGCAGATGTGATAAGCATTCCTAGTATCCAATACCCATATGTTATTATAAGAGTCTAACAAATAGAGACTGATCATGAATATACTTGAAGCTTCTGTTTCGCCTTCTTTGCAAGGTACTTTTTATAGTTTCTCTTCTAATGCCCGTCATTGCTATAGTGGAAGCAATAGCCTTTGTTCTTTATCAAGTCTTTCTTAGCAACCTTTGTTTTACTTGGTCTGCCCTTGCCCTTGCCCTTGTCCTTCTTAAAAGACTTTTCTACCTTCCGTTTCTTCCTAGTCTCAGCTCTTCTTAAAGGACTTTTCTACTTTTCTTTTCTTCCTAGTCTCACCAGTATAGAGAACTGGCTTCTCTTTCTTGATAGTGCTCTTAGCCTCCCTCAACTTATTAAGGACTTAAGGAGACTCATCTCAATCTTATTCATATTAAAATTCATAATGAACTGAGAAAAGGAATCTGGTAGGGACTGAAGCATAAGATCCACACATAGGTTATTTTTTAGGATCATTCCTAGACCCATGAGCTTCTCTATCCATTCAATCATCTTAAGGACATGGTTCTGAACCAGTGCTCTCTCAGTCATCCTAGCATAGAAGAGACTCTTAGATATCTCATATCACTAAGTTCTCCCCAATTCCTCAAAAAATTTACAAAGATATAGGAGAATAGATCTAGCATCTATATTTTCATGTTGCCTATGCAACTCAAGAGTCATGGAGCCTAACATGTAGTACTGAACAAAAGTAGAGTCATCTATGTACTTCACGTAGTAAGCAATCTTTTCCTCGCTTACTCTTTCCTTGGGCATAGGCATTGTTATGTCAAGGAAGTATGTGATTTTCTTTGCCATGAGAATAATTCTTAGGTTACAGAGTTAATCTGTGTAATTTAGACTAGTGAGGTTGTTGACATCAAGTATGCTATGTAAGGGATTTAAAAGTAATATTTTTCTAAAAATAATTATGTAGCAGAAATAAATAACATACAGATTTTATAAAAAGTAAACAATCAAGACATGGTCTTCTATCTTAATCTACTTGTTGAATCTCAAATTTTGATGTTGAAACTAATTGATTGTGTTTCGTTATCTAATTATGTTTTCAATGGCACAGGTCTACTATCGATCAGGATTAGACAGTTGACACAAGATGAATCAGCATTATGCCGGAGGAAATCACGTCAGGAGATTGGGCATCAAGCCGGAGGTCCAGTCGACAATCGACAGAAGGCTTCAGACATCGGGTATCGGGCCAAAAAGAGTGGTGTTGCGCCAAAGAGATTGGGGTTGTGGAGGTCAACCGCCAATTAGGCAACAGGCCGCAAGAGAGGATGGTGCATCAAAGAATTAGACAAAGCGCCACCAATGACGTGCGGGGCAATAGAAAGTTGATTCGTTATAATTGTCTAGATCGAAGTAGAGTTAGGGGTTAATTAATGTGCAGGATTAACTACGATAATGATGAAGATATAAAGTGAAACAAAGTGTTGAAGTCAAGTATAATGGTATCATTGAGAGTTTGAGAGTTCAACTGAAGTCCAAAGATTCGTCGGGAGTGCTGCCGGAACTGGCCAAAAATGAGTAGGGAGCTTGCCGAAAGGTTTTCAGAAGTTCGTCAGAAGGTTCGTCGGAAGTTTGTAGAGCTTGCCGAGAAAGATCGGAGTTTGCCGAAGAAGCTCGTTGGAACTCGCCAAGATCAATCATGAAGTCCATGAGCTTACTGGGAGTCCATAGGAAGGTGTTAGAGGGTTCGTCGGAAGACCGTTGGAAGCTCGTCGGAGGAAGACTTGATGTGCCGGACTTTATATTAGCTTAGGAAATATCTTTAGTTTCATAGTTAACATATAATTAGGGTTAGGATTAGGTATTAATCCTAAACCTTGGTAGGGGCCAACTGGGCTAATAATGGATTGGTTTGAGCCGGGTTTAAGGTCCAACTAGAAGTGTTAGACCCTATTTGGCGATGGCATTGTTAGATTGGGACAGTGGCATCGCCCCAGGTCCAGCTCCCTAGGATGTACTAGGCGGTGGTACCGCCTAGTGTTAGAGCACCTAGGCAGTAGTACCACCAGTCTAGGCAGTGGTACCGCTCAATGTCAAGGTCAAACTGGCGATGGTACCGCTAGTGACAGGTGATGGTACCGCTAGTACCCGGTAAACCTAGGATAGGAAGGTTTTTGGCTCCAAGTTTGAATCAGATTGGAGCCTATAAAAACCCCTCTCATCCTTGGGTTGACTATACAAGCATAGAGATTTTAAAAGGAATAAAACATTGCAAAAATCCTTCTAAACATCTCTCCTCTAGTTCTCATTTGTATACCACCAAAAGAAAGGAGTGAAGTGCTTCTAAGGGTTATCTCCTGAGCCTGTCAAAAGGAGAGGTGTTGTAAGGGAGTTCATCTTTGCCCATTGAAAGGAAGACAACTAGTGGAAAAGCCGGTGACCTCAAGTGAAGAGGAATCGAGAGTGGACGTAGGTCGGATAACCGAACTACTATAAAAATCGATTTGCATTTACTTCTTACAAATTTACTTTACTGTAAACCATCTTCACTTTACTGCTCTACTTGCTTACTTCTTTTCTTCATCTCTAAATGCTCTCAAGTTAATTACATTTTTGATACGCTTTAGACAAAATTAGTTTTAGTCAAAATATGATTTCTATCGTACTAGGTTTCTGAAATCATTTTAAATCATCGAAATTATCATTCTTAATCGTTGCACAAATTCACCCCCCCCCTCTTAGTGCCACTCTAGATCCCAACACTACTAACACTTTTTTTCTCATGAATCACGTAACTCCTTCTAATATGTAAATCAGAGACCCCCGACGGATCTCTAGTGGGAATCGAGATCCAATCGGTGTCTTAACATAACCTCGAGGGACTCAATCAATTACTCTAAGCTCAAAAAGATAGGCAACTCTTTTCGATCACAACTTTTTATGATTCTAGTCCTATTCTGCCTTTGAACCATCATGGCCTCGAGGGACTTGACCAACCATGATATTCGGTGAAATCATCATTATCATTACAAGATGAGTCTAATTTGATGATATGCCCTTGAGAGACTTGACAAAGTATACCACATCCTCAGATCATCGATGATATCTCTATATTATAGGCAAGAACTCGAATCATAATATAGGTGAGTCTCAAGGGACTCGACCAACTCAACATATGTCGAGAATCGATTCCTCCCTATAACGATAGAAGGCCACGTAGGTCAATCTAATTTTCTCACGTTAACTAACTTAATATTATTAAGAAATAAGATTTTGATTCGGTCTCCTAATATGACATATTATATATATATATATATTTAATATATATCTACATCACATGTAAATATATATACATATTTAGTATGTGTATAAGTAATCACACATCACATAAGCAATCACACCAAATATTCATGGACCATAGCCTAATATGATTAAGCCCAAGCTAGTGGGCTCAATCACTCACATTATGATCTATATATATTGGCGCATCTCCATGCTATTGAATCTCGGATTTTGATGATGAAGTCAATTGATGGGTTATTTGATCTAATCCATATTATTGAGATAAGTGTGCAGGATTAACTACGATAACTTGAAGACTTTAAGCAAATTACCAAAGTCAAGTAGTTGGGAGTTCGAGAGTCCACCGGAGGTCTGAAGGATCGTCGGAGGTGTTGTCAGAACCAACCGAGAAAGAATTGAAAACTTGCCGAAGGCATTGGAAGTTCGTCGAAAATATCGTCGGAGGTTCGCGAAGCTCACCGAGAAGGTTCAGAAGCTTGCCAAAGACTTGTCGAACTCGCCACATAGTCTGGGAGCTTGTTGGAGTCTGCAAGAAGAAATCCGAGGGTGCATCGGAAGTCGATCGAAAGATCGCCGGAAAGCTTGTCGGAAGAAGACATGACATTGTCAGTTGTTAAAAGTTTCAATTATGTAGTTAGCATGTAATTAGGGTAAAGATTATGTAATAATCTTGTTTAACCTTTGTAGGAGCCAACTGGGCCTTATTTGGATTGATTTGGGCGAAGTCAGGGCCCATTCAGCTTTGCTGGAATAGTCTGGTGGTGGCACTACCCAGGTCAGTGGTGGTACCGTCGACTTTAATGCCTAGCAAGCGATGGTACTGCTAGTGTCAAGCGGTGGTATCACCAGTGTCAGGCGGCGGTACCGCCAGACCACAGAGCCCGACTCTGTCAGGCGGTGGTACCGCCAGCAGCCTAGAAAATCGAGAAGTTTCAAATTTAGGCTCCAAATTTGAATCCTCTTAGAGCCTATAAAAACCCCTCCCATCCTTGGGTTGAGGTATGCAAGCACATACACCTTGAAAGCTAGAAACTCTGTTCAAATCTCTCTTGAAATCCCTCCTTTAGTTTTTTTCTCTTATGTTTAATTTAAAAGAAAGGAGTGAGTGCTTATAAGGGTTTATCTCTAAGCCCGTCAAAAGGAGAAAGTACTGTAAAAGGGAATTAGTCTTCACCCTTCGAAGGAAGACACCTAGTGAAAAGCCGATGGCCTCAAGAGAAGAGGAATCAGGAGTGGACGTAGGTCATATGACCGAACCACTATAAAAGCTCTGGTTTGCGTTTCAATATTGTCACTTACATTTTTGCAAACTTATTCATTTACTAACTCTGCTTCCTCCTCACTTCCTTATGAATCATTTTAAGTTTACATGCAATCGAAACCGAATTACATCGAAACATAATTTTATCACACAAAGTTTTCAAAGTTGTTTCAAATCATCGAAAAGTTTGAAAGGATCAAAAGGCACTAAGAGGGGGGGGTGAATTAGTGCAGCGGATTAAAACTCGTATTCTTGAAACCGATTTCTCAAAGAAACAAAAGTTCGTGGAAGAATTGATTCGACTTAAAGAGAACTTGAAAGTAATTGCTAAGAACTTGCACCAAGAAATGAAGTGATTTCAAAATGTAAACACTCACACATTGAGGAGACAATGATGTATAGTGGTTCGGTCAAATGACCTACATCCACTCTTGAAGCCTTTGCAATGAGGCTCCACTCTTCCACTAGCAAGTCCTTTGAAGGGGAAGGATCAAACACCCCTTTTTACAACCCTTTACAAGATGTTCACACTTGTACAAGATCTCTCAAGAAGAAGAAAGGTGAACACTTAGCAAAGAATACAACACTTTTCAAAGACTCTTCAAAAGCTCAAGACTCAAACTTTTGCTCAAAGGGTAACCCTTTCACCTGAGAAAGGGGGTATTTATAGATCCAAAAGTGGATTTAAATTGGGCTCCAAATTCCAAGTGAATTTGGAGTCCCATTTTGTGGTCAAAGCGGTGCCCACTCATTTTTGGTGCCTACCGCATTCGGTCGCTTTGATCGACGATTGGCGGTGCCACACGCTGCAGTCAAAGCGGCGGTGCTACCGCTTCGCCCGGTGGATCGAAGGGTGCCAGCCGTTTTCACCAGATGTTCCACCGCCAAATCAAGTTGAATGAAGCATAAAAACTATCATTTTGCACAAAGTGTTCCACCGCTTGTGTGTGTGTGCAGGGCGGTGCTACCGCTTCCAGCCGGGCGGTTCCACCGCTCAGTATGTTCCACCGCCTCTTGTGCATGGGTGGTTCCACCTCTTGCCCCCATTCGGAAGAGCCGAATGGGGCCTGCTTGGTCTCAACTTGACACAAGAGGGCCTGGTTGGCTCCTTACTGAATTTTGGGCAGGATTTATTTCTTAAATCCTTGCTCTACTCATGTGCAAATTTACGAACATAACTTAACGTGATTTGATCGGACACCCTTCAAGTCGACTTCATTTTAGCGAGTACTACGGCGAGATTTAAAGCAGCCTCCGATGCTTCCCTGATTGCCGCTGGTCTCCCAAAGATACTTCTAAAGCAAGCCCAACTAGTCTTCTACTGGTTTCCAATTTTCCGGAAGTTCCGCGAACCTTCGACGATCTTTGAAATGGACTTTCGAAAACTTCGACAAGTCTCTCGAGTTGATCTTGGATGGTTCCTGCAACTCTTCCGAAAATCTCTCTGACTTCCGATAAACCACCGACGGACTTGGCCTTGATAAATCACGTTATGTTTTCCATCGTAGTAATTCCTGCACACTCATCTCAACAAAGAGATTAATACAAATATTTCACACTTGATTTCATCATCAAAACTGAGATTTAACAATCTCCCCTTTTGATGATGACAATCAATTGGTGATGGAGTTATTCTTAACTCCCCTATGTATATGCCATAAAGAAAATCGCTTGAATTCAATTTTGAATTCAACATAATTAATTTTAATTTCAAGATTTCAAATTAGACATCAAGGATATCAATGAAGTATACATATAAAAGAAAGCATGATATCAAGAACCCAACTAAGTTTAATTTGACAAATGTAGATATCATATTGCAATACACATTTCATTTCTCCCCCTTTGTCATCAATCAAAAAGGAGACGAGGGAATTATAACAACAAGGAGGGTCGGAAAACATCATAGATATGGAAAAGGAAATCAGAAAACCGAAAACCATTCCACAAAGGGTAAAAGATATATCATGAAATTAAGACAATATAGATGTCACGATGTAAGGAATACAACATACATGTCAACATACAACATAAGTTTGCATCGTTTCAAAAAGAAAACACAGCAAGCTACTCTTCAGAGGAATGCCAAGATGCCTATACATGTGATCGATCTTTAAGTTCATCTTCCGTGATCTCCTTCAAAATTTCAATTTGTTGTAGTTTTACTTCATTTAACTCTCTCATGATCGGGCCAAGAGTAGATGAAGCAGAAAATGTCACCGATGTAGCCGCAACAAAAGGATCGGAGGAGGAGATTCATTTCCTAAGGACTGGTGTTTCAGATGGTCTACTACGGGGAGGTATATCACATCTCCTAGGCTGCCTAACTCCTATTCCATGCTCGATAGTACATCTAAGTCGTCTCAAGAGTTTAACATTAATAACATTAAATTTTTCGATTTGTATTGCTTCTTCATCCGTGAAATGCGATGTTATGGGCATGCAATAGTCTAGTTATTAAACCTCCATATGGTAACATTGATCCTTTAGAAAGGACCTCTATCATGTGTCGCCTCGATTAGGTAACCCAAAGCAGAATTGTTGTCTAGTCATAATCCAATATAAGGTACCTAATTCAAAGCTGAAACTGATCTCATCATGATGAAACCGCTTAGGAATAATAATGTTTATCAAGATGTGATGCAAAATTTTAGAGTTAAAAGGTAATAGATGTTCACAACTCTTGGGAATTATTCCTAAATTTGGGTTTGCAAACACAGTTTCTAAAGCTTTCGAGTGAGTGGCACCAATCGTGTCCATATCCCATTTTCCCGAAAATAACATCCTAGCTCTTTTTCAACAATTCCAATTAATGAGCATATAGTATTATCACATATTTGAATCTCATTACCTAGAAGATAAGTTGACAAGCCATCATCATCCACAGCTTAAATTAGCATAGAACAACTTAACTAAACGTGGATAAATAGGTTCAATAATTTGCAGAATAGGTAAAGCCTCTAAGTCTGCAAACCACATTAAAGGTTCTAAGTTTCCTAATTGATTCAAATCAACATACTTTCCTTTGTGAATGGGTCTTGAACCAAATTCAGAAAATCTAAGGGAGGCTTCTTGTGATTTAAACAAGGATTGGTCAAATGAATCTACCTCCATCCTTTTTCCTTTGTCTCTTGATGTTCTTCTAGGAGCCATTTCTATGAATAATCGAAAATTAATTGAAGAAAGGAATGAAACTTCACAAGAAAATGAAAGAGAAAGAATTCTGTTTTTACCTTAGATTGGTTCTTTGAGATGTAGGAAGAATGAATCACGATGGAGTCTCCTCCTTAGGCTTCTAGATAGGAAGAAATCACACCAATTTGAAGTTTAGAGGAGTTTAGAAGAGTGAGGAGAGGCGGTATGCAGATTAGGGGAGGCTGGTTCTACCGCCGGCCCTAATACCTTTTATAGGAGGGTGTTCGGGCGGTTCCATCGCTTCAAAGAAAGTGGTTCCACCGCCTGTGGTCGATTACCCAGCAGTTCCACCGCCAAGATCTCATGGTGCTACACTAGAGCACACAAACCACTTCGGATTTTAATGTTTTTTTTTTTTTTTTTTTTTTTTTAACCTCTCTTTTTTTTAAAAAAATCTCAGTAGATGGGATGAAGTCAAAAGAAATAAATCCATGGACAATCCGAATCAAATTGATGGAAATCATAGTTTAAACATAATTTCAAGAAAAGACATCAAAAAAAAATTACTTACTTGGACAGCTTTAGCATGCCTAATTCCTTCTAATAAAATCAAATTGTTCCTCATTTAAAGGTTTCGTAAAAATGTCCGCTAATTGATGATTTGTATCAACAAAATCAAGAGTGACATTTCTACTACTTACATGATCACGTATAAAGTGATGCCTGATGTCAATGTGCTTAGTGCGAGAGTGTTGTATTGCATTTTTAGTTAGACAAATTGCACTCGTGTTATCACACTTTATAGGAATATTTTTTAAGTAGATTCCATAGTCCTCTAGTGTATTTTTCATCCAAATAACTTGTGCACAAAGATGCACTAGCAGCTATATATTCAATCTTTCTGTAGATAGTGCAATCTGAATTTTGTTTCTTGAAGTCCAAGAAACAAGTGCATGTCCTAGAAATTGGCATGTTCCGGATGTGCTTTTTCTATCTAGTTTACATCCACCAAAATCCAGATTCGCATAAGCTTTCAAACTAAAGTTTTCAGATTTTGGATACCATAATCCAAGATTAGGGGTCCTTTAAGATATCTAAGAATCCTCTTGACCGCTTTCAAGTGAGATAGCTTAGGATTAGCTTGGAATCTTGCACATAGCCCTACATCGAACATGATATCAGTCCTGGTTGCAAAGTGAGATAAAGCAGCTACCTATCATGCCCCTATAAGTTTTTTGATCAAAGCTTTCTCCATTTTCATCCATATCTAATTTAGTGGAGGTGCTCATAGGAGTGCTAATTTCCTTTGATCCATCCATATTGAATCGCTTTTAATAATTCCAATGTGTATTTTGATTGATTTAGAAATATACCATTACTTAGTTGCTTGATTTGAAGTCCTAAAAGAAATTTAGTTCTCCCATTAGGCTCATCTCAAATTCATCACTCATATCTTTAGCAAATAAATCACATAGTGATTTATTACAAGATCCTAAAATGATATCATCAACATAAATTTGAACAATAAGAAAATTGTTTTCAAAATGTTTAATAAACAATGTAGTATCAACCTTGCCTTTAGTGAAATTATTTGAAATCAAGAAAGAACTAAGTTTTCTCATACCAAGCCCTAGGGGCTTGTTTAAGACCATATAAGGCCTTAGTTAGCTTAAATACATGGTTAGGAAATAGAGAGTTTTCGAATCCGGTGGTTGTTCAACATAAACTTCTTCGGAAATAAACCATTTAAAAACGCACTTTTGACATCCATTTGAAATAATTTAAAATCTTTACTACTAGCATAGGCAAGGAGCATCCTAATGGCTTCCAATCTTGCCACCGGAGCGAAGGTTTCTTCATAATCGATACCTTCTTCTTGGTTGAAACCTTTGGCCACTAGTCTAGCCTTGTTTCTAACCACGATACCAAGATTCATCTTGCTTGTTTCTAAAGACCCACTTAGTACCAATAACTAAGTGGTCATTAGGTCTAGGAACAAGCTTCCATACCTCATTCCTCTCAAATTGATTCAATTCTTCTTGCATTGCGATAACCCAAGAATCATCTTTTAGGGCCTCAACAATGCATTTTGGTTCAACTTGAGAAAGAAAGGCAGCATGAGCACAAAAATTTTTGAAAGAAGAGCGAGTTTGAACCCTTTCGATGCATCTCCTATAATTAACTCCTTGGGATGAGCATCTACATACTTCCATTCCTTTGGTAAGGAAGGTTGGGAAGAAGATGCATCCAAGATGTTATTTTGAGGAGAGGGTTCATTCAAATTCAAATCATCAAGACCAAAATCATCATCAAAATTTTTTTCTTAAATTCGAAACTTCATTAAAAACCACATGAATAGATTCTTCTATAAGTAAGGTTCTCTTGTTGAAAACACTAAAAGCCTTAGAAACGGAAGAATAACCAAGAAATATGCCTTCATTGGATTTTGCATCGAATTTTCCTAAGGCATCCTTTTCATTCAAAATAAAGCATTTGCAACCAAAACTTTAAAGTAAGAAACATTGGGTTTTTTATCATTCCATAATTCATATGGAGTTTTGGATAGGGATGGTCTCACTAGAACTCTATTCATCACATAGCAAGTCGTATTCACGGCTTCGCCCAAAAATATTTTGGTAAATTATATTCATTTAACATGGTTCTAGCCATTTCTTGCAAACTTCTATTTTTCCTTTCTACTACTCCATTTTGTTGTGGATTTCTTGGAGTAGAGAAGTTGTGATTGTATCCGCTTGTTTCACATAAATTTTGGAAGTCATGATTTTGAAATTCACCTCCATGATCACTTCGTATTGATGAGATCATAAAGCCTTTTTCATTTTGAGTGAGTTTACAAAATTTAGAGAAACATTTGAAGCAATCACTTTTATGAGCCAAAAATAGGTCCAAGTGTATCTACTATAGTCATCCACAATTACAAAAGCATATTTGCTACCACCTAGGCTTGTTATGTCAATTGGTCCAAATAAGTCCAAGTGGATCAATTGCAATGGTCTAGTGGTGCTAATGTGATTTTTTGATTTGAAACTAGTCTTTATTTGTTTTCCTAGTTGACATGCATCACATACCTTATCCTTAACAAATTTCGTGTTTGGGATACTCTTACTAAATCTCTAGATGAAATCTTAGAGATTAGTTTCATGCTTGCATGGCCTAGCCTCCTATGCCAAAGCCAAGCGCCATCATTCAAAACCGAAAAACACATTTCATTACTTAATTTATCAATATTTATTGTGTAGACATTGTTTTGTTTTAAAGCAATCATGGATATGTTGTTGTTGGGTTTTTCAATAATGCAAACATTGATTCAAATTTAACAACATAACCTTTATCACATAGTTGACTAATACTTAAAAGATTATGTTTTAAACCATCAACTAGTAACACATCATCAATTGAAAACTTGATTTGTTACCTATGGTTCCCTTGCCAATGATTTTACCCTTGTTGTTGTCTCCGAAAGTGACATATCCTTCTTCTTTGCTAGAGAGCATAGAGAAATGAGATGGATCTCCGGTCATGTGCCTTGAGCATCCACTATCAAGATACCATTTCTTGCTCCTAGCTTGTGAGTTTGTCTACAAAAGAGGATTGTTTTTAGGTACCCATTTGATTTTGGGTTCCTTACAAATTGATCTACTTATTTTGTAATTTATCATTGAATTGTTTATGGTTCCTTTAGGAACCCATATCAACTTTTGTGGACTAATTTTCTTGAATGGACATTTGTAGGTAACATGTCCCATTTTGCAACAAAATTACATTTCAAATGGGGTGATACATGCAATGTAGACCCTTTAACAAAGGTGGTGGGATTTTGGTGAGAACCTCTCACAAACCGATACCACTTCTATTTCCGACATGACCTTTGTTAGCAAGAATCATGTCTAAGCCCTTGCTACCGACCTTAAACTTGTTTAGGTCTCTTTGAGTAGCAAGTTCTCCCTTTTGTTGCATCTAAGTCTTCACACTTAGAGCATGGGGGTAGAGAAGGGTTTTGAAGACTATTGAATTTACTTTGTAATAAAGCATGCTCTTTCTTAAGTAAATTGAACTTACTAATAGTTCTACATTCATCAAACAACTCATGAAAAGCCATAGAAAGTTCATCGAAAGATAACTCTTCATTAAGTAACTCACTAACCTCTTCTCCAAATGCCATTAGAGCTAAATTTGCCTCCTCTTTGTTGCTAGCCTCTTCAATCTCTGAGTCACTTGAATCATCCCATGTGGCCTTCAAGGCTTTTTTTTCTTCTTGAATTGCTTCTTCTTGGCTTGAGGGCATTCATTCTTGAAGTGTCCCGGCTTCTTGCATTCGTAGCAAATGACTTGGTCCTTTTGTGTTCAAATTTGCTTTTTGTGTCATTTTTGAACTTGTTCTTTCTTATGAATTTCTTAAACTTTCGAGTTAGAAGTGCAATGTCATTGTCACTATCCTCATCACTTGATGTTCCTTTCAAGTGGTCTTCTTGTGTTCTAAGTGCCATATCCTTCCTGTTCTTTGAAGGGGGTTCTCAAGCTCTTCATGAGCATGGCACGTCATCTCGTAAGTCATTAGAGATCCAATAAGTTCTTCAATGGGAAATACTTTAAGATCCTTGGCCTCTTGAATGGCCGTGACCTTTGATCCCAACACTTTGGAAGGGATCTTAAAATCTTAGTTACCAATTCAAAATTCAAAACCTTTACAAGAGCTTTAAGTCCATTGATGACATCCGTAAAGCGGGTGTACATGTCTCCAATGGACTCATTTGGTTTCATCCAAAAGTTCGTAGGAATGCACAAGAATGTTGATTTGGACTCCTTCACTCGGCTAGTGCCTTCATGAGTGATTTCAAGAGTGCGCCTAAATATCAAAAGCCGATTCACAAATGGAAACCCGATTAAACTCATTCTTATCAAGTGCACAAAATAAGGCATTCATAGCCTTTTGATTGAGAGCTTAAAATCTTCTTCTCCGACTCATTCCATTCACTCATCGGAAGAGAAGATTTTTATAAACCATTTTCGACAATATTCCAAAGTTCAAGTCCATGGAGATAAGAAAATTCTCATACGAGTCTTCCAATACGTATAATCCCACCCATTGAACATAGGTGGACGAGTAATGGAGAGACCCTCTTGCATACCGGAGTAGGCCATCTCTCTTGGGTTTTAAACCAATATGAGAGCAAACCTTGCTCTGATACCAATTGAAAGGATCAAAAGGCACTAAGAGGGGGGGGTGAATTAGTGCAGCGGATTAAAACTCGTATTCTTGAAACCGATTTCTCAAAGAAACAAAAGTTCGTGGAAGAATTCGATTCGATTGAAAAGAGAACTTGAAAGTAATTGCTAAGAACTTGCAGCCAAGAAATGAAGTGATTTCAGAAATGTAAACACTCACACATTTGAGGAGACAATGATGTATAGTGGTTCGGTCAAATGACCTACATCCACTCTTGAAGCCTTTGCAATGAGGCTCCACTCTTCCACTAGCAAGTCCTTTGAAGGGGAAGGATCAAACACCCTTTACAACCCTTTACAAGATGTTCACACTTGTACAAGATCTCTCAAGAAGAAGAAAGGTGAACACTTAGCAAAGAATACAACACTTTTCAAAGACTCTTCAAAAGCTCAAGACTCAAACTTTTTGCTCAAAGGGTAACCCTTTCATTGAGAAAGGGGGTATTTATAGATCCAAAAGTGGATTTAAATTGGGCTCCAAATTCCAAGTGAATTTGGAGTCCCCAGATTGTGGTCAAAGCGTGTGCCACCGTCTTTGAAAGCGGGGTGCACACCTGTGTCGCTTTTTGCCCGTCGACGAGTGGCGGTGCACCGCTTCAGCAAAGCGGGGTGCTACCGCCTCCAGTGTGATCGGCGGTGCCGCTGCTTGTCGCCAGGTGTTCCACCGCTGTCATGAACAGGGGCGGTACTCGCTTTGCAGGCAGCGTTCCACCGCCGTGTGTGTGTGCAGGCGGTGCTACGCTTCAGGCCGGGCGGTTCCACCGCCAGCGGTATGTTCCACCCCCTGCATGGGTGGTTCCACCTTTCTTGCCCCCATTCTGACAGAGCCGAATGGGGCCACATTTGGTCCTCAACTTGACATGAGAGTGGCCTGGTTGGCTCCTCGAATTTTGGGCAGGATTTATTTCTTAAATCCTTGCTCTACTCATGTGCAAATTTACGAACATAACTTAACGTGATTTGATCGGACACCCTTCAAGTCGACTTCCGCGAAAGTACTACGGCGAGATTCAGCAGCCTCCGATGCTTCCCTCGTGATTGTCGCTGGTCTCCCAAAGATAGAGGCAAGCCCAACTAGTCTTCGGGTGGTTTCCGAATTTTCCTAAGTTCCGCGAACCTTCGACGATCTTTGAAATGGACTTTCAAAACTTCGACAAGTCTCTCGAGTTGATCTTGATGGTTCCAAGCAACTCTTCGAAAATCTCTGACTTCCGATAAACCACCGACGGACTTGGCCTTGATAAATCACGTTATGTTTTCCATCGTAGTAATTCCTGCACACTCATCTCAACAAAGAGATTAATACAAATATTTCACCACTTGATTTCATCATCAAAATCCGAGATTTAACAAAGTTATCGTTATTAATCGCTGCACTAATTCATCCCCCCCCTCTTAGTGCCACTCGATCCCTAACAATTGGTATCAGAGCCTGGTGTCACTCTCATCTAGTTTAAAACCTAAGAGAGATGGCTTATTCCGGCATGCAAAAGGGTCATTCAATTACACGTCCACCCATGTTCAATGGGTCAGATTACACGTATTAGAAAACTCATATAAGGATCTTTCTTATATCTATGGACTTTGAGCTTTAGAATATCGTTGAAAATAGATTTCAAAAATTCTCTCTTCCGATGAGCAAATAGAATGAATCGGAAAAGAAGGTTTTTTGCTTTAAATGCAAAGACTATGAATGCCTTGTTTTGCGTACTTGATAAAAATAAGTTTAATCGTGTTTCAATTTGTGAATCGACTTTCGATATTTGGCGTACTCTAGAAACCACTCATGAAGGCACTAGCCGAGTGAAAGAGTCCAAAATCAATATTCTCATGCATTCTTATGAACTTTTTCGGATAAAACTAAATGAGTCTATTGGAGACATGTACACACGTTTCACGGATGCCGTCAATGGACTCAAAGCACTTGGTAAAATTTTAAGATCCCTTCCAAAGAGTTGGGATCCAAAGGTTACAGCCATTCAAGAGGCCATGGACCTTAAAACTTTTCCTCTTAGAGAACTTATTGGGTCTCTAATGACCTACGAAATGACATGTCATGCTCATGAAGAGCTCAATAACCCCCTTCCAAAGAACAGGAAGGATATGGAATTAAGAACACAAAAAAACTACTTGAAAGGAATATCAAGTGATGAGGATAGTGATGATGACATTGCACACTTAACTCAAAATTTAAAAAAATTTATAAGAAGGAATAAATTTAAAAATGACACTAAAAATAAATTGAACAAAAAAGGGACCAAGTCATATGTTACGAATGCAAGAAGCTGGGGCACTTAAAAAATGAATACCCCCAAGCCAAGAAGAAGAAAGCTTTAAAGGCAACGTGAGATGATTCAAGTGACTCCGAGAATGAAGAAACAAGCAATAAAGAGGAGGTTAACTTCGTGCTAATGGTTTTAGGAGAAGAGGTATGTGATTTAATTAATGAAGATTTATCTTTCGACGAACTTTCAATAGCTTTTCATGAATTATTCGATAAGTGTAGAACTATTAGTAAGAAGTTTAATTTATTAAAGGAGCATGCTTTATTCTTAGATAAACTTGATAGTCTTCAATCTTCCTCTTCACCTCCATGCTCCAAGTGTGAATACTTAGAAGCAATAAAAAATGAAAACTTACTACTTAAAGAGACCCTAAACAAGTTTAAGGTCGGTAGCAAGGGCTTGGACATGATCCTTGCAAACAAGGGTCACATTGCAAATAGAAGTGGAATTGGATTTGTGAGTGGATCTCACCAAAATCGTACCACCTTCATTAAAGGACCCACACTACATGTATCACCTCGTTTGAAATGTAATTTTTATTATAAATCCAGACATATTGTTTACAAATATCCATTTAGAAAAATTAGTCCACGCAAATTGATATGGGTTTCTTAAGGAATCATAAATAATTCAATGCTAAATGACAAAATTAGTAGATCAATTTTTGAGGCACCCAAAATCAAATGGGTACCTAAAAATCATTCTCTTTTGTAAACACATTCACAAGCTAGGAGCAAGAGATGGTATCTTGATAGTGGATGCTCAAGGCACATGACCGAAGATCCATCTCAATTTTCTATGCTCACTAGCAAGGAAGAAGGATATGTCACCTTCGGAGACAATAACAAGGGTAAAATCATTGGCAAGAGAACCATAGGTAACAAATCAAGTTTTTTAATTGATAATGTTTTACTAGTTGATGGATTAAAATATAATCTTTTGAGCATTAGTCAATTATGCGATAAAGGTTACATTGTTAGATTTGAATCTAATGCTTGCATCATTGAAAAACTAAACAACAACATATCCATGATTACGTTAAAACATAATAATGTCTACACCATTAACATTGAAGAACTTAGTAATGAAATATGCTTTTCCATTTTAAATGATGATGCTTGGCTTTGGCATAAGAGATTAGATCATGCAAGCATAAAACTGATATCTAAAATTTCATCTAAATAACTAGTACGAAGAATTCCTAATATCAAGTTTGTCAAGGATAAAGTATGTGATACATGTCAATTAAGAAAACAAATAAAAACTAGCTTCAAATCAAAGAATCAAATAAGCACCTCTAGACCATTACAATTGATCCACATGGATTTATTTGGACCAATCGACACAACAAGTCTAGGAGGTAGTAAATATGTATTTGTCATTGTAGATGACTATAGTAGATACACTTAGACCTATTTTTTGGCTCACAAAAGTGATTGTTTTAAATGTTTTTCTAAATTTTGTAAACTTACTCAAAATGAAAAGGGTTTCATGATTTCATCGATTCAGAGTGATCATGGCTAAGAATTCCAAAACCATGACTTCCAAAATTTTTGTGAATCTAATGGATATAACCATAACTTCTCTACTCTAAGGAATCCTCAACAAAATGGAGTAGTAAAAAGAAAAAATAGAAATTTATAAGAAATGGCATTAACCATGTTAAATGAACATAATTTACCTAAATATTTTTGGGCCGAAACCGTTAATACAGCTTGCTATGTCATGAATAGGGTTCTAGTAAGACCATCTTTATCCAAAACCTCTTATAAATTATGGAATAATAAAAAATCAAATGTTTCTTATTTTAAAGTTTTCGGTTGCAAATGCTTTATCTTGAATGAAAAGGATGCCCTAGGAAAATTCGATGCTAAATCCGATGAAGGCATCTTTCTTAGTTACTTTTCTGTTTCTAAAGCTTTTTGTATTTTTAACAAAAGAACGTTAGTTATAGAAGACTCTATTCATGTAGTTTTTAATAAAATTTTTAAACTTAAGAAAAATGATTTTGATGATGATCTTGGTTTTGATAGTTTGAATTTAAATGAACCCTCTCTTCAAAATAGCAACTTGGATGCATCTTCTTCCCAAATTTCCTTACCCAAGGAATGGAAGTATGTAGATGCCAATCCAAAGGCGCTAATCATAGGAGATACATCGAAAGGGGTTCAAACTCATTCTTCCTTTAAAAATGTTTGTGCCCATGCTACTTTTTTTTCTCAAATTGAACCTAAGTGCATTGACGATGTCTTGAAAGATGATTCTTGGGTTATCGCAATGCAAGAAGAATTAAATCAATTTGAGAAAAATGAGATATGGAAACTTGTTCCTAGACTTTATGATCATTTAGTTATTGGTACTAAATGGGTCTTTAGAAACAAGCAAGATGAATGTGATATTATAGTTAGAAACAAGGCTAGATTAGTGGCCAAAGATTTCAACCAAGAAGAAGGTATCGATTACGAAGAAACCTTCACTCTTGTAGCAAGATTAGAAGTCCTTAGGATGCTCCTTGCCTATACTAGTAGTAATAACTTTAAGCTTTTTCAAATGGATGTCAAAAGTGATTTCTTAAATGGCTTTATTTCCGAAGAAGTGTATGTTGAACAACCACCCGGTTTTGAAAACTCTTTTCTTCCCAATCATATGTTTAAACTAACTAAGGCTCTCTATGGATTAAAACAAGCCCCTAGAGCTTGGTATGAGAGGTTTAGTTCCTTTCTTATTTTAAATAATTTTACTAAAGGCAAGGTTGATACTACATTGTTTATTAAATATTTTAAAAATAATTTTCTTATTTTTCAAATTTATGTTGATGATATTTTTTTTGTTCTTCAAATGAATCACTATGTGAATCATTCACCAAGTGTATGAGTCATGAATTTGAAATGAGTCTAATGGGTGAACTAATCTTCTTTCTAGGATTACAAATTAAACAACTTAGTAATGGTATATTTCTTAATCAATCTAAATATACATTAGAATTATTAAAATAATTTAGCATCGATGGTTCAAAAGCCATAAACACTCTTATGAGTACCTCCACTAAGTTAGACATGGATGAAAGTAGAGAAAATTTTAATCAAAAAATATATAGGGGAATGATAGTTAGTTTACTTCACCTTACTGCAACTAGACCAGATATCATGTTTAGTGTGAGACTTTGTGCAAGATTTCAAGCTAATCCTAAATTGTCTCATCTTAAAGCTGTTAAAAGAATCTTTAGATACCTTAAAGGCACTCATAACATAGGATTATGGTATCCAAAATCCGATGACTTTGATTTAAAAGCCTATGCGGATGCAAATTTTGGCGGATGTAGAATAGATAGAAAAAATACATTCAGAACATGCCAATTTTTAGGACATGCACTTGTTTCTTGGTCTTTCAAGAAACAAAACTCGGTTGCACTATCTACGGCCGAAGTCGAATACATAGCCGCTAGTGCATGCTGTGCACAAGTTGTTTGGATGAAAAACACTTTAGAAGACTATAAAATTCATTTAAAAAATATTCTCATAAATTGTGATAACACAAGTGCTATTTGTCTAATCAAAAATCTCATTCAACACTCTAGAACTAAACACATTGATATTAGGCATCACTTTATACGAGATCACATAAATAATAACGATGCCATTCTAAAATTCATTGATACAAAACATCAATTAGCAAACATTTTCATAAAACCCTTAAATGAAGAACAATTTGGCTTCATTAGAAGGGAATTAGGCATGTTGAATTGTCCTCGAGAATGAATTTATTTTATGCCTTTCGAAAATTTTTCATCATCTTTTCAGCTTTTGTGGATTTGATTTCCTATTTATGCCTTTATTTTAGTCATCCGATTTGATTTCCTATTATCTTTTGACATCTTAAAAGAATGATACAAGACACCATCCTATTTTAATCAAACACATTAAACTTCTATGAAACATAGGATAAAAATAAAAATAAAAAAAATTATGCCAATAGTGGCACCGCTAGGACTAGCGGTAGCACCGCCTGGGCTTTCAGGTCCTAAGCAGTGGCACCGCTCGGTTGGCGGTGGCACCGCCCGAGAGCCCCCTTATATAAATGGGGGGTTAGGGCCAGCAAGGGAACCGCCCCCAACCCGTGAGAGAACTCCCAAGCTCTATTCTTATCCCCTCTAAACCTCTCTAAACCTCATTTAAACCTTTTAGAAGACTAAGAGAGGGTTCCATCTTGGATCAAGACCTCCCAAGAAATCTCTTATAATGTAACATCTGAATTTTTTTTTCTCAATACATGGTTTATTCTTTAAAGTTCTTTCTTGATCTATCATCATGATTAGATATGGCTCCTGAGAGATCATCAAGGGATAAAGGAAAAAGGTTGGAAGGAGGTTCATATGACCCATCCCTCTTTAGATCTAATGAAGTAACCCTTAAGTACCCTAATTTTGATGCAAGAACCATACATTAGGGAAAACATGTTGATCTAGGTGAACTAGGAAGCCTAGAACCCATTAGGTGGTTTGCTTATTTGGATGTCTTGCCTATCTTACAAATCGATAAACCAATTTAACCTAGGTTGGTTAAGTTGTTTTACATAAATTTAAGTATGAATGATGATAACTTGACTACCTACCTTTTAGGAACCCAAATTCAAATTTTTGATAGTACAATATGTGAGCTAATTAGAATCTCAGAAAATGATAGGGGTTGTTATCTCAAAGGCTAGTGGAATATAGATGCAATCGGAGTAACCTACTCCAAGGCTTTAGAAACTATTTTTGCAAATCCTAACCTAGGCATAATTCCCAAAAGCTGTGAGCACTTGTTATTCTTTAATTTTAAAATTCTTCCTCACATCATCATAAGCATTCTTATTCCTAAACAATATCACCATGATGAGATTAGTGTAATAGATTATGACTGGACAAAATAACTATTTTGGATACTTGATTCAACAACATATGATGGACATAATATCTAGAGACTTGATGTTTCCATATGGAGGGTTAATCACTAGATTGTTACTTGCACATAATATTTGTATATCACCCGATGAAGAAGTAATACAAGTCGACAAATATAACACTATTAACAGAAACCTACTCAAGAGACTTAGATGCATATTTAGAAATGATATATGGACTAGGCAACCTAGAAAGACTGATCCAGCTCCCCCACCAGTAGAATAACCCGAAACATCAATTTTTAGGGGAAATAAATCTCCTCCTCCTAGTCCCTTTGGTGCAGCACCATCTGAACCAGCTCCTGCTCCATCTTCTAAAGATACAATCATGATAGAAATAAATCAACTCAAATCACAGCAAGCTAAAATTTTGAGTGAAGTACGAAAGATGAACCGAAAGCTAGATCACTTGTATAGGCATTTTGGTATTCTACCCGAGGAATAACTATTGTATTAAACTTTTTGACTCTTGTAAACAACCTCTATGCTACTTTGACATACTTTTGAAATTATCCTAATATATGATGTTGTATGTTTCTTTTCAAAATTTTTCTACTTTGAGTATCTTTATGATATCATCTATTCGGATTTTGAGTGACATCTATTGAATGGAGATTCTCATTTTTTTATCCTTCGATCATAATATTAATCTTGATGATACTTTCATAATGTTGTAATATCTTGAATGATTTGTTGATGGATCTTAATGATATTGTAACTTTAAGCATGTTTTAAAAATTCATAAATGCTAAGTTGAAAATTATTGAATTTTGATATCTCATTCTCTTGAATTGATTATTTTCATGTGTGAATCCATCATAGCTTGATGACATATAATAGCCTCATTTTTATTTTGATTTATTATGATTCACCTCCTTTTTGTTGATGACAAAGGGGGAGAAGAATATAGCATGAATTGATGACTTGATCGTATTAAGAAAAATAATATCAAAATAAATTAATATTTTTATGATTGCTTGTGCCATGCTTTGTAATAAAAATTTGATTGCTATCATTAAAAAAGCATCGCAAGATAGCTCAAATACTTAAAATGTAAATTTTTGAGAACCATTATTTCATTTAATATCATGCCTTGATTTTGTGCACTTTATCAATATCATCTGATCCTTGTTATATTTCAATTTATGATTGGTATCTTTTGTGTAAATGATAAATGTCTATAATTCGATTTGAAAGATATGAAGGTTCGTATTTGTGGATTAAAAATCATGCTTATTGAGCATAATGATAAGTTTATCGGATGAAACTTATCGATTTTAGTTTCAATTCAAAGAGATTAAATTCAAGCGTCTTCTTTCTCATTATATGGCATATAGATAAGGGGAGTTAAGATAAACTCTATCATCAATTGATTGTCACCATCAAAAAGGGGGAGATTGTTGAATCTCAAATTTTGATGATGAAGTCAATTGATGGGTTATTTGGTCTAATCCATATTATTGAGATAAGTGTGTAGGATTAACTATGATAGCTTGAAGACTTAAAGTAAATTACCGGAGTCAAGTAGTTGGGAGTTCGAGAGTCCACCAGAGGTCCGAAGGATCGTCGAAGGTGCTGCCGGAACCAACCGAGAAAAAATCAGGAACTTGCCGAAGGCATCGGAAGTTCGCTAGAAAGATTGTCGAAGGTTCGTGGAGCTCACCGAGAAGATTTGGAAGCTTGCCAAAGACTTATCAAACTCACCACAGAGTCTGGGAGCCTGCTGAGAGTCCGCTAGAAGAAATCCGATGGTGCATCGGAAGTCGATCGGAAGTTCGCCGAAAAGCTCATCGGAAGAAGACTCGACATTGCTAGTTGTTAATTTACTTAAAATTAAGTTTCAATTCCGTAGTTAGCACATAATTATGGTAAGAATTAGGTAATAATCTGGTTTAATCTTTGTAGGGGCCAACTAGGCCTTATTTAGGCTGATTTGGGCCGAAGTCAGGGCCTATTCAACCTTGCTGAAATAGTCTAGCGATGACACTACCCAAGGTCCGAAATCCCAGGTGTTCCAAGCGATGGCACCGCCCAGGTCAACGATGGTACCACCAACTTTAATGCCTGGCAGGCGGTGGTACCGCCAGACCACAGAGCCCGAGGACTCTGTCAGGTGGTGGTACCTCTAGTGTAAGACGGTGGTACCGCCAATAGCCTGGAAAACCGAAAAGTTTCAAATTTGGGCTCCAAATTTGAATCCTCTTGGAGCCTATAAAAACCCCTCCCATCCTTGGGTTGAGGTATGCAAGCACATACACATTGAAAGCTAGAAACTCTGTTCAAATCTCTCTTGAAGTCCATCCTTTAGTTTTTTCTCTTGTGTTCAATTCAAAAGAAAGGAGTGAATGCTTGTTAGGGTTTGTCTCCTAAGCCCGTCAAAAGGAGAAAGCGCTGTAAAAGGGAATTGGTATTCACCCTTCGAAGGAATACACCTAGTGAAAAGCCGATGGCCTCAAGAGAAGAGGAATCGGGAGTGGACGTAGGTCGTATGACCGAACCACTATAAAAGCTCTGGTTTACGTTTCAATATTGTCACTTACATTTATGCAAACTTGTTCATTTACTTACTCCACTTCCTCCTCACTTCCTTATGAATCATTTTTAGTTTATACGCAATTGAAATTGAATTTCATCGAAATATAATTTTGTCACACAAAATTTTTGAAGTTGTTTTAAATCGTCAAAAAGGTATCGTTATTAATTGCTGCACTAATTCACCCCCCCCCCTCTTAGTGCCGCTCAATCCCTACTAATTAGTATCAGAGCCTGGTCACACTCATCTGGTTTAAAATCCAAGAGAGATGGCTTATTACGACATACAAGAGGGTCATTCAATTACACGTCCACCCATGTTCAATAGGTCGGATTACACATATTGGAAGACTTGTATGAGGATCTTTCTTATTTCTATGGACATTGAGCTTTAGAATATCATTGAAAATGGATTTCAAAAATCCTTTCTTCCGATGAGTGAATGGAATGAATTGGAAAAGAAGGTTTTTGCTTTAAATGTAAAGGCTATGAATGCCTTGTTTTGTGCACTTGATAAAAATAAGTTTAATCGTGTTTCGATTTGTGAATCGGTTTTCGATATTTGGCGTACTCTAGAAATCACTCATGAAGGCATTAGCCGAGTGAAAGAGTCCAAAATCAACATTCTCATACATTCTTATAAACTTTTTCGGATGAAACCAAGTGAGTCTATTGGAGACATGTACACCCATTTCACGGATGTCGTCAATGGACTCAAAGCACTTGGTAAAGGTTTTTCCGATTTTGAACTTGCAACTAAAATTTTAAGATCCCTTCCAAAGAGTTGGGATCCAAAGGTTACGGCCATTCAAGAGGCCATGGACCTTAAAACTTTTCCTCTTAAAAGAACTTATTAGGTCTCTAATGACCTACAAAATGACATGTCATGTTCATGAAAAGCTCGAGAACCCCCTTTCAAAGAACAGGAAAGATATGGCAATAAGAACACAAGAAGACCACTTGAAAGGAACATTAAGTGATGAGGACAATGACGATGACAATGCACTCTTAACTCAAAAATTTTAAAAATTTATAAGAAGAAATAAATTTAAAAATGACACTAAAAACAAACTTGAACAAAAAAGGGACCAAGTCATATGTTACAAATACAAGAAGCCAAGGCACTTCAAAAATGAATGCCCCCAAGCCAAGAAGAAGCAATCGAAGAAGAAAGCTTTAAAAGCAACATGAGACAACTCAAGTGACTCTGAGAATGAAGAAACAAGTAACAAAGAGGAGGCCAACTTCGCGCTAATGGCTTTAGGAGAAGAGGTATGTGATTTAATTAATGAAGATTTATCTTTCGACGAACTTTCAATAGCTTTTCATGAATTATTCGATGAGTGTAGAACTATTAGTAAGAAGTTCAATTTATTAAAGAAGGAGCATGCTTTATTACTAGATAAACTTGATAGTCTTCAATCTTCCTCTTCACCTCCATGCTCTAAGTGTGAATACTTAGAAGAAATAAAAAATGAGAACTTACTACTTAAAGAGACCCTAAACAAGTTTAAGGTTGGTTGTAAGGGCTTAGACATGATCTTTACAAACAAGGGTCACGTCGCAAATAGAAGTGGAATTGGATTTGTGAGTGGATCTCACCAAAATCGTACCACCTTCATTAAAGGACCCACACTATATATATCACCTCATTTGAAATGTAATTTTTGTTATAAATCCAGACATGTTGTTTACAAATGTCCATTTAGGAAAATTAGTCTACACAAATTGATATGGGTTCCTAAAGGAACCATAAATAATTCAATACTAAATAACAAAATTAGTAGATCAATTTTTGAGGCACCCAAAATCAAATGGATACCTAAAAACCATCCTCTTTTGTAGACACATTTATAAGCTAGAGTAAGAGATAGTCTCTTGATAGTGGATACTCAAGGCATATGACCGGAGATCCATCTCAATTCTCTATGCTCACTAGTAAGGAAGAAGGGTATGTCACCTTACGAGACAACAACAAGGATAAAATCATTGGCAAGGGAACCATAGGTAACAAATCAAGTTTTTCAATTGATAATGTGTTACTAGTTGATGGATTAAAACATAATCTTTTGAGCATTAGTTAATTATGCGATAAAGGTTACGTTGTTATATTTGAATCTAATGCTTGCATCATTGAAAAACCAAACAACAACATATCCATGATTGTATTAAAACAAAATAATATCTACACCATTAACATTGAGGAACTTAGTAATGAAATATGCTTTTCCGTTTTAAATAATGATGCTTAGCTTTAGCATAGGAGATTAGGCCATGCAAGCATGAAACTAATATCTAAAATTTCATCTAAAGAACTAGTACGAGGAATTTCTAATATTAAGTTTGTCAAGGATAAAGTATGTGATGCATGTCAATTAGAAAAATAAATAAAAACTAGCTTCAAATCAAAGAATCAAATAAGCACATCTAGACCATTACAATTGATTCACATAGATTTATTTAGACCAATCAACACAACAAGTCTAGGAGATAGCAAATATGCTTTTGTCATTATAGATGACTATAGTAGATACACTTGGACCTATTTTTTAGCTCACAAAAGTGATTGCTTTAAATGTTTTTCTAAATTTTGTAAACTTACTCAAAATGAAAAGGGTTTCATAATTTCATTGATTCGAAGTGATCATGGTTGAGAATTCCAAAACCATGACTTCTAAAATTTTTGTGAATCTAATGGGTATAACCATAACTTTTCTACTCTAAGAAATCCTCAACAAAATGGAGTAGTAGAAAGAAAGAATAGAAATTTACAAGAAATGGCATGAACCATGTTAAATGAACATAGTTTGCCCAAATATTTTTGGGTCGAAGCCATTAATACGGCTTGCTATGTCATGAATAAGGTTCTAGTAAGACCATCTCTATCCAAAACCCCTTATGAATTATGGAATAATAAAAAGCTAAATGTTTCTTATTTTAAAGTTTTCGATTGCAAATGCTTTATCTTGAATGAAAAGGATGCCTTGGGAAAATTCGATGCTAAATCCGATGAAGGCATCTTTCTTGGTTACTCTTCTGTTTCTAAAGTTTTTTACATTTTTAACAAAAGAACATTAGTTATAGAAGAGTCTATTCATGTAGTTTTTAATGAAATTTTTGAACTTAAGAAAAATGATTTTGATCATGATCTTGATTTTGAAAGTTTGAATTTAAATGAACCCTCTCCTCAAAATAACAACTTGGATGTATCTTCTTCCCAAATTTTCTTATTCCCAAATTTTCTTATCCAAAGAATGGAAGTATGTAGATGCCCATCCAAAGGCGCTAATTATATGAGACATATCTAAAGGGGTTCAAACTCATTCTGAAAGGCACTCCTAACCTAGGATTATAGTATCCTAGCTCAAATGCTTAAAATGTAAATTTTTTAGAACCATTATTTCATTTGATATCATACCTTGATTTTGTGCACTTTATCAATATCTTCTGATCCTTATTGTATTTTAGTTTATGATTGGTATCTTTTGTGTAAATGATAAATGTCTATAATTTGACTTAAAAGATACGAAGGTTTGTATTTGTGGATTAAAAGTCATGCTTGTTGAGCATAAGGATAAGTTTATCGGATGAAACTTATCAGTTTTAGTTTGAATTCAAAGAGATTGAATTCAAGCATCTTCTCTCTCATTATATGACATATAGATAGGGGGAGTTAAGATAAACTCCGTCATTAATTGATTGGCATCATCTAAACGGGAGAGATTGTTGAATCTCGGATTTTGATGATGAAGTTAATTGATGGGTTATTTGATCTAATTCATATTATTGAGATAAGTATACAGAATTAACTATGATAGCTTGAAGACTTAAAGCAAATTATCGGAGGCAAGTAGTTGGGAGTTCAAGAGTCCACTAGAGATTCGAAGGATCGTTATAGGTACTGCCGGAACCAACCGAGAAAGAATCAGGAACTTGCCGAAGGCATCGGAAGTTCGCCCGAAAGATCGTCGGAGGTTCATGGAGCTCACCAAGAATATTTGAAAGCTTGCCAAAGACTTTCCGAACTCACCATAGAGTCTACGAGCCTGCTGGGAGTCCGTTGGAAGAAATCCGAGGGTGCATTGGAAGTCGATCGGAAGTTCACCGGAAAGCTCACCGGAAGAAGATTCGACATTATTGGTTGTTAATTTACTTAGAATTAAGTTTTAATTCCATAGTTAGCACATAATTAAGGTAAGAATTAGGTAATAATCCTGTTTAACCTTTATAGGGGCCAACTAGGTCTTATTTGGGTTGATTCGGGCTGAAATCAAGGCCCATTCAGCCTTGCTGGAATAGTTTGGCGGTGGCACCACCAGACCCAAGTGGTGGCACTGCCTAGGGACTAAAATCCTAGGTGTTCCAAGCGGTGGCACCGCCTAGGTCAGCGATGGTACCGCCGACTTTAATACCTAGCAAGCAATGGTACTGTCAGTGTTAGGCAATGGTACCACCAGACCACAAAGCCCGAGGACTCTATCAGGCGATGGTACCGCTAGTATCAGATGGTGGTACCGCCAGTAGCCTAGAAAATCAAGAAATTTCAAATTTAGACTCCAAATTTGAATCCTCTTGGAGCCTATAAAACCCCCTCCCATCCCTAGGTTGAGGTATGCTAGCACATACACCTTGAAGGCTAGAAACTCTGTTCAAATCTCTCTAGAAGTCCCTCCTTTAGTTTTTTCTCTTGTGTTCAATTCAAAAGAAAGGAGTGAGTGCTTGTAAGGGTTTGTCTCCTAAGCTCGTCAAAAGGAGAAAGTATTGTAAAAGGGAATTGGTCTTCGTTCTTTGAAGGAAGACACTTAGTGAAAAGCCGGTGGCCTCAAGAGAGGAGGAATCGGGAGTAGACGTAAATCGTATGACCGAACCACTATAAAAGCTCTAGTTTGCATTTCAATATTGTTACTTACATTTCTGTAAACTTGTTCATTTACTTACTTCTCTTCCTCCTCACTTCCTTACGAATCATTTTAAGTTTATACGCAATCGAAACCAAATTTCATCGAAACATAATTTTGTCGCACAAAGTTTTCGAAGTTGTTTCAAATCATCGAAAAGTTATCGTTATTAACCACTGCACTAATTCACTCCCCTCCCCTCTTAGTACCACTCGATCCCTAACACATGCCCTGTAATTGTCCATCTCATCTTCATCGATTTTGTTGGTATCTCGGTGCATCTTTATATGTCATAATTGTCCATCTAAACCTCGTGGGTCCTGTTGTCACCTCCATGCTCCCACCACGCCTCCTCGTATGCATAACATAATCACAAGCATGCAAGCCCGATAATAAACGAGAAAAATATAGGTTCACAGACATCAATAATAATAATAATAATCACAATATACATATGCATCACATCACACGATCCATGATCATCTGTCCACATCATACATCATATGTACATATCATTATGTAGGACTCCTAGATAAATAATAATAGTTAATTAAATATTTTAATTAACTAATATTTTTTTAATTTAGGATATATAAGGAATTTTTTGATTTATGAAGGGTATATATATAATTTGGATAGAAAGGATAAACCTTAGAATTTCTAAAATTGAGAGGGGTAAAATTATCTTTTGTCCAAAAAACTTACTCCTCCATTATGGCCACCGCCATCCCACCGACGGTTGCCTCTACAAGTGTGCGTCGCCCTTGCCCATAAGCGGCTTACTCGCAGGAGTTGTGCTCCCAAGCATTGCCCTTACAGCAACATGACAGTGCGATCATCGCCTTTCAAGCGACTCCCTTAATAGTTGGACACTGACCTTACCTACATGTGACTTTCCTGTGAATGCCCTACCCGTAGGCACCACCCTTGCAGGTGAGCATAGCCCCAGCGTGCAAGCGGGCACTACCCTTGCCCACATGCGCTGTCGTTGTGGGCAGATGGTCGTCGACCACTTGCAACCCCTTGCCGGTAGGTAGCCTGATGTAGGTGGCCCAAGAATGCAAGTAGGCTTTGGCCAACCTATGAGGGCAGCAATAGTTATTGCCCTTTTTCACCTTTTGCATCAATAATTTTGACGTTAAAAGCCTTTCTAAAATACAACATAGTTTAAAAACTAATCTTTCGTATGAACATCCTAGCTCTGATACCACTATTAGGAAATCTTGAGGCGACATCACATACGTAGCAAAAAATAAAAAAGAAAATCTTAGATTTTCACAAAAATATTTCATCGTTGTACGAAAATTGGTGCGCTAAAATCATAAAATAAGAAAACTACATGTTTTAAGGGATATGTTTTATTTAGGGAGATCGTAGATTCCTAAATTCCTGCAGATCTATGAGAGAGGATGAATGAGGTCAATTATCCTTCTCTCTAGTGGTGATTCACATGATGGAGGCTGCAACGATGCTTATCAAATCTCTATACACATCTCCTCTCCACATGCACCATGAAATCAAGAAAGGGTTAGCCCGTCTTACTATCCACATGCCCCAAACAGGGGCTGTTGGCTAAGGAGGAGAGGGGGTGAGGAGTATAAGAGGTGATAACCAAAAAAGAGTCTCACCTATGACCTTTTGGTTCCTTCCTATTTATAGAGGCTCCCTATCAACTTAGCCTTAATTGATCATACTGTATTGTGTACTTAATCTCTATCCAACTACTCAAGCCTCTTAAATTAGTAGGTCTCTACCCAATAATTTCTCATAGGATTTTATTGGATCTCATCCATATGATCTAATAATTCAAAGGCCTATTGGATATCCAATAAGTTGGGGGTTCTAATGAATATCTTATATTTGAACCTCTACTCGTCGCGACACCTACCATATATGTATGACCTACTAGGGCCAATATCAAGCTAGCCATGAGTTATACCTGTCAAAACTCCTTTTGACTCAATGAATTATTATCTCCATAACAATTCACTCGAATCATTAACTATAGACATACTATGTCACTATGTCACGGTCCTCAGACGATATAGGGGAATCTAATTCATTGGACCTGTTTATCCTTAATTACCATGAATCTATAGTCTCTCATCTATCTAATATCCCAGAGATCGTATTTCGAGCATGGTGCTATTAGGCCCATAAGGTTTCTACTCGAGACTCGCTCTAATCGGATTCTCCCATAATACTCTTTCTCTCTCAATTTGAATAACTCTGGCCAAAGATTTGCTTAAGTAAGAACTATTGAGAAATCTAGAGCAACATCACATGAGCAGCAAAAGAATAGAAAACAAAATCTTAGAATTTCCCATAGAAAAGAAAGCTTCATTGTCGTGCAAAAGATTAGTGCATAAAAACCCGTGAAACTAAAAAACTGCATGTATAAGAGAATTGTATTACCTAGAGAGATTGTATATCCCTAAATTCCTATAGATTTATGGGAGAGGATGAAGGAGGTCTACTGTCCTCATCTCTAGTGATGATCTATATGATAGAGGCCATGAAGACACTCCTCAAATCGCTGCTCAATTCTCCTCTTCACGCACACCACGTAATTAAGAAGGGGGCCAACCCTTCTTGCTGTCCACACACCCCAAAGAGGGGATACTAGTTGAGGAGAAAGGGATAGGAGAATAGGAGGTGGTAGCTAAAAGAGCCTCAACCAATGGGCCTTTGGTTCCCTCCTACTTATAGAGGTCCCAAATCAACTTAATCCTAATGGATCCTATCCTATTGGGTACTAGATCTTCATTCAACTATCCAAATCTCTTATATTAGTGGGTCTCTACCCAATAATCTCTTATTAGCTCTTATTGGTTTTCATCTATGGGATCCAATAATTCATGGGCTTATTGGATATCCGATAAGATAGCGACATCGACGGATATCTTATATCTGAAACTCTACTCATCGTAGCACCTACCACAGGTGTGTGACCCTCTAGTCCCAATATCGAGCGGACTATGAGACATATTTGTTAGAACTCCTTCTGGCTTAGTGAATTATTATTTTCATAATAATTCACTTGACTCATCGACTACAAACGTACTAGAATACTACGTCGTAGTCCCCAGAAAATACAAAGGAATCCAATCCTTTGGATCTATCTATCCTTAGTTACTATATACCAATAGTCTCTCATCCATCTAATAACCCAAAGACCATATATCGAGCATGTTGCTATCAGGCCCATACAATTTTTACTTGAGTCTCGTTCTAATTGGATTCTCCCGGAGAACTCCTTTTCTCTCAATCTAAATGACCCTAGCTAGGGATTTGTCTAAGTAGGAATACATGGGATATTCCCCTATATCGATACTCAATAACACCGAAAGTGGATTTGTCTAAGTAGGAATACATGGGAATACATGACACTGAAAGTGGATGATCCTCTATCGATACTCAATAACCCTCATAAGGTTGGCTGCTACTCTCGATGACCGACTATGCTAAATCTAAAAATTCTAGACCTATAAGTTTGATATTAAAGAGTGGAGTACTCATATAGGATATCCTTGGTGTCTCAAGTCTAAGGAACATGTACACTATTGGGATGACGGAATCACTATCAGACAATGAGATATCATGAACCATCTAGCATTCTATAAGCAGATCAATTAATGAACTCATTCTCTAATGAGCACCTACATTGTGTCCCCAGTATCCCTACATGAGCAGCTATAAGACCAACCGCCTCCATCATATGGATGGATGTACAACACACTAATCTATCTGATTATCTCAATGTTCCTCTCGAGTAACCTATGATTAGGATTATTAAGAGTCTATGTTTAAAGATGAATTTGTTTCATTATCATGATCTCATCACAATTCGATTCCTATTGCATAGATCTATGGATATCACAATACATGCAATAGGTAATATAAAGTGAGAAAATACTATAATAGTAATAAGTAAAAAGAGTATGTATCGTGTCACACATACCATCACTCACGTAATTGGCTTGCAGGGCACCTATGATAAGCAACATCATGGTATTATTGTACTACTTCTTCCCCTTTGTATCAATGTTCCAATTGTGTATAAATAAAAATTAATTTGATATTATAATATGAAGGATCTTAATATCGAAGATAAGTTAAAATTATAAACACCGAGAGGTTAATTGATGAAGGGTCTTAATAAAATTTCCCTACCATATGTATCTTAAAAATGTGATGAAGTTGAATTTAAAATAATAATTTTTTAGTGGTACTCTTGAATTCAAGTTGAGACAAATTCAATCTTGATATTATCATTGCAAGCCCAAATATTTAATCAAATTTTAAATTTTAAAAAATAATTAATAAAAGTTAGACATGAGTTGCATCATAAGTCTCCTTTATTATTAACAAAATCAAGTATACAAGTCATGAATACAAAAGAGTTATATAAAATATATCTCAAGTCGTAAACATCAAAAAATCAAGTGAAAGATCATGATTCATTTAGAATAATCTTCTCTTTAATGAATAGCAAAGAGAAAGAATCATTGGAGAACAAATAGTAAAAGGTCTTGATTCATACAAAATAAATCTCAAGTCATAAAAATCAAGAAGTCAAGTGAAAGATCATGATTCGTTTGAATAAATCTCCTTCTTAGTCATTAGCAATAAGAAAGAATCATAGGAGAACGAATAGTAAAAATTCTTGATTCATACAAAATAAATCTCAAGTCATGAACACCGAGAAGTCAAGTGAAAGATCATGATTCATTTGAATAAATCCCCTCTTTAGTAAATAGCAAAAAAAATTTATAAAAGATCAAATAGTAAATGGTCTTGATTCATACAAAAGAAATCTTAAGTCATGAATACCAAAAGATTATGATTCATTTGGATAAAAACTCCTTCTTAGTCATTAGCAAAATAAAAAAATCATAAGAGATCAAATAATAAAAAGTCTTGATTCATACAAAATAAATCTCAAGTTAAGAACATTGAAAAATTATAATTCACTTGGATTAAATCTCCTTGTTAGTCATTAGCAAAAAGAAAGAATCATGGAAGATCTAATAGTAAAATGTCTAAATTTATATATTATGGAGACTCATGAGTTATCTTTAAAAGCATCACCAATACATTTATGCGTAATTTATGATAAATAAAAAAATTATATAAATACTTTTTAATAAAGAACGAGCTTTAACACCTTTTAATGTATACCCAATAATTAGCTTCATATACATCTATATACTTTCATTCCTTGGATAAAATTTCTTTGGAATAGATATATCCAAGTTGCTTTAGAGAAAAAAATTCCTCATTTAAATTTAATTTATCAAATCTAAAATTATTATCAAAATTATTTTTCTTTGTTCAAGAGATTCATCAAAAATAACATAAATAGATTCATCAATGACTAAAGATCTCCTATAGAAAACTCAATAAGTTTTAGAGATAGAGGAATATCCGAAAAAAAAGTGCATTCCTCTTACAAATTCTTTAATATGTGAGATTCATTTTATACTAGCATATCCTAATCTTCTATACCAAAGCCATGCATTATCATTAAAAATTAAAAAATAAGTTCTATCATAAAAATCATCAAGATAAATAGTATAAATATTGTCACTTCTTAAAGCAATCATAGATTTAATTTTAACATTATATCCTTTATAGTAAAGTTGGCTAATGTCTATTAAATTATATTTCAAATCGTCTACTAAAAAATATCATTAATCAAAAGATTCAATTTGTTACCAATATTTCTAATGCCAATGATTTTTCCTTTATTATTGTCTCCAAATGTGATATATCCTTTGTTTTGTCTAGTGAGCTATAAGAAGTGTGTTGGATCTTTGATCATGTATCTTGAGCATTTACTATTAAGATACCATCTCTTACTCTTAGCTCTTGTTTGAGGATATACCTACAAGAAAGAGGGGTTTGCTTTATATACTAATTTAACTTTGGGTCCTTTATGGTTAGATCTACCTTTCTTGACTTTTAGCATCAAATCATTTATAGTTCCTTTAGAAACCCAAACTAATTTATGAGAAATATATTTTTAAAAGAGCATGTATAAGCATAGTGATCAAATTTTTTACAAAAATTATATTTAACTTTAGGAGGAATATGCAATATGGTTTCTTTTATAAATTTTGTTGGCTTTTGATGAGTGTTATTATTCATGAAGCCAATTCTTTTTTTCTTGATATACAACTTTGATTAGTAAGAATCATATTCAGTTACTTGTTTTTAATTTTAAAATTTTCTAATATTTGTTGTAGGAATATATTTTCTCTTTTAAGTGATTCTAATTATTCACATTTAGTTCAAGATGTTAACATATAAATGTCATACTTATTTTTTAATTTATCAAATTCATTAGAGATAGAGAGACATGATCCTTTTTTAACAAATTATATTTTTTTATCAATCTTTTTAAGTTCATCATATAAATCATGAAATACATCAAGTAATTCATCATAAGATAAAAATATTTTAAGAGAGTCAAATACCTCATCGTTGAAGGCCATCAGAGCATAGTTTGCTAGTTTGTCCTTATTGATTTGCTCTTCGTCTTCTGATGCACTTGATTCATCCCACGTTATCTTGAATGATGTCTTCTTCTTTTAGGTTAGCAACTTCTTTTTTAGTAGTAGACACTTATTTTTGAAGTATCTTGGCTTTTTGTATTCATAACATATGATTGCATCTTTATCAGATTCAATTTTATTCTCAAATTCTCATCTTATATAATTAGTCTTATTTCTCCTTATGAATTTTTTGAACCTTCTTGTAAGAAATGTCAAATCATCATCATCACTGGAGCTTTCGCTCAAATGGTCTTCTTTAGATTTAAGAGTAATATCCTTCTTATTCTTTAGAAGATTTTTCTTTTCTTCATCAAGTGTTTTGTAGTCATTTCATAAGTCATTAAAGATCCTATGAGTTCTTCAAGAGGAAAGTTATTCAAGTCTTTTACTTCTTGGATAGCTATTACTTTTGGATCTCAGCTTTTAGAAAAAGATCTTAAAATCTTATTTACAATTCAAAATTAGTATAGCTTTTACCAAGAGCTTTTAAACTATTAACAATATCCGTAAAATGGGTGTACATATTATCCAAGGTTTCATTTTATTTTATTTTAAATAATTTATAACTATATACTAAAAGATTAATTTTAGATTCGTTTACTCTATTTGTGCCTTTATGAGTAACTTCAAGTATGTACCAAAGATCATGTGCAGTGTAGAAACATGATTAAACTCATTTTTATCTATAACACAAAATAAAGTATTCATAGCTTTAGTATTTACGAAAAATATTTTCTTCTCAAAATCATTTCATTCATTCATCAATTTAGAAGATTTTTTAAAACCAAACTTTACTTTAAAAAGCTATTAGATCTCTCTTGGGTATTAATTCAATTGAAAAATCTATGTAGATACCAATTGTTAGAATCGTAATAATACTAAGACGGGGGGGGATGGGGATGAATTAGTGCTATAGTAATTTTAACATATTTTAAAGTTCGATCGATAAATCTATATCAGAAATACGATTAATCAAAAGTGCAAATAAAGGTTGCAAGTAAAGTAAATTAGTAAGCAATAGCAAATCAAGGTAAGAGAAGAAATACAAATTGATTTATAGTGATTCGATTATCCCGACTTACATCCACTCCCGATTCCTTTTTCCTCAAGGCCATCGGCTTTCACCATCGATCTTTTTTTCAACAAGCAAAGATTAATTACCCTTATTATAACTCTTCTCTTTTTAACAGGTTTAAGAGAGAACCTCCACACTTACTCTTTTACAAGGGACCTCGCCTCCTATAACTTAGAATCATCGCTAAACTAAAGAAGGAAGAGACTTAAACAATGCTAAAAAAAGAGTTTATAATACTTTTATACTAAATAATTTATGCTCCATTAAGCAAGCATGAGTGGGATATTTATAGACCCCAAAAAGCTTCAAGAATGGTGCCAAAAATTTAAATTTCTAAAATTTTAGGGTATTAGCGGTACTACTGCCAAGACGGGCAGTACTACTATCATAACAAGCTACAAATCAAGGCTCTAGTGGTACTAGCACCACCCTGGGCGGTACTATCATCGTCTCTGCAAAAAAGCATAAATAGTACTTTTTGACTGACAAAGTCGGTACTACCGCTTGGGCCTAGTGATACCACCACCTAGACCTATTTTAAGTTACCAATTTGGCCTTCTAACAGGCCTAATTCAGCCCTGGTTTAATTACAATAGGTTCCTTACATGTTATCATGGTTTCGACTCAATACCAACTCAATTTGACCTAAAAAGATCTAGATCAAGACTTTAATAATTCAATCATATATTCAGCATAATTATGAAGCTTGCAGCACATTGTACGTTATTCCAACAAATCGTCTAACCTTCTAGTGCTTCATTCGAACCTCTAGCATATCATCTTTTCCTTCGGCATATCGACTCTTCTGCGGCATTTGACCTTTTGGTATAATACTCGATCCTTCCGGCATGATACCCGAACTTATAGCATGAAGTCCAATTTGGCACATTGATCAATCCTTCGACTTGACATCTAATTTCTGACATAATACTTTTCTCAACATAACATTTGATTCTCCTACTTCGACAATTATTCTTTGATAGTTCAAGTCCGTGATCGAAGTATTTCTTATATCACTTATCTTAAAAGCATATTAGTTTATAAACTCATCAATTGATTTTATGATCAAAATCCAGGATTCAACAATCATAACAATCTTTACTCATTTTAGAAAGATGATTGAGAACTTCTTATAGTCTGCCATTAAAACAGTTTACTCTGATGGAGGAGATGAATGCTAAGCCCTAAAAATCTCTCTCTCATTTTGTGGTATATAACATTTCAAGTCACCACCACACACCTCAACTAGTTAGCTTTACCAAACAAAAGCTTCAACATATAATTAAAACTAGTCTCATCCTTTTACACTAAGCCTCCATGCTAATAATCTTTTGGTTAACAACCTTTTAAACTACAATCTACCTCATTAATTGTGTGCTCACCCTAGTTCTATAACACTAGTCATAACTTAAAAAATTATTTCAAAACATCTCAAACTTTTAAAAACTTAAATTATTTGGTTGTTTATGTTATCCCTAGCTATATCATGCACTTTACATAAATTAATAATAAAATCCAAATCTTGTATTTCTATAGAGTATTCTCTTAAATATAATGTTTTCCGATGCTATGATCCTTAAACTCAAAAAATCTTTATATCACACCATGTTATTTTTATTGAGTCTATTTTTTCCTTTCAAAACTACAAGTCTTCAACAATGTGAGCCACTCTAACAACCAAACATTACTAGATTCATATGAGTACACCTCATACTCCCTCAAACACCTCTCTCACCATACCAACCAGTAGTTTTCTTACTCTATAATGCCACATAGACCCTTATACCATTTTATCACACATAAAATATAATTAGGTGTAAGTGAATCTTTTGAATTAAGTAAAATCTAGATGGAATACAAAGCATGTTTAATAGCCAAAAGGTTTCACCAATGATTAAGTATTGACTTCATAAAAACATTTAGTCCAATTGTTAAACTAATAATAATCTAGCTTATCTTAAGTTTAGCTATTACTAAGGCCGGCACATATGTCAATTAAATGTTAACAATACTTTCTTATAGAAGAGCTTAACTAAAGATGTGTTTATGCAGCAACGTCCTAGCTTCATCCATCCTTAATATCTAAGCCATGTTTATAAACTATAAAAAACTATTTATAGACTTCGCCAAGCTCCAAAAGCTTGGTATACCAAACTTGACTTATTTTTTGCATCAATTGATTTTGTTAACTCCAAGCCTGACATCTCGTTATTTCTATGATAATAAAAGGGAAAAACTGTATATCTAGTGTATATAAATGACATTATCATTATAGATAATAATTCTATAGAGATTAAATAATTCCTTAAGTAGTTAGCAAATCGATTCACTATCAAAGATCTAGGAACCTTAAGCTACTTTCTAGAAGTAGAAGCAATGTTCATATCTTCTATACTTTTCCTATCTCAAAAGAAGTATATTCAAAATTTATTATTAAAAAAGAATATATAAAATGGCAAAGAAGTTGCCACCCCAATTTTCACTATTACATTACTCAAATTATATAATGACAACCTCATTACAAATCACACATAATATCGATAAGTACTTGACTCCTTAGAGTACTTATCTCTCATACATTTAGACATCTTATTTATAATTAATAAATTATTATAATTTATGTATCAGTCCTCCACTACTTTATTGGTCTACAGTAAAATAAGTCCTATGACATTTAAAAGAGACTCAATTATTGACTTTTTTGTGAATACTCATTACTTTATCTTTATGTGTTCGTGAATATTGATTGAGCAAGTAATATTGATGATAGAACATCTACGTTAGCTTGTATTGTCTTTCTTAAAGTAAATCTAATCAGTTAAAATTTTAAAAAATAGAAAACAATCGTAAGATTTACCATTGAAGTTGAATATTGAGCCATCGGCACCATTATTGTAGAACTCAACTAGATCACCAATCTATTGCAGTAACTTAATATCATCTTCAAATCGACTCCTACAATATACTATGATAATGTCAATACCACCTACCTATATGTCAATTTAATATTTCACTTATGCATGAAACATATTGCCATCGATTTTTACTTCGTCAAAGATCAAGTTATCAAATATCAATTACGTTTTTATCTCGTATATATTTTTTATTAACTAATAAATTTTCTCATAAAATTTTACCTATAAGACCTTTTAATTATATCAATCCAAAATTATTATCCAGAAGTTCAGGATATAATAAAATATTATGAATATTGAGTGAAGCTGCGGATGCTACGTTGACTGAAGCCACATGAATAGTTTTGGCGTGACAACGAGCGAGGTTGCGGACACGACATGGAATGACGATTAAGCATGGGCAGTGGTTGCAGCAACGGTGGAGGCTACGGACGTGACAATGGATGAAGCCACGAACACGATGTTGGGCGTAGCCCTGGACACGACGTCACGCAAACCCAGGAGTGAAACTGCGGTTGTGACGTCAAGCGAGGCCACGGTATTTAGCAAAGTCGTGGATGCAACATCGACCGAATCAGCGAGTGAAGGTATCGACGTGACATCGAGCGAAGCCGCGGCTGCGATGTCGAGCGAAACTGTGGGCGGCACCATGTGGGCAGTACCAGGCAGTATCGATGATGGACGGCGGCATCAGAAGAGGTTGTGAAGGTAGCCGGGATGGGCGACGGCGTCGGTAGCTGCCGTAGTGCCAGAATAAGTGACTGTGGTGGCAGCAACGATAGGCGTCGGCGTCGGCGTCGGCGTCGGCGTCGGCGTCGGCAAAGACAATGGTGACATTGGCAGAGGCTTCGGTCGCAGCAGCGGAAGATCACAACAACGGTAATGAGTAGTAATGCCATTCGAAGGCATGTGTAGATTGGACGGCGGCCAGTTGATTTAGACAGGTTGGGCTATCGTTGATCTATCCTTGAGGCCCTAGGCGGCGACAAATCGAGCAGCATGGCATGAGGAGTGCAGCATCAATACGTACCGGGACAGATCAGGCCATTGACTACCTGCCCTTGGTGTTGGCAGGGAGGGGAGAAAAACTCCATTGCGACTATCTGAACCAGATCTGGCATGAAGCGGTGACGCTCTGCTTGGGCGGCCATGACGGTGAGGAGGAGGCTGCAACCAGCCCCAAAGAGGGCTCGAAGCAAGCTACAGCCGCCATGGATGCCAATGACTGTAATTTGGCCGGTCATCGACGGTGACTTGCGACGGAGGCGCGACTGACTCCGCATCATGATCGACATGGAGGCACATCTTGATGTTACGGATAACGTGATGATGGCATTGCGATAGACTTGGCATCGAGATTGATTCAAAGGCAAGACTGACTCAAAGACTTACCGACTCCATGGTGCTACCGATGACATGATTGGTTGGACGCATGACAGACTTGACGACATGGCTGACTTGAAGGTAGAGCAGACTTAGATGCATGATTTGAGTTGATCGCATAGCCGACTTGAATATGCGATCAGCTTGATGGTGCAACCTACTTAACGATGCGGTCGACTCAGCATTGTGACCAACATGGAGCCAAGGTTGGCTTGGAGGTATGATCGACTTGAAGGCATGGCAGACTTGGAGGCTTGGCTTACTTGGCATCATGAGCGACTTGGAGGCGCAACTGACTTTTCATTGTGGTCGTCTTGACGACGTGGCTGATTTGGTATTGTGATTTCATGATGGTATGGCTGAATTGACGGTGCAATTGTCTTACCAATGTGGTTGACTTGATGATGTGACTTGACTTTAATGTCATTTTGACTGTGTGGCTGTCTTTAAAGCATGGCCAATTTCACAATCTAGTCATCTTATCGACACGGTTAACTTATTGGCATGACCATCTCGACAATGTGGTGACGTGATCATCTTGACATGGTTGACTTGAAAAATGATCGTTAATCTCATGAGAAAGTTGGCTCAAGTTAGCCCACTTTTTGAATGTTGTCGCGCCTAAAAACTAAATGTCCCCTAAGTACATCTAAACTGGCTGTCCTTCCTCGAATCGCCTCCTTGAGAACGGCATCCTACCGAGTAGAACAATTTTGATCCAACAAAATTGTACTGGAAGCGTGTCTAGCAAGATCCTGCTTAATTCAGCCAAAGAAAAAAAAAAAAAAAGAGGAATGAATCTATCAGTGATTTGAATGCAGCAAGGTAAGTCCGTGAGACGTGAATTAATCTTAATATGTTCATTTACAAGTGCTATATCAATAAATGATACAGGAGAAATGTTGTTGCTTTTTTATCCAAGACAAAAAGAATACTCATCTAGAAGCTTCACAGGTAATACAACAATGCTGAAAACATAAACAAGCTTCTCGAGTCACCTAAACTAAAAATTTCCGTCAGACTCTCTCTAATGGGTTGAGCAAACCAATTATTCCTTCAACCTTTGTCTACAAAACAATGAGCACGGATGCTGATCGATGGTAGGTTTTTTTACCAGAGGAAGATCGTTTCATGAAGAAGAAACTTGTTTTCTTGTCCTAAACTCTGAATTATGTCCTCCAAGCTATGTTTTTTGGTATAAATGTAATGAACATGTTAGTTAGACAATTGCACATCAATTTCATTAGAAATCCTGTCAAGCAGAGTCTTAGTAAACATCTTTAAGTTACATGTATCAATGCCTCAGAGTTCCAAAATGTTGAACAGTGAAGATTCCTGTTTCTGTTAGATGAGACTTGTAAGCCATATATATTTTGTTCTTTTTTCTCCTTTTTTGTATATGTCATTGATCCTTTTTTTTCTGTGTACTTACCCACAGCAAAAGCAAGTTGGATTCCAAAACCCCTTTTGGAGGTAAGCTTAAGAGGTGCACAAGAAGTAGAAGTCCCTTGAGGCAAGACAAGGATGCAGAACGTGCAAGCCTTCCATGGGTCATTCAATTGCATGGAGAAGGCACCCTCAGACCTTCCCTGTGCATGGAGAGGGGAAAGAACAGGAGAGAGGGAATCAAGCCTCTTGTCCTCAAGCTTGCCATTCCCCTGGCCCTTCCCTTGGCTGGTTTCATCTTCTCTACCATCACCAGAAAGTGTAGAACACGAAACAGAGCCCCCTCCAGTGCTTCAAGCCGAGAAGGGAGCTTAACGATGGATTCCTCTGAATCCGTTTCCCCGTACGAGTCCGAGGATGAGGAGAGCTCACGAGGCCAGGAAGAAGCACAAAGAGAACCCGTGGAACACTGCGATCCCTCGGAAGTCGTGAGGGTGCAATGCCCAGAGAAATTGGAAGGAGAGATCGAGAGTCTGAAGTGTCTTGTATCTGCCATGGACGACAGAGCGAGCGAAGCCGAATCGCAGTTCCAGGACTACCGTGACACGAAAGAGAAGGAATCGCTGTTTCAGAAGCTCCAGATCATGTGCTTGGGCTTCCAGCTCGAGTGCCTCGAATCCCGAAACCAGAGGCTCGAGGCCACCATTGCTGATCAACAAACAGCTTTGGAGAAGCTCGACGAAATGAGAGCAGAGCTCAAATGGCTACGGAGGGAGGGGAAGAAGCTGGCCAAAGTAGACGGGCTTCATCTGCATGAAGCGCGACGGCAGGCTCGGATTCTAGGCGCTCGAGAAGCCGAGTTGTCGCAGATCAAAGAGGAGCTGCGATTCGTCAAGGATTTAGCCGATCAACTGCAGGAGGAGAAGAAAGCATTGGATCAAAAGATGGATTCACTCGCAGCGAAATATCAATCTGCATCAGAGGTCACAAAACTCCAGCCCTTCAGTAGTTACTGACTACATCATATCCTTTGTCTGATACATTTTCTTTTCTCATGCACATAGATTGAAGAAGATGGCAACATGAGGATGGCATCCAACAAGGAATTGCTTGATCAACTAGAGCAGTTCCGGCAACAGTGGTACCTGGAGATGGAGGAACTCATCTATATAGGCTGGGTGGGTGCATGCTTGAGGCATGAGCTCTTGATGGATCAAGAAGAACAACTGCAGGAGATAATGGAGCTCCCTGCAGATGACGAGGCCGAGGCGCGCAAGGTGGAACTCCATGATTCCTCAGCAGTTGCAGAGACTGGCCATGGAGCTTGCTTGGATGCTGCAGTAAGGAAGAATCGATCAGGTTCGAAGAAGCCAAGATTGCTGCACAAGCTCAAAGGATGGGCGAAAGGAGGAAAGGGGGTGACGAAACAGCTTCGAGAGTCGTGAGGATTCTGCAAGGGTTAAGATCGAACAAGTAAAAATTATTATTATTATTATTATTATTATTATTATTATTATTATTATTATTATTATTATTATTATTATTATTATTATTATTATTATTATTATTATTATTATTATTATTATTATTATTATTATTATATGTAGTTCATGAAAGTGTTATTTTGGTTAGATTGTACCGAAATGTTTCCACGACCAAAAACATTTCGTTGAATCATTGACTTTTGGATTGAATGGTCAAAAGACCGATCCTATTTGTACAAGTTTTTGATAGGAAATTCTTCTATTTGACAATCAAGCTGTGACTTTTGCAAATTATTCTGAATCCTTTTTGTAATAGTTGATGTAGCCTCGATTTGAATTAGAATCAAATCGATCAGAACTGAAATTGAATTAGGTTGATGATTCATTGGTTTCAAATTCAACAGGAATTGGTGAGTTGTTATGTACTTAGATTTTACCTAAGTCTTATAACACTTTTGTCTTTATAAGAGTTTTATATTATTGCTTTATGTCTATATTTCATGTTTTGTCTTTTATGTTATCTCTCTTCGTGTGATTTAAGCACTTCATTAAGTTCTACCTAAGTTACTCGGCTTCTCAGTTTGAATTGAGTTGATGATGGCACTCATGCCCACCATTTCACATGTCAATCTTTTTTTTAGTATAATTTTCATATCGACTCTAAGTGTATCTTCATTTGGTATTGCGTTGGGTCACTCCCCCACTAATCTTGTAATATATCTACCAACGTATTATCTTATGCAAGATTATACAATAATTTTTCATCATTTTGTGGGTCCATTGAGCTTTATGAAGTTATTATCTTGAGATACCCCTCCTCAATATATATAATTTATTACACATAATTCTTCCTTCGGAGAATCAAAACTTATTCCTTCTAGATATTCTATACTATTAGAGCAACTTTTTCTCCCATACACATAGATAAGGGAATTGGAGACCATCGTCCCCTTGGACTACTCTACCTTCACTATACACTTTAACCTCCTACAAACATATCATTCCCATATTAATGCTCTATGACATTAAGTTTTGATTGCCTTGGGATGGCCATAGATAGTCCATTGTCCGTATAGAAACCCTTATATAAGTACCAAATTCTTCGAGTTAGCAATTCTCCTCATCTCTGTAAGTTTTACATAATTTTTCAGTTGCTGAGCAACCCATCCCACCTTACACAATCTCATTCTTTGCCAAATACCCCACTTAGCTTGAGCATTATCAAGTTTGGTTGCCAACATCGAGCTGTAATTTAAACTTATCCATTCTAACCTTTATGCATTATATGTTCTTCCTAGTTAGCTTGTCCTCGTGGTGCCTCTCACATGAAAGATTAGACATTCCTCTGAATATCAATCTCAGATACCTACTCCTCTAAGTGACTCATTTCCCTACATCTTAATGTATGTTTCCCCCAAATGGTTATACATGTTGGCTGCCCTCAATGCAACCTTACTAAGTTCCCTACATTTGTATGATAAGTATTTCTAAGTATGTTTATCCCACTCTGATACCATCTATCATAAATGGTTTTACCTAAGTCATTGGGACCCTTGTATATCCATTTGCAAAGGGTCAACCTCTCCAAAATCTCTTATAATCCCTTAAGAACCTAAAAAAAGAAGACATATTAGATAAAGTATTTAACTTAATAGATAATATAAATTACAAATATAGATTTTGTAAGCTTTAAATAATCATATGATAAAAGGTTCAAGATAGTTCACCATAACCAAAAGTCCCCACAAATACCTACATGACACTACTATGGAACAAGATAGTAAACTAGCCTTAAACACTACCCCAAAGGTCCATTCAACCATATGCCACTTAGATAGGTCCTAGGTCTTATGGTGGCTAACACTCCATACCACTTTGTGAAGCTAAAAAATTTCTAAAATAGCTGCCTAGATTTTCTATTTCTAGGTAATTTTGTCTTTGCATGATGACTATACACAACTTATGTTTATAAACCTGAAAAGACTATAAAAGCCAACCAACATGGGGCTATCAAGCCTACTGCAATGCCTTTACATGTTATACAAAATATAAACAAAACTAAAAGACATAAACATATATGAGCATTATATCGAATACCCTATTCATAGCTTTGTTCATGATATTCTCCCTCACTTATTCCTTCGATGCCCTCATCAAAATCTTTGTAGATGTTGCATCTCTTTACCTTTGCTGAATCTTTAATCTTCTACTCTAGTTGCAATATGCCTCTTGTCTTCTCAATATGCTCTATCATTGTTATTGAGTAGTCGAACTTTGATGTGCTATGTTGCTTCAACTCACTAATGACTCTGACTTTGGTGAAGTCGATCGAATTGTGCTAATTCTTGTTGGTTCCTACGTATCTTTCAAATGAAGGAAAAGACCTTCCTTGTTATGCGTCAGTCTCTTAAACGTCTCATGCTGCTTAGACTAAAAGGATGTTATTGGAGTTTTAATGAGTATCACCTTGCAGACTTTAAATTTTTTGGGGTATTTCCTATGCAAAATTTTTCTATTGATTTCTCTTCTACTTAATTATCACCTCTAAGCATGTTCTCATCACTTTTGCTTTCAATTAGCATTTTATTAAAAAATAAAGCAAACATTCTACTCTCGGTAGTACTAATCATCATTGATGAGAATTTCGATAATTATTATCTTCTACTAAGTTTTTCCAAATAGTCTTTGAACCTATGCAGAGCCCATCTTCTAGATAAATAAGAAAATTGGGACACTCGATTTTGCTAATTCTCTTAAGAGTTGAGAAGACAAAGGTTACTTAACTTCGCTTGCCTCATCAAGGGCTGTACTATATGTATCGAACTAATTATTAGCCTTTATTTGCTCTTTACTCATACTTCTAAAGCATCTAAAGTGTTTACATTCTTTGTGTTGAATTAGCTACTATGATTTATCTTCTGATTGCCATTAAATTACTAGATGCAAGAAGTTTTGCCCAAAAAGAGCAAAATTTTACCTCGATTTAAAGCAAGTCCCAAATAGTTTTGGTTGCCTTTGGGATGGTACCATCTTCTCCACTATCTTTGTCACCTACTCCTTTGAGTAGAAAAGATATAATATTACATACTATCTATTTTATTCCCTGGTCAAGCACTCCTGCATCGATTTAAAGTCCCTCACTTTTGACTATTTTTTATGAGAAACCTATTCGCACCAGTCTTATGAAGTTTCATGGCCTCTACCCTTTGGCCTTATCTTGGTATTTGGAGTTCGCCTCTTTATTCTCCACCTCCTTGGCTCCTTTCACAATCAAGCACTCTACCTCCATGGGAGCAAATGATCAATGACTCTATAGAAATCTTGCCTCTACAGTATCATGACATTATCATGCTCAGAGCTCTGCTACCTTTTGCCTCACATTTGTGTCCCTTTCTTCATGATCGGCAGATCCACCTCTATGGTGTCATGACACTCCTCAAAGTCTCTTCTCATTTTAACAATGCTTGATCTTGACTAGCTAAGTCCCTATGGACTCATTGTCACTTTCTTGCCCCTTTTGATCACTTACTTCAATGCCTCTATGTTCTTTGAGCAATTCCCCTTAATCGATAGAAAGATAGATTATAACTCTCATGCATAGTCTATACCATCATGTTATAGGGCTCGAACCAATTCTGTTCTTTGCTTCTTGATAACAACATTTGCGTACTTGGCTTTGTCCTTTGACTTGTAGAGATCTCTTAAATAAATATGAACTCTAGAGCAGTCTAACTCTTTAGCCACTCCAATCATACCTATGTATGATCAAGTCTCCCCTATTGAATCTCAGATTTTGATAATGAAACCAATTGATAAATTATTTATCTAATCTATATGTTGAGAAATGTGTTGTAGGATTAACTACAATAACAAATAACGCATAAAGTAAATATAGTGCAGGAGTTAAAGATCAGACGATTCATCAAGAGTCCGAGAGTTCGTTGAGAGTTCACCGAATGTTTGTTGGGAGTGTTACCAGAATTTGCCGAGAAGTTCATCGAGAGCTTGCCGAAAAGTACGTTGGATGTTCGTCGAGAAGTTCGTCGGGAGTTCACTGAAGCTCATCGAGAAATTCGGAGCTCACCAAAGAAGCTCGCTCATTAGAGTTTGTTGAGAAGATCATTGAGAGTTCAAGAGCTTGTCGAGAGTCTACTAGAAGATTGTTGAGAGTTTGTCGGAAGTCCACCGAAAGATCGCTGGAAGCTCGTCGGAAGAACTGTTGACCTACTGGACTTGTTTGCTTAAGTTAATATCTTAATTATCATAGTTAGGATATAATTAGAGTTAAGATTATGAGGTAATCCCAATTAGGCCCGAATCTAGACTGGTTTAGGCCAGATTGTTAGCCCAAACAGTATCCTAAACCCTGTCTAGCGATGGCACCACTAGGATTGAGCGGTGGAACCGCCTAGGGCTCAATCTCCTAGGAGGTATGGGCGGTGGTACTGCCTAGATCCAGTAGTCGAGACTTTGTTGTTAGACTTGGCGATGGTATCACCAAACATAAGCGGTGGTATCGCCAATATCTCGGAAATCTGGGATAAGACATTTTTTGGCTCTATTTTTTAAGTCAATTGAGGCCTATAAATACCCACACTTCTTTACTTATGGGATACAAAAAAGTGAATAAAAGAACTAAGATTATAGTGAAATCGCTTATTGTAACTTTGAGAGTTCACCTCCATCAATTCTATCCTTAGAAATTTATATAAGGAGAGTGAGTGATTTGTAAAGAGGTTTACTTTTAAACCTATTAAAATGAGAAGAGATCTGTAAAGGGGTGATTGATCTTCACCCATTGAAGGAAGATCAATAGTAGAAGCTAGTGACCTCGACGGAGGAGATATCGGGAGTAAACGTAGGTTGGATGACCGAACCACTATAAATTAGTATGTTCTTTCCATGCTATGCACTTTCTTTCTTGCTGATTACTTTTATTGCAAACTGCCTTTACTACCTTTCTTAATTCTATGATTATTTTTGAAGCTAAACACTTTATCGATATGATTTTTATAAAGCTGAAAGAATTCTAAATTACAACCATTTTTATCATTGCACTAATTCACCCGCCTCTCTTAGTACTATATTAATCTTAACAATTGGTATTAGAGCGAGGTCACTCTCAATTTGGTTTAAAAGCCAAGAGAGATGACTTTTGCCAATAATCAAGAGGATCATTCTATCACACGTTCACCTATGTTCAATAGAATAGATTACACGTATTGAAAACTAGAATAAGGATTTTCTTAATTTATATAGATTTCGAGTTATGAAATATCATAAAAAACGGATTTCAAAAGTCTTCTCTTCCAATGAACGATTAGAATGATTTGGAAAAGTAGACTTTCTCTTTGAACGACAAGGCTATGAATGCCTTGTTTTGTGCTTTGGATAAGAATGAATTCAATCGAGTTTCTATTTACGAAATAGCTTATGACATTTGATATACCCTTGAAATCACACATGAAGACACAAGTGGGTTAAGGAATCAAAAATTAATCTTTTGGTTCATAGTTACAAATTGTTTTGCATGAAACCAAGCGAGACCACTGGAGGCATATACACTCGATTTTTCAAATGTCGTCAATGGTCTAAAAGCACTTAGTAAAAAATTTCTAATTTTGAACTTGTTAATAAGATATTAAGATCTCTTTCAAAGAGTTGGGACCCTAAAGTAACGGCTATTCAAGAAGCCAAAGACTTGAACAACTTTTCGCTCGACGAACTTATCGGGTCTCTAATGACCTACGAAATGACTTGCAATGCACATGAAGGACTTGAGAACAACCTTCCAAAGAACAAGAAGGATTTAACACTATGAAGACCACTTGAGAGAAAGATCAAGTGATGATGACAATGATAATGATGACTTGGCACTTCTAACAAGAAAAATCAAAAAATTCATAAAAAGAAAAAAAACTAAACGTGACACTATAAATAAAAATAAACTCAAAGAGGACCAAATAATTTGTTACGAATACAAAAAGCTGAGGTATTTTAAAAGTGAATATCCCCAAGTGAAGAAAAAGCAACTGAAGAAGAAAAAAGCCACTTGGGATTATTCGAGCACATCCGAAGACGAGGAGCCAACCAACAAAGAAGTTACAAACTATGCGCTAATGACATTTGGCGATGAGGTAAGTAATTCAATTGATGCTAATTTATCTTTTGATGAATTATTAAATATTTTTTATGACTTATTTGATGAATGCAAATTAGTTAATAAGTATAGATTATTAAAAAGGAGCATGCCTCTCTTGTTAATGAATTTGATAGATTAAAGATTGAGCATGATAATAAAATGATGCCTCGTTGCACCAAATGTGAATATTTAGAGGCACTAAAAAAGGAAAACTTGATACTTCATAAAATGTTAAAAAAATTTAAAATATGTAGCAAATCCTTAAACATGATCCTTGCTAATAAGGGTCATGTTCGTAGAAGAGATGGAATCAGCTTTGTGAGTAACACTCACCAAAAGCCAACTATCATCGTTAAAGGTCCAACTTTGCATGTTTCACCCCGTAACAAATACAACTTTTGTTACAAACTTAGACATTATGCTCACAAATGTCCATTTAAGAGATATAGTCCACATAAGTTAATATGAGTTCCTAAAAGAACCATAAAGGACTCAATACAAAATGATAAGTTAGGTAGATCAATTAATGAGGCACCCAAAGTCAAATGGGTACCTAAAAAATCTCGTAACAAATGTAACTTTTGTTACAAACTTGGACATTATGCTTACAAATGTCCATTTAAGAGATATAGTCCACATAAGTTAATATGAGTTCCGAAAAGAACTATAAAGGACTCAATATAAAATGATAAGTTAGGTAGATCAATTAATAAGGTACCCAAGGTCAAATGGGTACCTAAAAAACCCCCTTTCTTATAGATATATTGATAGTGGATGCTCATAGCACATGACCGGAGATCCAACATAATTCTCTAAGCTTACTAGCCCAAACGAAGGGTATGTCACCTTTGGAGACAACAACAAAGATAAAATTATTGGCAAAGAAACCATAGGTAACAAATCAAACTTCTTGATTGAAGATATGTTATTAATATATGGCTTAAAGCATAATCTTTTAAGCATTAGTCAATTGTGTGATAAAGGATACATCATAAGATTTGAATCTAATGCTTGCATTGTTGAAATACCACACAAAAACACATATATGATTACCTTAAAATATAATAACATGTATACTATTGACATTGATGATCCTTGTAATGAAATATATTTTTCAACTTTAAACAATGATGTTTGGTTTTGGCATAGGAGGTTAGGTCAAGATAGCATGAAATTAATCTCTCAAATTTCATCTAGAGAACTTGTAAGAGGAATCCCTAGCATCAAATTTGTCAAAGATAAAGTGTGTGATGCATGTCAATTAGGAAAATAAATAAAAGGTAGTTTCAAATTAAAGAATCAAATAAGCACCTCTAAACCATTGCAATTGATCTATATTAATTTATTTGGACCAATTGATATAACAAGTCTAGGAGGTAGTATATATGCCTTTGTAATTATGGACGATTATAGTAGATACCCTTGGACATACTTCTTGGAATACAAAAGTGATTGTTTTAAGTGTTTTTTAAAATTTTGTAAACTTGTTCAAAATGCAAAAGGCTTTATGATTTCATCGATTCGTAATGATCATGGTGGTGAGTTTCAAAACCGTGATTTCTAAAACTTTTGTAAATCAAATGGGCACAACCATAATTTCTCTACTCTAAGAAACCCACAATAAAATGTAGTTAAAAGAAAAAATAGGAGCTTACAAGAAATGGTAAAAATCATGTTAAATGGACATAGCTTACCCTAATATTTTTGGGCTAAGTCATTAACACGACATGCTATATCATGAATAGAGTTCTAATAAGACCATTACTTTTTAAAACTCCTTTTGAATTATGAAATAATAAAAAAACCCAATGTTTTATATTTTAAGATTTTCGGTTGTAAATGTTTCATTTTAAATGAAAAAAATACCTCAGGAAAATCTAATGCAAAATCTGATGAAGGCATTTTTCTTCGTTATTCTTCTACATCTAAAGTTTTTCATATCTTTAATAAAAAGAACTTTAGTTATAGAAGAATCTATTCATATTATTTTTAATAAAGTTTTTGAATTTAAGAAAATTGATTTTAATGATGATTTTGATTTTTATGCTTTAAATTTGAATGACACATCTCCTTCTACTAGCAACTTGGATACATCCTCTTCTAAAGCATCCTTACCTAATGAATAAAAGTATGTGAATGCTCATCCTAAGGAACTAAATATATGAGATACATCAAATGATATTTAAACTCGCTCTTCGTTTAAAAATTTTTGGGCTAACGCCACTTTTGTCATATCTTGGATTTTTTTTTTGTTCAAGATCACATCTATCCATACATACAAAGCCAAATAGATAAACATCATTTTATTCATAATTATAAATATTTATTATAATTTATTTATTCATCAAGTCAAACATGGAAAGATAAACATAGTGATGTTAACTCGAAGAATCATTCAAGTGGCTCTACCTTATGGTAAAGGAAGGTTCGCTCTCCATTAGAATCTGATTCAGTACTAATAAGAGGCTGCTCTAAAAATCAAAAATAAAGAAAATTCCGCAACGCTGAGTAGGAACCCCAAAAGTCAACTCAAAATAAATACATAATCAAAAATCAATCATCCCATTAACGTATATCAAATACTCGAAGGAGCACTCCCCCAATAGCAGATTGAGAGACTTTATCCTACGGGATAAGTTTGTGTTCTCCCAACAACGGATGGAGGCAAACTCACATCACACTCCTAATAATGGATGGGAGTGGCATCCCTCACTCGCCAAAGTGGGGACACGTTTCTCCCAATAGCGGATGGAGAAACCATCCAACCGCCACGTCTGATGGCCCGCTAATTTCCAAAAGGAATCGCCCTACCTGCCCTTGGCAGGAAAATAACATAATCTCACACTGGTCATGTCTATATCAGGATGAAATAACACATTCAAAATATCTCTTTCCAACATCATCAATATCAATAATACCAAATAGCCATCAATTGACTTGAATCCTAGTTAAATCGATCTAATTAAACTCGATTCACTAGAACATAATTGAATCGTTCTCTAATCCTCATTTAATTGGTTTAGAACCACCCCAGACTAGTATAATTTAGATTAGATTAGGTTCAATTTATGCTAAATTGACTTGAAAAGTCAAACCAATTGGGAACCACCCTGAATTGATCTGGACTAATCAAGTTTGGTTTAGTTCAATCAATGTTTAAGCTCAAATCCAATAATTACATAATATTGGACTAGGTTGAACCGACCCAAATATCCATCATGTGCACTACACATGACTGTATATGTATCACACCAGGTTGAGCCATCCCTAGCCTATGATTGCCCACATTGGCTAGGCTGGGTTAGCTTGTGGGCTAGGGCCTGACCCATGGGTTGGGCCTAGCCTACAAGCTGTTTTAATCCAATCATATTCAATTTCATAAATTTTGAATTACAACAATATATATTCATTGATAATAATATATTAAAATATAATAACAGATTAAATAAATGATAAGAAAAGATAAGCATCAACATGAGGAAATAACATTCTTGATTCAATAAGAATTAAAAATCATACTTTTAATATATGTAACATGAATAATTTTAATATAATTAAATAATAATATTTTAAATCTCAAAAAAGATAAAAATTTTAGATAACATATTCTAATCAACAATAAAAATTTTAACATCTAAAAAATTAAATATTATTTTTGAACTACTCATGGTATATTTTAATCTAAATGAGATTAGAATATAACTGTAATATAATACAAAAATATCCGATATCATAAAACATATACAATTTCACTATGTTTAAAAAAATGAAAACTTTTAAAGGGTATCAAAGGATAAAATATTTTAATTCAATAATAACTAATACCAATCTAAAATTTTAATATGGAATCTAAATAAAAACTTTTAATTTCAAGAAAGGTAGGGAGAACCTACCTCTTCTTAGCAGGATGAAACTCCTCGTTCCTCCCACTACTGAGTTCTGCTCGGCAAGGAATGAATAAGAGAAATCCCTCCCCTTAAATAGGAGGTGAGCCTCAAAATTTTCTAAATTTTTATATTTATTTAATATAAATTATTTTTATTTAATATACTAATAAATATGATATCACCCTATTTGGAATACTTAATAACCATTTCCTAATTCGTAATGGCTAATAAGGAAGTAGAATTAACCTTCCCTAAATTATACTAGCATGTAAGTAAATAATATTTGATTCCTAAATCAAATATTTGATTTGATTACATTCTTCCCATCTACAAGAAATTTGGTCCCCAAATTTTACTTACCTCAAGAGAATATATGAGGATACTATTTTCGTATATCTTCTTCTCTTTCCCACGTTGCCTCTTAGATTGAATGGTGTTGCCAATAAATCCTTACCAAATGTATAATTTTATTTCTTAGAACATGTTCTTTCCTCTCCAAGATCTGGATTGGCTGTTCTGTAAAAGTGACATCGTCTCTTAGTTGTAGAGGTTGGTAAGATATGACATGTGATGGATCCTTGATATATCCCCAAAGTATAGATATGTGGAATACATTATGGATGTTAGCCAAAGCTCGAGGCAATGCCAATCTGTATACCACAGGCCCAACCTTTTGTAAGATCTCAAATGGACCAATAAATCTAGGAGCTAACTTCCCTTTTTGACCAAACTTTATAACTCCCTTGGTTGGTGACACTTTTAAAAAGACATGCTCACTAATTTTAAACTTTAGATCTATTCATCTTCGATCTGTATAACTTTTCTGGTGACTTTGAGTTATTAATAATCTTTGGCATATAATTCTAATATTATCAACATCTTTTTGAATTAATTGAGGTCCCAAAAGTTTTTGTTCTCCTACCTCATCCCAATATATAGGTGATCTGCACTTTCTCCCATAAAGAGCTTCAAAAGGCGCTATTTGTATACTAGAGTTGTAACTATTATTAGAAGAAAACTCAATTAGGTGCAAGTGCATATCCCAACTTCCACCAAAGTTCAAAGCACATACTCTTAAGAGGTCTTCAAGAGTTTGTATTATCCTTTCAGATTGAGAGGTGAACCTTGGATCTCTATCTGAAATAATACTAATTGGCACCCTATGATATTGAATAATCTCTTTAATATACAAGCATGCTAATTTATCCAATGAATGTTTCTTGTTAACAGGGAGGAAGTGAGCAGATTTGGTAAGTCTATCTCTACTACCCAAATTCTGTCATATCCTTTCACATTGGGTAATCCTGTTACAAAATCCATAGTGACTTTCTCTCACTTCCATTCAAGAATTGAAATCCTTTGTAATTTTTCGGCAAGTACTCGATTTTTTGCCTTCACCTATTGACATATCAGACATTTAGAAATAAACTCTGCTATATCTCTCTTCATACCACACCACTAATAGTTTTGGCATAAATCTCGGTACATCTTAGTAGTCCTAGGATGAATATTAAATTTTGATCTATGTGCCTCCTCTAATAATTGCATCTTTACTGGATAGCTTTTGGGAATACACAAGTGATTGTGGAATGTAATAGAACCATCTTCAATTTGGAGGAATTCGGGTCTAGCTCCTTGAGCTATTTCCTTGACTATCATTTGGAGATATAGATCTTCCTTCTAACCTTCTTTAACCCTTTCTACTAAATATGATTGTGCCATCAGATATGCAAGAAAACCTTTATTTGTCTCCGATAAAAGTCTAAGTATTAAGTTTACCAACTCTGTCATCATAGAATTTCTTTAAATATTCATATAGGCTACAAGACTAGAAGTATTTCTGCTTAAGGCATCAGCAACCATATTAGCCTTCCTAGGATGATAGTTGATATTAAAATCATAATCCTTTAGAAAGTCCAACCATCTTCTTTGTCTCATTTAAATTTTTCTATGTGAAAATGTACTTGAGACTCTTATGATCTGTGAAGATTTCAAAAGTTTATCCATAGAGATAATGCCTTCAAATTTTCAGTGCAAAAATGATAGTTGGTAGCTCTAAATCATAAATATGATAGTTTTTCTCATGAGATTTCAATTACCTAGATGCATAAGAAACTACCCTCTCATTTTACATTAGGACATAATCAAGTCCTTGTAGTGAGGCATCACTATATACTACAAAACCTTCTTCCCCTAAAGGAACCACCAAGATAGGAGCACTGGTTAATCTTTTCTTCAATTCCTGAAAACTGCATTGAAATTTGTCATCCCATATGAATTTTATGTTCTTTTGTGTCAACCTAGTCAAAGGTGTTGCCATTTTTTAAAAGCCTTCCATGAACCAAAAGGCTACTTCCATTTTGTCACAGCTTCAATCTTGTGAGCATCAACAGATATAGCCAGCACTCGAAATTATATGAGAAACATAATTTTATTGAGTCAGAAATTACACTTACTTAATTTGGCATATAATTTCTCTTGTCTTTGGACTTCTAAAATTGTCTTAAGATAGTATTCATGTTATATAGATATAGCAGCACTCGAAATTATATGGCCAAGAAACATAATTTTATTGAGTCAAAAATTACACTTACTTAATTTGGCATATAATTTCTCTTGTCTTTGGACTTCTAAAATTGTCTTAAGATAGTATTCATGTCATACCCTACTTTTAGAGTAGATCAAGATATCATCAATGAAGACAATTATAAATTTATTAAGATAAGGGTAGAACACCTTATTCATAAGATCCATGAAGGTAGCCGGTACATTTGTGAGTCCGAAGGGCATAACTAAAAATTCATAATGACCATATCTTATTCTAAAATCGTTTTCTCTATGTCTGCTTCTCTTATCTTCAGTTTGTGATACCTAGATCTCAAATCAATTTTTGAATATACCTGAGTACCTTGAAGTTGATTAAATAGGTCATCTATTCGAGGAAGGGGATATTTATTCTTTATGGTCACTTGGTTGAGTTGCCTATAATCAATACATAGCCACATGGATCCATCTTTTTTCTTCACAAATAGGATAGGGGCATCCTAAGATGATATACTAGGTCGAATAAAACCCATATCCAAAAGTCCATGAATTTATTTCTTTAACTCCTCCAACTCAATTGGTGTCATTCTATATGGGGGTTTAGAAATACGTGTAATACCAGATAGAAGATCAATTGTAAATTCAATCTGCCTATTTGGTGGTAGTGTAGGTAGATCGTCAGGAAAAATATCTAGAAAATCTCGTACAATGGGGATGTCCTCTAATACTGGCTTCTTATATTCTTCTCCAGAAATGAAGGCCAAGTACCCCTGACATCCCTTCAATAATAGTTGGGTAGCACTAAAGGCTGATATAATAGGAGAAAGCTTTTCTTAAATCCTAATGAACTTGAAAGATGGTTGATCTAGAGGTAAGAAAGTAATAGTCTTCTGGAAATAATCGATACTTGCATAGTATACTGAAAGCCAGTCCATACCCAAGATAGTATCAAAATCTTAAAATTTTAGTAGAATAAGATTTACTAGCAAATCGTGACTTTCAATAGTAATAACACGATTTTTATATATCTGATCAGTTATCAAGGATTTTTTAACTTGTGTTGCTACCATTAACATATTATGCATTATTTCAGGATTCTTATGCAGCTTCTTAGCAAAATATGGCGATATAAAAGAATACGTAGAACCTGAATCTATAAGCACAGATGCAGGTGTACCATAAAATGTGATGATACCTTTAATAATAGATCCCGAGGCTTCAGCATCTTGATGGGTCAATGCATAGACCCTCGCCTAACCTCCCTCTCTGGGTCCTAGTTGTTGTTGTCCAACTGCTTAGGTTGGAGCTCGGCGTTATTGCTTTCGAGGGTAGTCCTTCCAACATGTGACCCGGTTGTTGACAATAAAAGCATACACATTGTCCCATGGGGCATGAGGTGGAAACATGGTCTGTCTTTCCATAAAAGTAGTATCTTATAATGATTTGATTACTAGGAGCTCATGTCTATTGATGCCCAAGTTGTTTGCCCTTGCTTTTCTTTAAGGGTCCAAAATGAGATCCCCCATGCGCAGATGGTATAATATTAAAAGGTCGCTTTCGATCCTTTGCTTGTTGTAGTTCATTATCTAATTTCTCCACCACCAAAGCTCATTTTAACACTTCAACATAAGTTGGTAAAATCAATATTACAATAGACTTTCTAATTGATGATCGGAGTCTCCTCTCAAAATGATGAGCTCTTTGATTTTCATTAAAGGCAATATGTGGAGAAAACTGGACTAGTTTAGTGAAATAATGATTATATTCCATTATTGTTCTACTTGTTGAATCTCGGATTTTGATGATGAAACTAATTGAGTATGATTTGTGGTCTAATTGCGTGTTGAGTTACGCAGGTCTACTATCGATCAGGATTAGACAGTTGACGCTGGAGGAATTGACGTTGCGTCGGAGGTGATCACGTCAGGATATTGGATGTCGAGCCGGAGATTCGATCGACTATCGGCAGGAGGCTTCGTACGTCGGGCATCGGGTCAAGAAGTGCGGAGTTGCGCCATGGATATTGAGGTTGCGGAGGTCAACCATCGATTGGGCAACAAGCCGCTAGAGAGGGCGATGTGCCGAAGGATCGGACGGCGCCGACCAATGATGTCCGAATGTCAATTCGCGTTGTAATAATCTTATCTAGATCAAAGTAGAGTTTTTGGTGTTTGTTTGTGCAGGAGTGACTACGATAGGGATGAAGACGTAAAGCGAAACAAAGGGCCGAAGACAAGTGTGATGAATCGTTGGGAGTTCGAGTGTTGCGGAAGTCCAAGATTCGTTGGGGCGTTCTTAGGAACCGCCGAGCAGTAGGGAGCTTGAAGGGTTTTGAAGTTCGTCGGGAGGTTAGTTCGGAAGTTCACGGAGCTTGCCAAGAAAGATCGGAGCTTGCCAAAGAAGCTCGGGGAACTCGCCAAGATCATCGTGAAGTCCAGAGCTTTTGTGAGTCCGCGGAATGGTTTTCAAGTTTCGTGAAGACCGTCGGAAGTTGACCGGAAGCTCACCAGGAAGAAGTTGTCATGTGGACTTTGTAATAGCTTAGGAAACGTCTTTAAAATTCGAGTTCACGTATTTTGGGTTAGGATTAGATAACCCAAAGTGGGGCCCATTGGGCCTTGATTAGGATGAGTTTGGGCCAAAATTTTGGCCCAAACCGAACCAAAGCATGCATGCAGCTACGTGCATGCTATCAGAGTCCCGGCATCATTAAGTCAAAAACTCATAAGGCGGTAAAACTTGTAGCCAGGCGGTAGTACCGCCTGGATGGGGCGGTAGTATTACCGGGCGGTAGAACCACTGGGTGTGTCGATCTACCAAAAGCGGCGACAAAGACCGAAAAACTCAAAAGATTCAAATTTTTGGCTCCATGTTTAGGCTCCAAATTTGAATCACTTTGAGGCTTATAAATACCCCTTCCTTTTCAGCTGAAAAATATAACCCTTAGAGAGTTAGAGTTTGAAAATAAGTCTTGGGAAAGTCTTGTTCTTCATTTGCTTAAGTGTTCACCTCATTCTTCTTGTGAAATCTTGTAAGAGTGTGAACCACTTGTAAAGGGTTGTAAGAGGGGTATTTGATCCTTCCCCTTCAAAGGATTTGGTAGTGGAAGAAGGGAGCCTCATCGGAGAAGGCTTCGGAAGTGGATGTAGGTCACTTTGACCGAACCACTATACATCGCTGCGTCTTGATTATGTGAGTGGTTAAATTTCTGTTTTACTTTGCTGCAAGCCTTTACTTTACTTACTCAACTTCCTTATCATCTTATTACGTATGCTTTAAAGTTAAAACGCAATCTTTAGGGTTCAAACGAAGCGTTGCATTCATTCGGTGAAGTTTCCAAAGCTTGTTTTAAATCGCTGAAAATCTATCGTTTTATTCGCTGCACTAATTCACCCCCCTCTTAGTGCCGCTCGATCCCTAACACTACTTCCTTGGTGGATAGTAAGAAACTCTTGTTGCTTCTCAAAGCGAACTGAATCAGGAAAGAACTGCTCATAAAATACATCCTTAAATTGTTCCCACATCACCATATTGCCTCCAGCCTCTAACATCCTCCTTTTTAGGTCCACCAAGTGTCTATCTTCCCTTCCAAAATAAAAGAAGCAAAAGGCACCTTTTGATTTTTTTCGACATTCGATAGCTTCGAATATTTTCTCCACTTGACGAATCTAACGTTCAGCAAGGATTGGATTTGGTTTGCCCTCAAAAATAGGTGGTCCCAATCTCTTAAAATAATCCAATGTATTATTTCCACCCCGTGGAGCTCTATCTTGCTCCTCCTTCCACTCAAAATATCCTCTAATAGCATTGAGGACTCCGTGTACATCATCTGGAGCATTGACAAGTGTTGGCACATGAGGTGTATTTTGTGGTGTCGGAGAAGCTGACACATAATCAGTGACAAGTGTATGTGAGGATTGGGTTTGCTCCTTGATACGTGGAATATCCAAGTTATTGTTTGCTCTAACACCCCTTCGAGGTCGAAGGCCAGTAGCATTGCGACCACGAGCGCCACAGGTGATAGGGCCACTATTTTTTTAAATTGGCTCCATTACTCCTAAAATAGGTCAAGACGATCATTGGTCAAAATTAATTAAGAGACTTAAATACCTAAAGCCCTAGACCATGCTTTGATACCATAAAAAGATATCACATCCTGGATTTTATTTTTGTTCAGGATCACATATTTCCACACATATAGAGCCAAATAGACCAAATATCACTTTATTCATAATTATAAATATTTATTATAATTTATTTATTCATCAAGTCAAACGTGGAAAGATAAACATAGTGATGTTAACTCGAAGAATCATCCAAGTGGCTCTACCTAGCAGTAAAGGAAGGTCTGCTCTCCACTGGAATCTAATTTAGTGCTAATGAAAGGTTGCTCTGAAAATTAAAAATAAAGAAAATTTAGCAACGCTGAATAGGAACCACAAAAGTCAACTTAAAATAAATACATAATCAAAAATTAATTATCCCATTGGCGTATATCAAATACCCGAAGGAGCACTCCCCCAATAGCGGATGGAGAGGCTTTATCCAATGGGATGAATTTATGTTCTAGCACTCCCCCAACAGCAGATGGAGATGCTTTATCCAACAGGATGAGTTTATGTTCTCCCAATAGCGGATGGAGGCAAACTCATATCGCACTCCCAACAACGGATGGAGTGGTGTCCCTCACTCGTCAAAGTGGGGACGCGTTCCTCCTAACAACGGATGGAGGGACCATCCAATCGCCACATTTGACGGTCCGCTAATCCCCGAAGGGAATCACCCTACCTACCCTTGGCAGCAAAATAACATAATATCACACTGGTCATGTCTATATCGGGATGAAATAATACATTCAAAATATCTCTTTCCAACATCATCAATATCAATAATACCAAATAGCCCTCAATTGACTTGAACCCTAGTTAAATCGGTCTAATCAAACTCGATTCACTAGAACCTAACTAAACCGATCTCTAATTATCATTTAACAGGTTTGGAACCACCCTAGACTAGTATCATTTGGACTAGATTAGGTTCAATTTAAGTTAAACTGACTTAAAAAGTTAGACCAATTTGGAACCACCCTGAATTGATCTGGACTAATTAATTCTGGTTTAGTTCAATCAATTTTTGGGCTTAAATCAAATAATTACATAATATTGGACTAGGTTGAGCCGATCCAAATACTAGTGCACTACACATGATTATACATGCATCACACCAGGTTAGGCCAACCCTCGCCTATGATTGCCCACATTAGGCTGGGCTAGGTTAGCTTGTGGGATAGGGCCAGACCCATGGGTTGGGCCTGGCCTACAGGTTGTTTTAACTTAATCCTATCCAATTTCATAAATTTTAAATTACAACAATATATATTCACTGATAATAATACATTAAAATATAATAACAGATTAAATAAATGATAAGAAAAGATAAACATCAATATGAGGAAATAACATTCTTGATTCAATAAGAATTAGAAATCATACTTTTAATACATGTAACATGAATAATTTCAACATGATAAAATAATAACATTCTAAATCTCAAAAAAGATAAAAATTTTTAGATAATATATTCTAATCAACAATAAAAATTTTAACATCTAAAGAATTAAAAATTATTTTTGAACTACACATGGCATATTTTAATCTAAATGAGATTAGAAGATAACTACAATATAATGAAAAAAAATCGATATCATAAAACATATACAATTTCACTATGTTTAAAAAATAAAAACTTTTAAAGGGTATCATTAAATATTTTTCTTCAACAATAACTAATACTAATCTAAAATTTCAACATAGAATCTAAATAAAAACTTTTAATTTTAAGAAAGGTAGAGAGATCATATCTCTTCTTAGCAAGATAAAACTCCTCGTTCCTCCCACTGCTGAGTTTTTCTCGATGAGGAACGAATGAGAAAAATCCCTCCCCTTAAATAGGAGGAGGTGAGTCACCATTAAAGAATTTTTTTTAAAATTTTTATATTTATTTAATATAAGTTATTTTTATTTAATATACTAACAAATATGATATCATTCTATTTAGAATGCTTAAGAACCATTTCCTATTCATAATGGCAAATAAGAAAGTAGGATTAACCTTCCCTAAATTATACTAGCAAGGAAATAATATTTGATTCCTAAATCAAATATTTGATTTAATTACAACTTTTCTTTCTCAAATTGAACCAAAATGCATTGACGAAGTCCTAAAAGATAATTCATGGGTTATCACAATGCAAGTTGAGTTAAATCAATTTGAGAGAAATGAGGTATGGAAGCTTATTCCTAGACCTAATAACTATTTAGTGATTGGTACTAATTGGGTCTTTAGAAACAAGTAAGATGAATTTGGTATCGTGGTTAGAAACAAGGCTAGATTAGTGGTCAAAAGTTTCAACGAAGAAGAAGGTATCGATTATGAAAAACCTTCGCTCCTATGGCAAGATTAGAAGCCATAAGGATGCTCCTTGCCTATGCTTATTATAATAACTTCAAGTTATTTCAAATGAATGTTAAAAATATTTTTTAAAATGATTTTATTTCTGAAGAAGTTTTTGTTGAACAACCACCAGCATTTGAGAATGTTCTTTTTCCTAATCATGTATTGAAGTTATATAAGGCTTTCTACAAATTGAAACAAGCCCTAAGGGCTTGGTATGAGAGACTTAGTTTCTTCCTTATCCAAAATAATTTTTCAAAAGGCAAAGTCGATACTACATTTTTTATTAAAAATTTTGAAAATAATTTTTTTGTTGTTCAAATTTATGTTGATGATATTATTTTTTATTCTACGAATGAATCTTTATGCGAATCATTTACCAAAAGTATGAGCCAAGAGTTCAAAATGAGCTTAATGGGTGAACTAATATTTTTCTTATGTTTACAAATCAATCAAACAACTAACTGATGAAATTTTTCTTAGTCAAACCAAATATATATTAGAATTGCTAAAACGATTCAATATGGATAGTTCAAAGGCTATCCATACACCAATGAGTATTTTCACTAAGTTAGATTTGGATGATAATGGAGAAAACTTTGATAAAAAAAACTTATAGAGGTATGATAGGTAGTTTACTATATCTCACCACAACTAGACTAGACATTATGTGTAATATTAGTCTTTGTACTATATTTCAGTCTAGTTCTAAGTAATCCCATTTTAAGGCTATTAAAAGAATTTTTAGATACCTAAAAGGAACTTCTAATTTAGGATCATGGTATTCGAAATCTGAGAACTTTGAATTAGCTGCTTATACTGATACTGATTTTACTAGATATAGAACAGATAGAAAAAGTATATCAGGAATATGTCAATTCTTAGATCATGCGCTTGTCTCTTGGTCATCTAAGAAATAAAATTCATTTGCACTATCTACAACCGAAGCTAAATATATAGCAGCAAGTACATGTTATGCACAAGTCATATGGATGAAAACACATTAGAAGATTATGGAATTCACTTAAAAAATATTCCTATAAAATGTGATAACACAAGTGCAATATGTTTAACAAAAAATCCTATTCAATACTCTAGAACTAAATATATTAAAATTAAGTATCACTTTATAAGAGATCATGTTAATAACCATGATGTAACTTTAGAATTTATTGATATGAAATATCAATTAGTTGATATTTTTATAAAATCTTTAATTAAGGAATAATTTGATTTTATTAGAAGAGAATTAGGCATGTTAAATCTTTCGAATGCATGAGTTTCTTGTATACATTTTTTTATTTTTTTATTTTTAAAAATAGAGCTTTTATTGAGTTCATTTCTTATCCTCATCTTATCTTATTAATGGATTTTTTATACTCTTGCTTGTCACTTGATGATCTTTTCCTACAACCCCCTTAGAATAAGTTTTATTCATGGACTTCTTAGTATACTTGTCTTTTGTATGAACCCTTCTTCTTTCTATCTAAAATAGGGATTTAATTCATGAATCTTGAATATTCATATTTTTTATGATAAATCCTTTAACTCTCTATTTACGAAAGTAGAACTTTGATGAATTTTTCGATAGCTTGAATGAATTCATTTTCTTGTGATGAATTATTCATGGATGTTCGATAGCTTGATTTTTCTTATGATGAATGAACTCCTCTCTTCTCTTCATCTTTGCTAGCTTGTCTACCACAAAGTTAAAGAGAAGTACTAGCAAGAGTAGTGCTAGTTTGCACATTTTCTTTTTGTTTTCGTAATGGAAAAGTCGCTATCTTGCTAGCAAAAGGAAAAATCATTATCTTGCTATCGCAATGGTGTAAAACTATCTTGCATGTTTGATGTAATGATGTAAAAATGATTGCACATTTTCTTTTTGTTGATGACAAAGGGGAAGAAATTGGTATCATGCCTAGTATCATAATTGAAATGATCATGCTTAGAATCATACTTGAAATGTATCAATGTATCATGCTTAGTATCATGTTTGACATCATGTTTAAATGTTTGAAATGGTATCAATATGAATGTTTGTTATGTTATCATGCTTAAATATTTGATATCATGATGAATGCTTGGTATCGTGCTTAGTATCATAAATTGTGATTATGCTTCAGTGATGAATGTTTGGCATCATATTTGAAATGGTATCATAATGATAAATTTTGGTATCATGAAGTGATTGATTAGTTTCTAGTATCATATTGTGCATACCTTATTAATTTTAACTTGTTGATGCATAATGCATGAAATTTTTGATTAAAAATCGATTAAAGCTTGAATTTAAAGGGTGAGAATTCAAGTTTGACTTTTCTCAAGTATGGCATATAGATAGAGGGAGTTAAGAGTAACTCCATCAATAATTGGTTGTCATCATAAAAAATGAAAAGATTATTGAATCTCAGATTTTGATGATGAAACCAATTGATAAATTATTTATCTAATCTGTATGTTGAGAAATGTGTTGCAGGATTAACTATGATAACAAATAAGGTATAAAGCAAATATAGTGTTGGAGTCAAAGATCAGATGATTTGTCGGGAGTCTGAGAGTTCTCTGTCATCATGGTCTCTACCATCATGTTGTAGAGCTCGAACCAATTCTGTTCTTTGCTTTTTGATAACAACATTTGCTTATTGGCTTTGTCCTTTAACTTGTAGAGTTTTCTTTAAGTAAATATGAGCTTTAGAACAGTCTAACTCTCTAGCCGCTCCGATCATACCTATGTATGATCAAGTCCCCCCTATTGAATCTCAAATTTTGATAATGAAACTAATTGATAAATTATTTATCTAATATATATGTTGAGAAATATGTTGTAGGATTAACTATGATAACAAATAAGGTATAACGCAAATATAGTGTCGGAGTCAAAGGTCGGGCGATTCATCGAGAGTCCGAGAGTTCATCAGGAGTTCACTAAAAGTTCGTTAGGAGTGTTGCCAGAATTTACCGAGAAGTTCATTAGGAGCTCACTAAAAAAGTACATCGAGAGTTCGCTGAAAGTTCATCGGGAGTGTTGTCAAAATTTATCAAGAAGTTCATCGGGAGCTCACCGAAAAGTACATCAAAAGTTCGCCAAGAAGTTCACCGGAGCTCGCCAAGAAGTTCACCGGAGCTCGCCAAGAAGTTTGGAGCTAACCAAAGAAGTTCGTCGGAGTTTGCCGAGATGATCATCGAGAGTTTAAGAGCTTGCTAGGAGTCCATTGGAAGATCACCAAAAGTCCATCAGAAGTCCACCAAAAGATTGCTAGAAGCTCATCAGAAGAACTATTAACCTACCAGATTTATTTGCTTAAGTTAATGTCTTAATTATCATAGTTAAGATATAATTAGAGTTAGAATTAGGAGGTAATCCTACTAACTCAGTTAGAGGCCAATTGAGCCCAAATCCAAACTGGTTTGGGCTGGACTATTGGCCCAGATAATATCCTAAACCTTGTCTAGTAGTGGCACTGCTAGGACTGGGCGGTCGAACTGCCTAGGGCTCAAGTCTCCTAGGAGGTCTGGGTGATGGTACCATTAGTAGTTATTAACTGTCAAGTGGTGGTACTGCCTAGGTCTAGTAGTCGAGACTCTATCTAGCGATAGTACCGCTAAACTAGGTGATAGTACCACCTAATATTAGAGACCACTAGCGGTGGTACTGCTAGCACAAGTGATGGTACTATAAGTACTTTGGAAATCCAGGATAAAATATTTTTTTACTTTATTTTTGAAGTTAATTGAGGCCTATAAATACCCCACACTTCTATACTTCTGGGATATAGAAAAGTGAATAAAAGAATTGAGATTATAGTGAAATCACTAATTGTAACTTTAAGTGTTCACCTCCACCGATTCTATCCTTAGAAATTTGTATAAGGAGAGTGAGCAATTTGTAAAGAGGTTTATTTTTTAGCCTATTAAAAGGAGAAGAGATATGTAAATGGGTGATTGATCTTCACCCAATGAAGAAAGATCAATAGTGGAAGCCAATGACCTCGATGGAGGTATCGGGAGTGGACGTAGGTCGGATGATCAAACCACTATAAATCGGTGTTCTTTCTTTGTTGTGCACTTTCCTTCTTGCTGATTACTTTTATTTTTTATTGCCTTTACTGCCTTTCTTAATTATACGATTGTTTTCAAAGCTAAATGCTTTACCGATACAATTTTTGTAAAGCCATAAGAATTTTGAATCACAACTATTTTTATCACTGCACTAAATCAACACCGCCCCCACCCCCACTCTTAGTGTTGTATTGATCCTAACACCCCCATGGGATTCATTGATACTTACACTTAGAAATTCCTTCTTTATAGTACACAGCCCTCATATACTGATATCTAAGGTTTTTATTCGATACAAAATTTGATATACGCATAAAAGACTCACTTATATGGTACTATGGCATTTACTCCTTGAATCATAGCCCTTTTTGCTATCATGTTATTTATTGGAGTAGAGCTCACTGTAGCTCACAATTATATCTCTATATAATCTAGCCCCTCGTAGGACATTTTACGTGTGTCACATTGTCTCGAACTATTTCACCACAATCAATTGCACCATGTTATCTCCTAGTGACATATTTATTACATTCTAATCTTTATGGGATAAACTCAAACTGTGATATCTCTCTGTATGGCCTCTGCTAGTACATCGCAAGGCCTCCACCACCTCTTATTGTATTCATTCCTTTGGCAATTAATCTTTGTCCACCCCTTCTTAAAGTCCACCAAATTTACTTAAATTGATATGTCATTATTTAGATCATGGGCCTCTACCCCCTAGCCTAATCTCGGCTGCAGACTTCTTACTTCGTGGTAACTCATATAACAGCATTGTGACATATTCTTTAAAAGTACCTGTCTTTGCATTCTCTTACCCAATGTCAAAGTCTTGCGACCCTAACTTCACCTCCATAAGTTGAGTCACCTTAGTTCCTTCATTAAATATTTTACCGAGATAAGGTGCATGTGCCTCGAAACTCCTTTTGACTTTAGTATCATGTAGGTTGAGTCTGCTCCATCAGAATAAAAAACTCATAGGATAATATGATCTTATTCTTATCTTTGTAAGAGTTTATATCATTAACCTATATCCAAGAAAAACTTCATGCCTCTGCTCCATGTTTGGTCTTCTTTGTCAGCTACCTTCGTGGACTTAGACATTACATTAAGTTTTACCCAAGTTATTCTGCTCCTCGGTTTGCATTGAGTTAATAGTAGCCTTCACGCCCACCATTATATGGGTTAACCCTCTATTGAATCCGATCTCCATATCAACTCTAAATGTGTCCTCATTTGGTGTTACCTTATGTCACTTCCCTACTTGATCTCATAATGCATCCATCAACCCATTACCTCATGTGAGATTGTATGATGACTCTTTATCGCTTGCTCAATCTGTTGAGCTTTATGGAGTTATTGTCTTGAAGCACCCCTTCTCAACATGTGTGGTTCATTGTATATGATTCTCCTTCTAAAGAATCAAAACTTATCCCTCTTGGATATCTATTCTATTGGAGTAATTTCTCTCTTTGTATCCTTTCGACTAAAAGTTTTGAAGACCACCATCTCTTAGGACTACCTTGAATTGTTTAACAAACTATGCATTGTTTCATCCCATGAACGCACTTGCTAAATTGTAACTCTTCACCAATATAGCGCCCACTATGCCCTTCAAGGCCTAGTAATATACTGAACTCATTATACACTTTAGCCTCCTATGGATGTATCTTTCTTATGCCAAAAAAGAAGTTTCAATGCTCTATGACACCAAGTTTTGGTTGCCTTAAGATGGCTATGAATAATTCATCATTCGCATACAAGTCCTTGTATGAGTACTAAAATTGGCAATTACCCTCACCTCTATGAGATTTGTGTAACTCTTTTGGTTGTTCCTCTATATACCAAGCACAACCCATCTCACCTTGCACAGTCTCATTCTTTGCCAAGCGCCTCGCTTGCCTTGAGCATTGTCAAGTTTAGTTACCAACATTGAGCTGCAGCATGAACTCAACTATCTCAATATTTGTGCACTAGGCATTCTTTCTAACTTGCTTGTCCTCTTGGTGCCTCTCACACAAAGGATTGGTTATTCCTCTAAATGCCAATTTCAGATGCCCGCTCTTCTAAATAACTCTTTCCCTACATCTCTATGCTTATTTCCCTCACAAACAGTCACATATGTGGTTGCCCACGATGCAACCTCGTTAGGTCCTCCATATTTACATCCCAAGTGCTTCTAAGTATGCTTGTCCTACTCTGATATCATTTGTCACGATCTCAGTTGGTTTTACTTAAGTTATATGATACCCTTATCTGTTTGTCCATAAAAGGTCAGTCTCTATGAAACCTCTTATAGTCTCTTTAGGACCTACAAAAGAGAATACGGGTTAGAGAAAGTGTTTAACTCAGGATCTATAAATAACTATTTTAGCATACACTTGATAATAATACAAATTACAAATCTTGACTTTGTAAGCTTTGAACGGTTGCGCAACAAAGGGTCCAAGGTGGTTTGCCATGATCAAAAGCCCTCACAAGTGCTCCAAAGATAGTGAATCAGCTCTAAACACTACCCCAAAAGCTTATCCAATTATTTGCCATCCGGGTAGCTCCTAAGTATTGTATTGGCTAACACTCACTACCATTTTATGGAGCTAAAATACTCTCAAAATAGTTGCCTAGATAGTTTATTTCTAGCAATTTTACCTCTACGCGATGATAACTATATATAACCTATATTTATAAGTTTAGAATGATTACGAAAATCAATCAAAATGGGGCTACCAAGCCTATTGTAAGCTTTCTATATGTCATATACAAAGCATGAACAAAACTAAAAGATATGGATATATACGAGCATAACATTGAACACTTTGTTTGTAGCTTTATCCGTGATAGAGTGACAATTCTGTTTCTATTCTTAGGTTTGGAAAATCAGAATTGTTGGTTGGACAAATTTCTTTTTTAAGCATCAAGTCAATAAGTAGTTTACCGATTGTTGGGCTCAAATGGTTGAGCCCAAATATATGAGCTTGGCCCAATGGTTGACCAAGGGATAAATGATAAATGATCAATTTGTCCCTCCCAACAATCATATAAATGGCTTTATTTAGGGGTATTTTGGTCAATTTATAATTTAAAAAAATATTATTTTAAAAAAATATATTTATCCCTTACAACAACCACATAATAACTAGTTTTGAAAATATTTTAGAATGAAAAAATATTTGAAAATCCTATAAATATCTCTCAAATTTCTTATTTTTTTTCTAGTACCTTTGTTTAAGCACTCATTGAACTTTCAATGCTTATATGGTCTCTTTTAAGCTCTCTTTTTTACCATCGAGGAGGCTTTCCAAAATTAGATTATGGCAACTTAAGAAAGCCAATATATTTACATCGATGTCAATCTGGACAAAAATATTATGATGACTAAACTAAAGCAAGATTTCCTCCAGCTGCATAGCAAGAAGATTCCAACAAGATAGCTTTTCATGTCACAAGTAGTTATTATGGTCAAATTTTTACATCCAATGAGGAGAATATATAACATTCCATAAGCATATTGAGAAGAAATATCAAACACAAGTCGATATTGAGATAAGTCAAACGCAAATTTGCAAGTGCCCAACTTCTTTCACTTTATATATCTTTTATTTTTTTGAAAAAGTCAAGTTTCTTTTATTATCATCAAGAGGCTTTAAATCTTGCTAGTTTCTTGTTGTTTGCACATTACATATTTTTATTAAAAAAAGATTTATAAATTTTTTTTGAGCTTTGGGTGTCATGTTTTTATTTGTGCTAATATTTGGAGTGTCACTAGTGAATGCATTCTTAAATGGGAGTCACTTATCATTGAATAGACATTGATCGAACCATGCAAAAAATAAATTATTGCTTTTAGAGTTTTCGATAAACAACATACCTGATAATATTTATAGAATGATAAAATAATTTTAGAAGAATATTATTTTATTTTTAAAATTTTTGCAACTGGTTTTGATAATGTAGCAACAAATATTTCTATTCTGGAATTACAAGAAGGTTGTCATCCTGTTTTGGTGGTTTTTTTTTTTTCATATTAGATGTGCTTGGTATGTTTTAAATTTATATGTACAGGACGAACTTAGATCTCTTGAAACTTTTATTTCTCCTATCAAGTAATTTTATTCTTATGGGTTCATCCACAAGTTATGAAAGAATGAATTAAATTTTATAAATTAAATAGCAAAAGACCCAAAACATTTCTTAGGGATATTCCTACCCAATGAAATTATATATATGAATTGATTAAAGAATCTTTTGAATATAAAAGAATTATTATTATATATTTTTATTATAAATAATATTAGGTAAATTAGTTTATATCTATAACATTGGAATGTGTGTGAAAGTATTTTAACAATTATAAAAGTTTTTAATAATATAGTATATACTTTATCGAGTGTTTATTATCCTACTATACATAATATTTTAGTTGTTTGTATTAATATTGTTGGTGAATTAGAAGAATATCAAAATGATAATGATTTAAATATAATAATAATGACTATGAAATCAAAAAAGGATAAATTATTTTTTTGAAATTTCACTGGTTTTTTAGTTACATATGTATTGGATTAGATAGTTTAGGTGATTATTTAAGGGAAAAGTACATGAACCAAATGAAAATGTAAAAAATTCAAAAATAATAATTATCAAATTATTCATAAATCGATCATTCAAATTTGATCTATGAATTGGGAAATTATTTTCTCAAAGAAAAAAAATAAAGAAAGATCTTGCTAATAAGACAATCACAATAAGGAATCAAATAAAAGGAATCACAAAAGATAAGAAGAAAATAGTTCTGACCTATTATGATAAAAGATCATAATTATAAAAACATATTTGAGCAAAAACTTTAAAGAAAAAAACCTGATTAATATGTAAATCACATTATTTTATGAAATCTTTCATTGAAAAATATACATAGATATCTTTTATGATTACCATTTTAAAGTTAATGCACAACTTTCAAAAAAATACAATTATTAATGAATCCATTTACAATGATGAAAGAAATCAAGAAGGAATTGATGAAAGAGATCAAAATACAATGGACTTTGTTATTTATCTATTTATTACGAAAGATTAAGGGTATATGTTGATATTAGTCATAAAATTAGATGTATTAAAAAATTATCATTAACTTATATGACTATTATAGTGCTAACTATAGTATAGACATGGTATCTTCGTAACTTTAATATTTACTGATCATGTTAGCAAGGGTGAGAAAATCTTTGAGGAAGAAAAATTATTAGTACAAAATAAATAAAAAAAATCAAAGGGATCCTCATGCTCAAACTTGGAGCATAAGTTATAACAAACAATTTCTAAGTTTGGTGACAATACTACATGGATAGAATTTTCTATTCTGAAATAGTGAGCATAATACATAATAATATTTTTGATCTTGACGAAGATTGTAAGTCAAATAATACCAACTTCAATATCGATGGTAGTTGTCGAGCAAGCCTTCAACGTAGGAAAACAAATCCTAGATAAAATCAAATCAACCATAACCTCTTAACTAATTGAGACTCAAGTATATATTGATGATTGGATAAAAATGACCAAACAAAACTAAGAGATCATTAATAAAGATAATGATCTCCTATTTGACATAGCAACCGAAGGGATTATCGAAGCATGTAACACCAATAATAATTAAATATTTATAATTTTACTCAATTTTATATTATTTGTTGTTATATCATTATACATTTCCACTCATTATGAATGTAAATTAATTTTTTAAAAAAATTTTAAAATAAAATTATAAAATTTTTATATTATAAATTATTTTAAAAATATTAAAAATTTATCAGCTCAAACCAGATCGAAACTAGTCGAACCTAAACTGAAATCGAAAATTCCAATTCTAGTTCTAAAATCAACCCTTGTCAATTTGCCTTGATTTCAGGATTTGCCAAACCGAAACATTTCCAAAACCTTAATCAGACCTACATTGGTGTATTCCTTCTAAATATTTTTTTTATATTTTTTGTTAAAAATTTTAAAAAATTAATTTTTAATCACATAGGATTATGATAATATATACCTTAAATATTAATTTGATGATAATATACCAGTTTCAATTATTAAAGATTGAGGGTTCAAAACCTCATCCTCGTTAAAGATTGTTAATTAATTTAGCTGATAACGATCATTATAATTTATAATAAAGTCTTAACTCTCACCTTTGTACCTTGTCCTTTGAAAAAATTAATGTGAAATGTTTGATTTGAAACTATCTACCTAATGTGCGGTGATCCAATACGGTCTTTGTACTTATTCATTCCCATATAATCGAGCTCAAAAAGTAGATACTTGAATCATTATTCGATTAATGAGACTACTGTGCATGGTCATTCACATGTTAAGAGATAACTGTTATGCCCAAAGCTGCCAATGACCATGAAATAGACAAGTAAGCATTTCTTTTAACAGCATGACACATAGTCACCAAGTCCGAAACATATTTATTTTATTTGTCTTATCGTACATAATGTACCTGAAATAAAAGCAAATAAATGATGTCACCTTATATAATGAATATTATATCCAAAAGATTAAAAGAGTACATAAAGTAAATAAAACCATGCCTCGGTCATATTTTGGCCAGCACCAATACCTTCACCTGATATTTAACATGTGAATATGAAACATCACCACACACCAAAGTTGGACCAGTATCGTGTTGCGTTGATTTATCTATGGAGATGGGGGGGTATGATAAGAATTTAAGGAAAATACTCAGTAAGTGAAAAAGACCTTTGTCTGATAAGTGAGCAAGAATTTGAACATTCAGACAATTTATAGCATAAAGATAAAGTGCATGCATCTCATATAATCAAATCAATAATGAAAAAAACAGTCAACTTATACTTGTATCACATATCATCTTTCTCATTTTATTATATCTTCTTTCTTCTTCTTCTTTTTTCCCCTTCATCTTATACTTGCATCACATATCATAGAATATGCGCTTCTTATTTATATCAGAAGATAGAATAACCATGCAACTCGTAAAAGATCAACCTGCCCATAATCTCGTACATGTCCGATTAGTAATGAACAAACATTAGTTGCCTTGAAGGCATGAATACTCATGACTACACGATCTAATTAAAATCCTTCTATTAGTCAAATTTACAATGGATACGGATATGTCAAATTTACGATGAATACGGATAAGACAAAACAGTAATAAAGTCAAGTTTTGAATGGATATGTACATGAAATAGTCAGATTTCCTACTTCAGACTCGGAAAAATATATGATCAAAACAACAATAACAATAGCAGCGGATCTTCACATAAATATGCATCCAATGTATAACAATACATTGAAAAGAAAACAGTTTATCATGATTTCATTTTTCCAAGGTCGTATACATTATATTCACGGAACCAAAATCTTTAAATTTGTTTGCACTGTCTCAAAAAGTTTGCGTCTGTCAAGTAGATCCAAGCAAGAAGATATTGGGGACAAAAGAAAGACAAAAAACCAAAAGAGATTTCATACTTCCAGCTAGGTGTAGAAAACACAGACAATATCAGGCTAGCTAAGACCAAAAAACCCAAATAGATCTTCAGCTGTAGAACATTACTACCTTGACATTATCGTTCACTAGGGGAAGATGCTGCACTTCCACCGGCCTGTCTCTTGTTCTACCAGAAGATCCATCATCTGAGAGCTCGGCCTCTTGTCGTACCAACCAAATGGGCACAATATGCTGGTGCAACTGTCAAAAAGAACGTGCATCATCTTATAAGACAGGAATGATATGGAGTAAGCAAGCTGGAACTACAAGAAAAAGTCCATGACCTACCTACTGAGACAGATCGAGTGCATCGAGCATAACTGAATTTAATAGGCAGATAATTATGAGTACAAGTTAACTAAGAAGGCTGTTTAAAACTGTTTTAAACAGAATATTGTCACTTACACATAAAACAAATCGTGAGTTAACATCTGCAAACCATCTGCAGAAAATTTATTTTCATCCATAAGAACATGATAATGAGTGGGTCTGCTGATCCCCTGTCCAAAGCAAAAAACCAGTTAGATCTATCAAGAATTGAGAAAACATTCTTGGTTGTAGGCCTCCTTTGCTTGCCGTCATAAGCACCTGTATGCCCGCATGGCTACAAAGATAGAAATCAAGCTCAGTAGGATGGCAGATCTTCTTGTCAACCACAGTTCCCAAAGTTGCCACTCCAAATTAGTTTCTACAACAATCTAAAATCATGGAAACAGAATAAACAACCTGGTAATATATTTCCGCTTCCATCTGTCAAACCACGACTACCATGGACTTCAGGATAGAGCCTAGTGCGGGTGCCTCTTCTGAACCACCACAAATGTTACAGGAGGAAGGTAACCTTCTTGCAAAGAGGAACAGGCCTATAATGTTTAGTTAGGAAACTATCCATCATTTGTTATGTTTAGGTTAAAAGCAGCACTGAGAACAATAAATATCTAATGGCATCCATTTGATACAGTAAGACATGGCTAAATTGGCCTTCACTTAACCCGTCCCTGCATATAAGAATGAATTTTCAGCAATATAATGAAAACAAAAGTCAAGCAGAAGTTCCCTGTAAGACAACAAAAAGATGTTCAATCGCAACATTACTTTATGGACAAGACTGACATGGGGCAAAGTTACCTAATCATCCCTCCATAAAGAGTTCCTTTATTTGTGTCCTTGATAACAGTAAACAGGTCCTGGATCATTTCCTGCCTGTGTTGCTGACCAGAAAATAGACCTCTGTACCTGGTAACTTCAGGCTAATCAATAGATGCAACGACCTAAATTGAATCAACAATGTGTATGTCAGTTCTTTCAGCACTTCGGAATAACAAACTTTGTGACACTTTCATAAAAAAAATTAGCTTACAAAAATAAGAATAGCACTACAACATGTGAGTGTAAGCAAGTCCAACTTCAAGGTGGTTTCTTGCATTCTTAGGAACTGCTTGCTGGAAAAATCTACAACATGGAAAAGAAAAAGCACAAGAATCAAACTGCTGCGATGCATGGAGAAGAATCTTCGCCTGGTGATGGATATGTGACATCAGCTCCATAGATGCTTGTTGGCCTATCAGTTAAAAGGGGAATCCTCTTATAAAGGGCATCTTCAAGCACTGTGTTGCACCCACCAACCTGTTGAATGAAACATGAGCATCAGTGAAAAATTACATCAGTTAGAGATACCGACAGACATAAAGTAACAGACCTTCGAATTGATTTTTAGAGCAACATTTTCTAGATATTGTTTGTTACACCTAGACACCTCTCTAGGATGCAACATTGTGGTACAATTGCAAGCTCAGTTTCACAAATTCAATGGAAAAGTAGATACCATGAGATATTATACTTGGACAATCCAGCTTATGTAGAAATATACAATATAATACATACCATAGAAGCCTCGCATCTCAGGCAAAATGACAATTAGTAACTGAATATTTCTGTCAACTACTCCCATTCATTGTAATGCTTCCATGGATTGGTTCCTGATGTGTAGTAATGCAGATTCCAAATGATCAGAACGAGCAGCTGGAATATCAACAAAAGGCCTTGGCCAAAAATCATATGCGGCATATGTTAATAACTCCTAATCATTCCAGTACTATTATATATGACAAGAAAACTGTTCAATTGAGGAAATTCTCGTTGCACAAGAAAATTCTCGTTGTTCAATTAAGAAAAATTCTCTAGTAACTGTTCAATTGAGGAAAATTCTCGCTGTTCAATTGAAAAAAATTCTAACTGCACAAGAAAATTCTCTAGTAACTATTCAATTGAGGAAAATTCTCGCTATTCAAGAAAATGCTCTAGAACTGAGGAAAATTCTCTAGTAACTATTCAATTGAGAAAAATTCTCGCTGTTCAATAGAGGAAAATTCTCGCTGTTCAATTGAGGAAAATTCTCTAGTAACTATTCAATTGAGGAAAATTCTCTAGTAAGTGAGGAAAATTCTCGCTGTTCAATTGAGGAAAGCACAAGAAATTCTCGATGTTCAATTGAGAAAAATTCTCGTTGTTCAATTGAGGAAAATTCTCTAGTAACTATTCAATTGAGGAAAATTCTCTAGAGAATTGAGGAAAATTCTTGCTATTCAACAAAAGGCCTTGGCCAAAAGTCATATGCGGTATATGTTAATAACTCCTAACCATTCCAGTACTATTATATATGGCAAGAAAGCTGCTCAATTAAGAAAAATTCTCATTGCACAAGAAAATTCTCACTGTTAAGGAAAATTCTCTAGAAAAATTCTCTAGTAACTGTTCAATTAAGGAAAATTCTTGCTATTCAATTGAGGAAAATTCTCGCTATTCAATTGAGAAAAATTCTAACTGCATAAGAAAATTCTCGCTGTTCAATTAAGGAAAATTCTCTAGTAACTAAGAAAATTCTCTAGTAACTATTCAATTGAGGAAAATTCTCGCTGTTCAAGAAAATTCTCTAGAATTGAGGAAAATTCTCTCATAACTATTCAATTAAGGAAAATTCTCGCTGTTCAATAGAGGAAAATTCTCTAGGAAAATTCTCGCTGTTCAATTGAGGAAAATTCTCTAGTAAATGTTCAATTGAGAAAAATTCTTTAGGAAAATTCTCTAGTAAGCAAGGAAAATTCTCGCTGCTCAATTGAGGAAAATTCTCTAGTAACTGTTCAATTGAGAAAAATTCTCTAGGAAAATTCTCACTATTCAACAAAAGGCCTTGGCCAAAAGTCATATGCGGCATATGTTAATAACTCCTAACCATTCCAGTACTATTATATATGACAAGAAAGCTATTCAATTGAGGAAAATTCTCACTGTTCAATTAAGAAAAATTCTCTAGGAAAATTCTCTAGTAACTGTTCAATTGAGGAAAATTCTCGCTGTTCAATTGAGGAAAATTCTAACTAAACAAGAAAATTCTCGCTGTTCAATTGAGGAAAATTCTCTAGTAACTAGGAAAATTCTCTAGTAACTGTTCAATTGAGGAAAATTCTCGCTGTTCAAGAAAATTCTCTAGAATTGAGGAAAATTCTCTAATAACTATTCAATTGAGGAAAATTCTCGTTGTTCAATTGAGGAAAATTCTCTAGTAAATGTTCAATTGAGGAAAATTCTTTAGGAAAATTCTCGTTGTTCAATTGAGGAAAATTCTCTAGTAATTGTTCAATTGAGGAAAATTCTCATTGTTCAACAAAAGGCCTTGGCCAAAAGTCATATGCAGCATATGTTAATAACTCCTAACCATTCCAGTACTATTATATATGGCAAGAAAGCTGTTCAATTGAGGAAAATTCTCGTTGCACAGGAAAATTCTCTCTAACTGCACAAGAAAATCTCGCTGTTCAATTGAGGAAAATCCTCTCTCCCAACATGTATAAATAGGCATTGTATTCACTTGATTGAACTATACTTTTTTTATCTTTACATTTTAATTTATCATGGTATCAAAGCATCTTGCCTAGAGAAAGCTCTCTTCTCGCTATCCGACGATAGCAATCGCTCCTCACCGAGTCCTGCCACCTCCAGGAAGCTGCGTTCTTCTTCTCACCCGCTGCCAGCACCCCGCTTCTCTAACTTTTTCAACAATCAACCTTCCCCACGGACGCAATCTGTCACCGTGAGCCTGATGTTGTCTACGTCGCGTTGCTCTCGTCATCCTCGACTTTCTCCTTACAGAGGAGTCCAAATCTAGCAAGGAGTCACTGTGGCATCTTCTCCAGTTCCACCGAGTCGATGTTGAGAACCCTCTGTCTTAGTGCATCACTGAGTCGTCCTCGGCTACCTTCTCTCGCTGTCGCTCTGCGTTGTCGTCTGTACACTAACCACTCCTCAGTTGGGTTCGATTGTAGATCCATACTACAGGATCCATAAAGCAACTGATTTGCCTTCTTCGTGAGAGCGCAACATTGGTTGTCTCACCACTGTCGCTCCTCTCCACTGTCGCGTCCTTGCTCTCAAGCCGCAACTCTGCCACCGATAGTGAAACCATTGGACGACATCCCAGAGGCAACGAACACGACCAACCCTAAGTGCTCACACTTCCTCCTCTCTACTACCATCGATCCTCCTCACCGGTGAAGTCCCCCCTTCCTTGCTTTCCTCTGCTATGACCGGTTTCCCCACTACGATACCTCTAGTGAAGTCACATGCCATTTATTTCACGTGGAATTGGCTTGTTCACTTGTAGCCGATGGGTCCCCAAGTGAAACCCTCATGTAAGAAGAGTTAAAAGCAATGCTTTGTAGAGGATCTTAAAAGAAGGGAACTTTAGAAGATAGAGTGACTCTGCTACTTCTTTCCTCACTGTCGTTGCTCCCTAACTCTGAAGTCGGCCACCAAACGCATCTTGGCGCTGTCGATCTCTCAAACTGCTCACAACATTGCTCATAGATATGTAGCCATCAACGTAGCACAATAGATCTAGTCAGTCTGATGACGTGCTCACTCGGCTTGTGCAGATTTCACTACCTACTCCTTCACTGCTCCTTGTTGTTCGTCGCGCCTTCCTCTTCCCCATCATAGTAGTCTACATCCACCTCTCCGTCAAAGGCGATCGCTAGGCCTAATTTGCATCAGTACGCCTCTCAACTGCTGACCTCTCTCTCTGCCTCTCGTTCTCTTGCACTAGCAGATTTCATAGCTATCATTGCATCCACACCATCTAGCTGGCTACGGAGACAACAATCCACGGTAGACTTCACCATGAGCACCGCTCACAGCAGAAGCCACCCTCCTCTAGGACGCACCCTCATCCCATCGAGAGCTGCCCAGAACTTTTATGCCCAAAGCCGGAGCATTTCTGGCAGCCGACTTTACTGCAAACAACAAAGACGTTTCACGTCGCATCGTGAAACAAAACACCAGGCTTCACCTCTTAAAGTGACAGACATATTTGATGTCTTCCTTCGGGTGATCCCATAACTGCTGCAGCAACCTTGATCTACCAAATCAGTTTGCCTTCCTCTTCGGTAAAGCTTCGGAGGAGTTCCTTCCTCAATTTTCTCCCTAAGTATTCACTACACCATCAATCGCTTCCTCAAAGTCGACAACCTGCCCACCATCAACAAGGCCCAGGTCATCACTAACAATAAAGAAGTCTTCTCCCTCTTTACTATCTAGCCTCTCCACGGCATATCGAGTCATCTCAAATGCCAAGAACTCCTAATTCCCTTGCTGCCCTTCATTACCATCACTACTATGCAAGGAACAGCAGTTTTCCTCACTAGCAAAGCACCCATGCTATAGGACCTACGTTGCCATCCAATGGAGTTCTATGTTGCAATAATCTTTATATTCTTCATCGCCCAGATCCTCAATTGCAAGAACTATTGAACGAAGATCTACAACTTTAATCAATAGCCTACAGATTACATCCCACTGATCTACTATCGTCGCTGCAGCAACAGTCCCCAAGACGAAGCATGACACAACGCACCTACTCGTAGCTATCCTGTCACTCTCATTTTATAATTGAAGATGCCCACCTTACTTCCTCAAATTAGTACATAGCCTTAACATGTCTTCATCGTCTACCTCTGATGCTCCAGTTACTGTCCCCATAGGGAACCATAACACTCATCAAAATTTAGGCCTTATCTCCATCAATGCTACAACTCTCATCCCCTTTAAGTTATCCAAAAGTAGTAACTATGTATCCTAGCATACATAATTTTTTGATATCTTATTTGGCTATGATTTACTAGGTTACGTCGATGGCTCTCTTCGTTATCCATCAGCAATGCTAAACATCCCAAGAGCACCCAATCCAGAATCAAATCCAGACCATAAACTATAGTTATGCCAAGATCATCTCATCCTCTAAGCAATTCAAGCCTTAGTTGTTGGATCTCTTACCCCACTCATATATTCATGTGACACCACTGCGAAAGCCTAGTGCAAGCTATAAACCACCTTAGCAAATCAATCGCGTACTCGCATGCTTAGTCTTCTATCTAGTCTCATGAAAACAAAATAAGAGAAAAGTCATATTGCCAATTATTTACAAAATATAAAAGTTATTATTGATAACTTGGCCCTGATAGGTCATTACTTCATGATGAAGAAGTCATTGTCCACACCCTTAATGGCCTAGGAGACGAATATAAGAAACTAGCAGCAGTAATACGGGCACGTGACTCATCGATATCATTTAAAGAACTCTATGACAAGTTGACTAACTATAAGATATATCTCAAGTGCGATAATAAATTACCAGGACCATCAATCATAGCTCATATTAGTCAAAAATCCAAGAAGAGGGGCAACCGGTATAACAAGACTATCAATAAAGGTTTGGATAGAATTCTAAACTTATGAGCTCCAAACAAACATCCCCTCCTCCATATCATTAACATTTTAGTCACAACTATCAAGGCGACTACTTCAATTATCCTCAATCTTGGCATCCTAACCACACAAATCAATAAAAAGTTATTTACTAGTTGTGTGACAAAGTCGGCCACTCTGCCAAAGTCTTTTGATCTCGACCCAAACTTCCTCCTCCATCACATTGGCCTTAAGCAAATCTCACGACTACTCCAAATACTAGTTAATAAAATTGGATTGTGGACTCTAGTGCATCTCATCACATCACTTCTGATCTATAAAACTTATCGATCCACAATAACTATAGTGGAAATGAAAACATCATCATCGATGATGATAAAGGAATCTTTATTACTCATACTGATTCCACAATGCTTAATTCACATAGCATAACTTTTATACTCGATGATGTTCTATGTGTATCTTACATTAAACAAAATATCATTTTTGTTTCCAAATTTTGCAAACACAATGATACCTCAATCAAATTTATTCCTAATTCTTTTGTTGTCAAGGATTTGAGCACGGAGGCATCCTTGGTCTGAGGCTAGAGTAAGGACAACAACTACGTGTGGTCGTCCGTTCCATAAATCAACTAGCCCACTGCTTACTCTTCAGTTGTAGCTTCAATTGATGTGTGGCATCGTTGTCTTGGTCATCCCTCATCCTTTATCCAACAAAAATTACTTTCTTATTATTCTTTTCCTACTTTTAAAACTAGTAGCATTATAACTTACTATGATGCATATTTCAGTAATAAAAGTCACAAACTCTTCTTTGGAATATCCTTCATATCCTACTCTAAACCGTTTAAAATTATTTATACTGATGTTTGAGGTCCTGCCCCAATCACTTCTTTTGACAATTTCAAATTTTATGTTATTTTCGTAGACTATTTCACCAAGTATATATGGTTATATCCTCTCCATCATAAATCTGAAGTTTCAACAATCTTTACCAACTTTAGAAAGTTAGTCGAGAATTTCTTTTAGTCTACAATTAAAACAGTTTACTCTGATGGTGGAGGTGAATATCAAGCCCCCACATCTTATCTTTCAGCTTGTGGTATACAACACCTTAAGTCATCCCCACATACTCCTCAACTAGTTAGCTCTGCTAAATACAAACATCGGCATATCGTTGAAACTGGTCTCACACTTCTACATCAAGCCTCCATGACAGCCACCTTTTGGTCTGTAACATTTCAAGCTACCGCTTACCTAATTAATCGTACGCCTACTCTAGTCCTCCAATACTAGTCATCATTTGAAACACTATTTCACAAATCTCCAAACCTTCAAAAACTTAAAGTATTTGCCTGTTTATGCTATCTATGGCTATATCCCTATAACACACATAAGATAACATCAAGATCTAAGCCTTGCATTTACATATGATACTATCTTAAACATAATACTTTTCGATGCTATGAACCCTAAACTAAAAAAGTCTTTATATTATGTCATGTCATTTTTGTGGAGTCTATCTTTCCATTTTAAAACTATGAGTCTTCTATCATGTAAGCCACTCCAATAAATATATATCATTGGAGTATACCATCGATCACATCAAATGAACCTCCTATAACACCATCTAGTCCTTTACCTTAGTATTCATACTCTCTCATTCTTCCGGTTCAAAGGTGTCTCACTCCCTCTGTTACTCCTCTCCCTTCTTCACAAGTTTCTCCTACTACTGAAGTAATACCCTCGGAAACACAACCACTTTCTTTACCCTCTTCTGGATCTAATGACACTAATGTATCTCAGCCTGCCTCAACTCGTGTCAGTGCCTTTTCGCCACCCATACCAACAATACAACCTATAACCCTTGGATATCCAATAACCACATGTTCCAAAAATGGTATCTTTAAACCACGTCAAATCCTTGACCTACATGTTATTATAAAATTCTCTCTTGAGACTAGTGAACCAACCACAATTACTCAAGCCCAAAAATCTCCACACTGGTGTAAAGGCATGTGTGAAGAATATGATGCCCTCCTCTATAACTCTACATGGACCCTTGTACCCTTTTATCCCATACAAAATATCAGCAGGTGTAAATGAGTCTATCGAATTAAGCGGAACCTAGATAAATCAATTGCTTGATATAAAGCACGTCTAGTAGCAAAAGGGTTTTATCAATGAATTGGTGTTATTCTCACATAAACATTCAATCTCGTTATTAAACCCACAACAATCTGACTTATCATAAGTTTGGTCATCTCAAAAGACTAACACTTATGACAACTGGATATTAATAATATCTTTTTATAGGGGACTCTAACTGAAGATGTCTTCATGCAGCAACCTCCTAGCTTCGCTCATCCTCAGTATCCGCGACATGTCTGTAAACTATAAAAAGCTATTTATTGACTTCATCAAGCTCCAAGATATACTTAACTTGGCATGTTTCTGACATCAACCGGCTTTATCAACTCTAAGTCTAATACCTCGTTATTCCTGCAATAATAAAATTGTAACAATATATCTTCTAGTGTATGTAGATGATATCATTATCACAAACAATGATCTCTTGGAGATTCAAACATTCCTAAAGCAATTGACTGATCGATTCTCCCTCAAAAATCTAGGACCCTTGAGTTATTTTCTAGGAGTGGAAGCAACATTTACATCTTCCAGTCTCCTCCTATTACAAAGAAAGTATATTCAAGACTTATTATCAAATATAAATATGTATGATGCAAAAGAAGTTACAACTCCCCTCTCTACCAATGTATCACTCAAATTATGTGATGGAAGCTCTGCTATAGACTCTACTCAATATCGATAAGTACTTGACTCCTTACAGTACTTGGCTCTCACTCGTCCAGATATCTTTTTTATAATAAATAAATTATCTCAATTTATGTATCAGCCATTTACTATGCATTGGTTTGCAGTAAAATAAATTTTACGATGTCTTAAAGGGACCATCAATTATGGCCTCTTTCTCCATAAACATAATCTACTTAATCTCCATGCCTTTGTTGATGCTGATTGGATAAGAAATTTTGATGATAGAACATCTACGTTGGGTTATATTGTCTTCCTTGGAGCTAATCCAATCAGTTGAAATTCTAAGAAAAAAAAGACAGTCGCATAATCTACAACTGAAGCTGAATACCGTGTCATCGCCACCGTTACTACTGAACTCAATTGAGTCACAAATCTCCTCAAGGAACTCAACTTCAACTCTACCCTTACTCCTACAATATATTGTGATAATGTTAGAGCTACCTACTTATATACCAATATAGTGTTCCACTTACGCATGAAACACATTGCCATCAACTTTCACTTCATGTGAGATCAAGTTATCAGATATTAACTACGTATCTCTCACGTACATACAACTAATCAACTAGCAGACTCACTTACGAAGCCTCTCACCTGTAAACTATTTTCGTTATATCGGTCTAAGATCGGTATCCTTAACAAGATCTCCATCTTGTGGAGACATGATAGTAGATGAGATTTTCCCTAACTGTACGAGAAAATCTCGTTGCTCAGTTGAGAAAAATCCTTTCTCCTAATATGTATAAACAGGTATTGTATTCACTTGATTGAACTGTGCTTTTTATCTTTACATTTTAATTTATCAATCAAATCATCACAAAACCGAAATACTTCATCCTGCCTAAGATGTGATGAAGAACTGAAGCATGTCCAATATTCAATAGTGCCACCATTCACCATTTTTTTTTGTACAACCACAAAGAATTCATTCAACAATTTTACAACTTAAACAAAAGCAGTTTACAATATGATCAACTATAACAACAGAGTAAATCATTTTAAAGAGCAGATTAATATCAACAATTTTTTGCTTTACGACAGAAATCTAGGCAATACTAGTGAAATAAGTATTACAGATTGAAAAGTAAGAAGGTGCAATCCTACAAGTGTGTTTGTGAGGTTGTCGATACACAACACCATGTTCATCGTACTAAAGCAGCAAAATGGTTTTTCAGTTAAGCAGTTAGAGATGTTTAAAAATAGATCAACTATCATGAAAGAACAGAAATTCAGGAGCGTTCCAAATTGCAAGGCATAAATTCTAATGTCTCGAGAATGTACAAGTCACTCAGTGGCCATCTTCATGGAGGGGAAGTATTGCAGTACCTTGTTTATCATATTCCACCGCCCAACACTAGGACTACAGGATTTCTCTCGCCCTGGGTCATGGTACTTCAGCTGCCAACCAGAACCTGACAGTTCCATGTTACAGTTCAACGTACAACTACGCGGAATACACGCATAGGCAGTGCTTTTATAATATGCATACACAGTCAGACAGTACCAAAACAGCCTTTGGTGCAGGTAAAACACGAGGTTCGACAGAAGTGAGTTCATACTTCATCTTGATGCCAAACTCCATCCTGAAATCATCATTATTGTAATTGTTGTGGTGGACCATCCGCAAATTTCGAAAATCATAACATGTAGTACGATAAGCAAGTGCAGATAAGTCACTCAGTCCTCTAAATTACAATAACCGATAAAAAGATATTCTGATAGAATGGTATAATTTTAGTAGAGAGCATTATTTGCTGATCAAATTTAACATTTATAATACTACATAGATAACCAAGTCAGCGAAAAAACAGACACCTCCAAAATGCTTCTTTCCCTAATTGGTGGCCGTTGACATGTTGCTCTTATTAATTCAGTAACTCGCTTTTCATTCAGCTTTTTTTTCTAAATTGCTGTCATTCAACAATTTTGCAGACCAAGTAATTCACACATACACAAGAAACCATGGATATCAACATTCAGCACTAGTTCACAAGATTGCCACACTAAGCAAAGACCTCCATTGGTAAAGTAGGTTGGCCAGCTGTCAGTGCCAGCTTGAAGACAAGGCCAGGAAACACTCTTTAAAGTAAAGTTGTACCGTTCCTTGAAGTATTGAACCACCATAGATCTCATAGTTCCCTGTTCATCAACAGGAAACCTGAAAACAAAAAATTTTCAGTTAGTATATGAACAGTAAAGCTGAGCTCAGAGGTTCACAAAAATTGAATGGACACCAAAACAAAGCACGTAAGTTGGCGCATTGGCCCAGAGGTTATCCCCGTAATCCTATAGCGGATGCCACAAATCTCTTCCATGAGTTGCCTCAACTCTAACTCCTTGAGAGCTCTCTTGATCTACCAATTTTAGAGGAAACTGTGAGTACATTATGCAGACATGCCCACTCTGCCCACCAATTAACAATCAACCGTAAACCTTCAACCAAAGCAGCAGAACATGCAGCAAAACTTTCTTGGTTACAAGAATAGGAAATTCTTGAAGAAAACTAAGAAACAGAAACACTTAATAATCTCTTATCCAGCATCAAAATATAATGCACTGATTTCAATCAAAAAAAAATTATCCACAAGGTCACCTGGAAATAACAGAATATATAGTTTCATCATAAAGCGAGACACCAACATATGCAAGAAAATAAAAATATTTGACAGTGCATCAGATAAGGGCCTTGAAATGAGGTTTAAGGCACTCTGCTGCAAAGTCAACCACGCCAATCGGCTTATAAAATGAGGTTGCAGACATATCTGGAGAGAAGTATAGGATGTCAATTTAGCAAAAAAATGCGTTGTAAGATTAAATGTCATCATAATTTGCATAAAAGTATCAGCACATGCATATACAAATGGAAGATTCATTGTCATCCTACAAGATACAGAATGCAATTCCTAGACTTTTTTCGAAATTGGAACAGCACTCAATTAATATTCAGTCTTTAGCAAATACAACAGCAGATCACGAATCACAATAAACCAAAATTTACCTAAGTTCAAGGATAAACCCATTTGTGTAGGCCATAGGATTTGGTAATAACCCCTCCAGCACTCTAAGCCATCTCCTATCTCAGCCCTATGCCCGAGCATAGGGGAGAAGAATGAACGTGTCACAGTTGTATACCTGCAACAAGATCATGCAAAATCGAGAGAAACAATATTCAGGATAAGAATGCACCAAGATAAACAAAATAAGCGAAAAAATGGAAGAAGTGAAATACTTGGAAGAAGGAGACTCTCTGAGGACCACATCAAGGCATGAATAACATCTTGAGGTACATCAATTTGCCTACAACATAAAAATTCCTTAAGATTATGTAGGCTCGGATTTCCTGCATGCCAAATTGCAACTTTAAATTCTTTCTCTCTCCTGAAAGAAAAATGGCAGCAAGCATTAAACAATAAGATCATGTAGTGTACCGCTAAGAACAATTTCTTAATTAATATGACAATAGAAGTTGTCTACACCAACGGTCTTTCTCAGGCAATTTGATGATGAAACCCTTCACTTCAAATGGAAGTGTTCCAGCTGTTTATAAGCGCTTCCTTCCATCGTAAGCTGCCATTCGCCTTCGTAATATGCCGTCCTTGTGCAACTTAACAAGCTCAGTAATTACTTTTCTATTGGTGACTCTGGATATAGATCCTGGTGTTATTGCCACCTATTCATACATTAAAAAAGATAATAAATATATCAGTAATCTCTACGTTCCATAATTGTAACGGACGTAAGGAAAAAGATCTATTTGTCCTCATGAAATGTTGTGATCTCTTGAATGCCTTTGCCTGTGTTGAAAATTTTGATAGGACGAAGGGATAGAGTTTTCAAACAAAGAAAGAGTAGGACATGATTAATTTTTTATTTTTCTCTCAAAAGATTCTTTATAATTTCATAAAACTCTGTATGTTTTATGAACCAAAGGTTTATATAGTCCCCAAAGATATATTACATTAATTGTATTTAGAATGAATCATTCTTTTTCAAGAAATTTCTTCAAGAATCAATATTCATTTTGACTTGTCCTTCTATAGGCATTTAATCTATTTTTTCTTCTTGATGGAATGAATCTCCCTCTTGATACAATGAACCTTTCTCTTGTTGAAATTAATCTCTTTATGATATTTGAACAAGTTTATTTCTAACATTCTCCACCCTTAAACTTGTTTCATCTCACATACCAAGTTTCCTTTAAAGTTGTTGAAATATTTCAAATTTAAGAGGCTTTATTAGTATATCAGCCACTTGTTCACTTGTCTTGACATGATGTAGCTCCACTTCTTTATTTTTGATATGATCTCTTATAAAATGAAATTTTATGTCAATATACTTCGATCTTTCATGGTTGACTATATTCTTGACTAAAGTAATAGCTAATTTGTTGTCAACATAAATCTTGGTTGACTTCTCTTGTAAGGGATATGAAGTTCTTGGAGTAATTTTCTTAGCTAAATTGCATGACAAACACAAGAAGATGCTGCTATATATTCAGCTTCACAACTTGATAAAGCAATGATCTACTGTTTTTTTAAGACCAAGTAAATATAGTTTCACCAAAATAAAAGATAAATCTAGTTGTACTTTTCCTATCATCGTAGCTTCCGGCCCAATCACTATCACTTTACCTTCCTTAGTTAATTTGGTGTCATATTCAATAGGTATATCTGTAAGGTGACAATCTTCCATAAAAAACTTCTTTAGAACTTCCTTTGCATAATTTTCTTGTGAGATAAAAATTCCTTCATTATCTTGTATAACTTCGATACTAAAAAAATAAGTCATTAGGCCCAAGTCGGTCATCTCAAATTTCTTCTTCATAGAGTGCTTAAAGTCTTCAATCATGGAGCTACTATTGCTTGTAAATATTAAATCATCTCTTCTTCAAGAACTCTATTAAGAAATGCTGATTTGACATCTATTTGTAAAATTTTTCATTTTATTTAAGCTGCTAGGGAGATAAGTAATCTTACTATCTCTAATCGAGCAACTAGTGTGAATACTTCTTCATACTCGATTCCATATTATTGTTTGTATCCTTTTGCAACCAATTGTACTTTGTATTTCTCTACCTCCCCTTGTGCATTTCTTTTTGTTTTGAAGATCCACTTAACATCGATTGCTTGGTGGCCTTCTAGAAGTGTAGTAAGCTCTCATGTATCATTTTTATTAATTACATAAATTTCTTTTTGTTTGTTGTCATTTTTCTTCTCTATAAGCTTCTTCGAAGGTAATAGACCATATCCTACAAAAAGACATCATCATTGTTAGTATCAATCCTTCAAGTTATATCATAGAGCTCCTGAACATATCTTGGCCTTCTTATAATTTGACTTCTTGAATCATGTGACCTAGCTAATCTAGGTGATGATTCTTGTAAAGTCTCTTCGATGTTTGCTTATATTATATCATCTTCTTCTAAAGTAATGGCTTTCTTATGCTGCTCATCACTTTTCTAGTTCTAAATCTGTTGTTCATCAAACTTAACATCTCTTGACATCACAACTTTATTTGTAATAGGATTATAAAGTTTGTAACCATTGAAATTATCAACATAACCTAACAAAATGCATTTCTGACCTTTATCCTCTAGTTTTGTTCTCTTTTCTTCTAGTGTCTTAGCAAATGCAACACTTCCAAAAAATTCTCAAATGATCGACTCTTGGTTTCTGTAAGCTCCATGCTTCTTCTGACGTAACATTACCAATTCGTTTTGTTGGAAACCTATTAAGCAAATAAACTACAAAAGCAATAGCATCTCCCCAAAATTCTTTAGGAATTCTTCTTTCGTTTAACATGCATCAAACCATATTAAGTATATCCCTATTTTTTCTTTCTGAAACACCATTTTATTGAGGTGTGTATGGCATAATGAATTGATGTAAAATCTCATTGTTTCTACAAAAATTTTCAAATTCATTTGATATATATTCACCACCTCTATCTGTTCTTAAATATTTAATCCTACTTCCATTATGTCTTTCAACCAACTCCTTAAACTCTTTGAATTTACTTAAAACTTCTTTCTTTTCTTTTAACATATAAACCCAAGTTTTGACACTATGATCATCAGTAAAGGTAAGAAAATATCTACTTCCTCTAAGTGATACTGGACTAATAGAGCCACAAACATCTGAGTACACCAGATTAAACTGATGTCATGCTCTTTTTGTTCTTCTAACTTTGAAAGGCTTTCTTTCTTGCTTACTCATAACACATACTTCACATAATTTTGATGGGCGATCAATTCTTAGCATTTCTGTCACCATATTATACTTATCTAGAAGTTTCAAAGCCTCAAAATTTAAATGAGTATATCTAAGATGCATAGTATAGAAATATCCTCAATATCAGTCTTAAAATAATTTATTCCAATCAAAAATACATAAATGTAGAGGAAACATCTGTTCTGTGTCATTTTCATATGTGATATCAATGTTCTATTCTTGTCATAAATTGAAAGAGCCATATCTTTCATCTCAATATTATAACCTTTTTCAAGTAATTGTCTCAAACTCAAAATATTATTTTTCATATCAGGAACATAATAAATATCTGAAATACATAACTCTTTGCCATTATTAATTTCAAAGAGAATTTTACCTTTGCCTCCTACTGGTCTCTAAGACATATCACCAAATGTAATATTTCCAGAATAACTTATATATATTTCTGAAAATAAATCTTTAATATCACAGATATGATTTGAAGCTCCAATATCTAAAAACTATATCATAGATTAATCTTTTTTCAATTTATCATATGTCATCAACAAAACTTGATTTTCGTTCTATTCTTTCTCAATAAAATTTGTCTTATCACCTTGATTGTTAGGATTATAATAACATTCAAAGGAGTAATACTCGTACCTTTTACAAATATAACATTGTATTTCAGATCTTTTAAAATTTCTGCTATGTCCATGACCTCGACCACGTCCTCGACCATAACCTCGGCCTTTTTGGCTAGAATTTTCTAACCACCTTCATTGTTTAGAGATTTCTGATTGGTTTGATTTTTGCCTCCTCTTTCTCTTTGTCCGCGACCTCTTCCTCTTTGAAAATTTGATTCACCTCTGTTTTCAAGAGTAAGCTTGGTTTGCAGTGCTTGCTCCAAAGTTTTGTCTTCTCCTCTTTTTGTAATCCTTTGTTCATGAACTTGAAGAAAACCCATAAATTGTTCTAAAGATATTTTTTCCAAATCTTTAGATTCTTTTTTGGATATAAAGATCTCAGTATTTTTTCTATTACTCTTTGATCATTGTTCACTATTTCGTCTCATTCGATGAATAATAGAAATGACCTTTGAGAAGTAATTAGAAATAGTTTCAGAAGTACCTTATTGTAATTTTTCAAAGTCGGCTCGTAAAACTTGTAGACAAAGTTTCTTTGCTTTATCAATACCACTAAATGCTTCAATGCCACTAAATGCTTTTTTGAAATATTTCCCAAGCCTCCTTTGAAGTATTTACTAGAGCGATGATCTTGAATATTGTATCATCAAGTCCTTGGTAGATCGTGAACAAAGTCTTTTTTTTCTTCTTTCTTTTATCTTTAAGTTGTTTTCTTGCTTCTGCATTCATTGCTCCTTTTGCTAGACTTGGCTCATCAAATCCATCTTCTACAAACTCTCATATATCTTGGGAGCCTAGAAGAACCTTCATTTGGATGCACCATATATCATAATTTTTTTTGTCAATCTAGGGATCTGAATTTGAATGATACTTGGAGAAGAGGACATCGCTTAACCTATGCTCTAATACCAAATGTTGAAAAACTTGATAGGAATAAAAGATAGAGTTTTCAAACAGAGGAAGAGTAGGACATAATTAACTTTCTATTTTTCTCTCAAAAGACTCTTTATAATTTTACAAACTTTATGTGTTTCATGAACCAACATACGAGGTTTATATAGTCCCCAAAGATACATCACATTAATTGTATTTAGAATGAATCATTCTTTTTTAAGAAACCTCTTCAAAAATCAATATTCATTTGGACTTTTTTTTATAGATATTTAATTTTTTTTTTACAGAATGAATCTCCTTTTTGATATAATGAATTTAAAATTAATTTCTTTATGACATTTGAATAAGTTTATTTTCAACTGCAAAGCGTAACGACCGTCACCACACCTTTAGAAGAGCGCCGGGGAGTGACCGTATCCGCCTTCACATGAAGAATCTGAGCCGTTGAATCCAAGGGAGATTGGCATGGGAAGAAGATGTATCGCAAAGCGGATGCAAACACTTCTGTTTCGATGATGCAAATCTTACGATGATAATTACGAGCGATTCACTTCGCAAGAATGAAAAGGCTCTGGGCTTCTCATGACATTAGGTTCATCACTAGCCGTACACTGAGCTACTGTCTCTTGGTCTTTGCGTTTGCCTTGTATTATACGTTTGCGCATTACAGTCTGTGTTGTTAAAGAACGTAGGAAATGACGTGAATGTACAAATGGCGATGAGCAGTTCCTCTCGTGCTGTTGCAATGGAGCTTCCCAAGCGAAGCAAAGATGACGGAGATCCTGCCATTCATGTATAAAGAGAGAGAGAGAGAGAGAGAGAGAGAGAGAGAGAGAGAGAGAGAGAGAGAGAGAGGAGCGGAGGAGGAGGTACTCTGAAATAAATCATGATTGAACATTAAGTCTCGGGCACACAGTAGGAAAAGAATGGGAATTGTGATTGCACACTGCTTGACTTCTAACATTTTCCGTCATTTACATTGTTAATTATATGTATATAAGACATGTATATCTGATTTGTGATTTATTGTCAACCACAGCCTTGGTTAAGATTGGTTAAGAAGAAGGAACTTGTTTTATTGTCCTAAACTTTGAATTATATCCTCAAAATTCATTTTTTCTTCTTGTATAGAATAGTAGATCACTATGGAGGGTAGATGTGTAAAAGAGAATCGGATGTACAGCACAACATCAAATTGACGGATTGACATATCATCGGAGTTATATATTATTGAAGCTCATCCTTATTTGTTGTTGTTTTTGTTTCAAATAAAATAAAGATGTTAATGAGACATTTGTACAAATAAATTGTGAAATGTATTTTCCTCCTCCATCTGACATAAATTTTTGAAGAATTAAGTATTATTGTTTCTGTTGGATGATATACTTGCAAGTTAAGCCTTTTTTTTATTATTATCTTTGTTGTGTTTCTCTTGTGCAAACCAAAAACAAGTTGGATGCCAAACACCTTTTGGATATGGCGAAGGAGACACACAACATGGAGACGTCCCTTGAAGAAAGGCAAGAATGGGCAAGCCTTGCATAGGCCATCAAATTGCATGGAGTAAAAGGCACCATCAACATTCCATAACCAACCTGATTAAGGTTCTCTTTAGTGTGAATATACATTCTTTAATATAAATATATTATATTTAGATGTGAACATGTTTATACATGTTAGGAAACATATTATTTAGATTTTACACAGTTGTCATAATTAACGATACAATTATACTTTTATACCAAATGAAAAATAAATAGAATTTATAATTCTTCTATTACAAATATGTTTTCCATATGATGTCAAAGTTTTATAGAATTTATAATTATATGCAACTCTTAGATAATTTACAGCCATCCTCATTGCTCTCCATCTCATATTCACTTTCATCACTCTTAGATAGTTATGTACTCTATTTTTTTTAATCCTAAATAGAGGTTTACATTTTTGTTCTTTTATAAAACTCCTTTACAGCACATCCTCATGCAGTCCTCCCATCATTAGTACTGATGGGTAATCCAATTTCATCACAGTTAATTATATTGTTCTAGCCTCCTAAGACTCCATACCAAACAAAAATTAGAACCCAAATCTATTTTCTGCATTTTTCTTAAGATATGTAAGTGATTAGAGTGCATACATATATTGTTATCCACAACTCAGAAAGTCTTCCATTGAACATATTTTTCTGACATGGCAGTCTACATCCTCATCATTGGCTGTTTTTTTTTTCCTTCTTTTTCAGCATGTTCTATTAGCTTCATTGATTCTTTCTTTCATATGCCCACTCTTGTGATGTCAAGGTGCCATCACAATAACAATGTCAATGGACTATGCTGTAGACATTATACATTCATCCTCTCAATCTTCCCCTAACACACTCATTTTCACTCACTTCATTGTCACAAGAATTATGTGTCATCCACCCATTCGCAAAATATTGTTGGATATTTCATAGTAAATACAAACCGAATAATTTTTCTCATGCTATATAGTATGTCTTGTAGACGATGGATTTAAAACAAATAAAAAAATACATTAAATAATGTTTCATGAGATTACTATTTTGCGAGAGCATAATAAATTGAGAAAGTATTTTTTGTGAAGTTATTATATCTTTAATGTAAATAAATTTTATTTAAGTATGAATATATTTTATACACATTAAGAAACACTGTATTTAGATTTTGAACAATCATATAATTATATATTTATACCGAATGGTAGAGATAAATTAATCTTTCACACCGTATAAAGATGGGGAAGAACAAGAGAGAGAGATTTCAACCTTATCACTTCCTCAATCTTGTCATTCCTGTATCCCTTCCTCTCGCTGGTTTCATTTTCTCCACCATCATCAGAAAGAGTAGAACAAGAAACAGAGCCTCCTCCAATGCCTCGAACCAAGCCGAAAGCCTCATAATGAATTCTTCTGAATTGAGCTCACGAGGCCAGGAAGAAGCACAAAGAGAACCCGTGAAGGTGCAGTGCTCGAAGAACTTGGAAGGAGAGATCGAGAACTTGAAGCGTCTTGTATCTGCCATGGAGGACAGAGCAAGCGAAGCGGAATCGGAGTTCCGGGACTACCGCGGTGCGACAGAGAAGGAATCGCTGTTGCAGAAGCTCCAGATGATCTGCCAGGCTTTCCGTCTCGGCTGCCTCGAAGCTCGAAACCAGAGGCTGGAGGCGGTCATTGCCGATCAACAAGCAGCCATCGAAACGCTCAAGGAAATGGGAGCAGAGCTCAAATGGCTACCGGGGAATGAGAAGAAGTCGGCCGAAGTCGCTGAGCTTCATCTGCAGGCTCGAATCCTGGGCGATCGAGAGATCGAGTTGTCGAAGATCGAAGCGGAGCTGAGACAAGTCAAGGATGCAGATGATCAACTACAGGAGGAGAAGAAAGCATTAGACCGAAAGATGAACTCACTGACAGCAAAACATCATTCTGCATCGAAGGTCACAAAACCCCCAATTCTTCAGGTATTGAGTACATCATATGTTTTGTCTGATCGACTGTCCTCCTCTCATGTCCACAGACTGAAGGAGATGACAACACGAGGATGGCATCCATCGAGAAATTGCCTGATCAACAAGAGCAGTGCCGGCGTCGGTGGTACGTGGAGATGGAGGAGGGGCTCGCATGCTTGAGGCATGAGCTCTTGATGAAACAAGAAGAGGTAGAACCAGTGCAGAAGAGCATGGAGCTGCCAGCAGATGATGAGGCCAAGGGTACTGAATTCCATGATCCCCCGCCAGTCGCAGAGCCTGGCCATGAGCTTGCTTGGATGCAGCAGCAGCAGCAAGGAACAAGCACTCGGGCTCAAGCCAACCAGCAGACGACATTGATCATGAAGCTTGCTCGGATGCTGCAGCGAGGAAGAAACCTTCAGGGGCGAAGAAGAAAAGATCACTGTTCAATTTCAAAAGTTGGGCCAAAGGAGGTAACGGCGAGTTGAAACAGCTTCAAGATTCGTGAAGATTGTGCCGGGAGCGAGATCGAATATTAGATTCTAACAATATATTTCTCTGACCTATAAATTGCTTTAGATTTGATGGATGAGTCAAACTCAAGTATATACTATAAGGCAAATAAAAAGAAAAGAAAAGAAGAATAAATTAATCATTTTTATTGAGTTACCCGAGTTTTTCTCTTTTGGTCTGCATGCTCATTTGTATAGTTTAAATCGAGTTTAAAAATTAGATACTTGAATCGTGCTTGGATCAACCAATACACCATGCATGGAATTTTTAATTATTAAATAATAAACATAGTCGGTCTGATTTTTTTCATTAGTAGAATTATTTCTTGTTACGAGGGAAAAAAATGAAGACTTGAAGATGATCATAACTTTTTTATATTCTTGTATAATATTCATATAATATATATATATATATATATATATATGAATACACATATATAATTATATATATATATAATTATCTTATATCCGATGCCCCTCATAATCATTTTTATTTGGAGGGTTTGTTTTTTCATACATGTCAGTTTTACCATTATAAGATCTTTGAATCGGTTAAAGTTCACTTCCTAAACCCTCCTCTGCCTACTCCCCATCATCCTTCGTCTTAACCTTCTCCTCTCGGTTCCCATTAGTCGCTTCGCTCTCATCATCCTCCTTCTTTTCAACTATTTTTCCCTTCCTTTTCCTCATAGATTTTATCTAATTAAATATTCTATAATTGAGTATGTTTTAATTTAAAATAAAAAAATTTATCTAAAACATTTTAAACTTGCACATTCAAACCCACATATATTATGATACTAGTTCATGTTTTCTTTTTCATTTTTGAAGGATTTTAGAAAAAATATATTTTTAAAATTTTAGAAATATTTTTGAAAGAGAAAGAATATGAGCAAAAGGTGAAAGTAGCTGAGGGGGAGGAAGAGGAAGAGAGCGAGAAAACGGAGATAGAGGAAAGGGAAGAGGTGTTGGAGGAGGAGGTGGTGGAGGCATAAACCAATTTAATAGAAAGGAATTGGTTCATGCATGTTAAATGAGTTCCAATGTCATTTAAGCTAACTCGAGGGTATACTTATCATCATTTATTAATTTATTAGTATACGAACTAAAATGAAATTCAATATAGACTCACGAATTGTGATTGTTTAGATGTTATATAGAGTCATGAACTGAATAATCATGGAAATAATTTTTTTTATGGTGTTTTATGTTTTAAAATTATAGTGTTTTATAAAAATGAATCAAAACACTATAAACACTTCATAAAAACATTATAACTATATATTTGAATTGCATTGTTGGAATCCAATATGCAAATGATGTCCTAGTGTAGTTGTTCATATATTAAGTAGTGTAAATACTAAAAAATTATAAAAAGATTATTTATATAGTGCTTTTATATTATCTTTAAATTATTTTAGAAATACAAATGAACATATTGTAAACAATTCATAAAAATACTTTAATAAAATTATTTTTTTAATACATGATGCAAATGATATCCTACTACAATTGTATATATGAAATATAGTATAATAAATATAAAAATCACTAGCACATTACATAAACAATATTTTTATATTATCTTTATAGGATTTTAGAAATATGAATAAAAATACTATAAGCACTTCATAAAACACCTTAACGAAATATTTTTATCGATCTTTTAAATCCATGATCACTTAGTGAAAGTGTTGAAAGTAACGTTTCGTTTGAAACCGTTTCGATTGCGTATAAACTTAAAAGCATACATAAAAAGGAGACAACGAAGTAGAGCATCAAAGTGAAGATGGTTTACAGTAATGTAAATGACAATAAGATAAATGCAAACTGATTTATAGTGGTTCGGTCATACGACCTACGTCCACTCCCGATTCCTCTTCACTTGAGGCCATCGGCTTTTCCATTAGCTATCCTCCTTTTAACGGGAGAGGATGAACTCCCTTACAGCACTTCTCCTTTTGACGGGCTTAGGAGATAACCCTTACAAGGCCTCTCACCCCTCTCTTGGACTAGAACACTCTTAAAACTTAGAAGAAAGATTTTGACACACTTTCAATAGAGTTTTTTCTTTTTTTATCTCAGTTCTAGACATCCCTTCATCCATAAATGAGAGGAGTATTTATAGACCTCAAGAGGATTTAAATTTGGAGCCCAAACTTGGAGCCCAAATTTGAATCACCTAGGTTTTCGGTATTCTGGTGGTACTGGGCGATGCCACTATCCAGCCAGCGGTTCCACCGCTAGTGCTCTCGGGTGCTGGGTGGTGCCACCATCCAGCTCTCGGCCTCTAGACGGTGCTACCACCCAACTCTTTTCAGCACACTAATTTGGGCCAAAAACTCGACCCAAATCGGTCCAAAACAAGGCCCAATGGGCCTCTACTTGGGTTATAGGATTAACACCTAACCCTAACCCAAATTAATGTGCTAACTACGAAATTAAAGACATTTTCTAAGCTATTACAAAATCTGACAAGTTAAGACTTCTTCCGATGAGTTTCTGGTGAACTTTTGGCGGTCTTCCGACGAACCCTCGGAAACCATTCTGCGGACTCCCGGCAAGCTCCCGAACTTCACGATGATCTTGGCAAGTTCAAATGAGCTTCTTTCGCAAGCTCCGCGAACTCCCGACGAACCTTCCGGTGAACTTTCGAAAACCCTTTCGATAAGTTTCCTACTCGTTCTTGGTAAATTCTGGCAGTACTCCCAATGAATCTTCTAACTTCCGTCGAACTCTCGAACTCCCAACGATCTATCACACTTATCTTCCGGTACTTTGTTTCGCTTTACGTCTTCATCGTTATCATAGTTAATCCTGCACACATATAAACAAAAATTCTACTTCGATCTAGACAGCTATTATAACGCAAATTGATATTCAATTGTTCGGCACATCATTGGTCGATGCTTCGTCCGATTCTTCGACGCATCGTCCTCTCTTGCGGCTTGTTACCCAATCGGCGGTTGACCTCCACAACCCTAATATCCTTGGCGTAACGCCGCTCTTCTTGGCTCGATGCCCGACGTCTGAAGCCTCCTGCCGATTGTCGACCGAACCTCTGGCTCGACATCCAATATCCTGATGTGATCACTTTTGGCACAACGTCAATTCCTCCAGTGTTAACTATCTAATCCTGATCGATAGTAGACCTGCATCACTCAAAATGTAGTTAGATCATAAAACACAATCAATTAGTTTCATCATCAAAATATGAGATTCAACAATCTCCCCTTTTTTGATGATGACAACTAATTGATGACTAACGGAGTAAACCAGAACTCTCTAGAGTTTAACCAAACTCTCCCTATTAATATGCCATTAATAGAATACTTAGATTATTCCAAATTCAAGTAACATTCATCATAAATTATGAGAATTATTAAACCATCATGCAAATATATAAAATATTCAATCAGTGTATGAAGTCATCAATCTACTTCCCCCCTATGTCATCAACAAAAAAGAGAAGTTGCATCATAGCTAGTTTAAAAGATATGCATGTTTTATAATACACTAGCTATTAATCACATCATTCAATATTTAAACATAGTTTTGCAATACTCAATCATAGCAAGTTTTTTTTTGAAAGATGTCCAAGCATAGCAATTCAACACTTGTTTCTTGTGATTCATCATAGCAAGTTTGTACTTTCTTCTCTAAGTAGAGTACAAATAGTCTTTTACATCAATACTTTGATCATGACAAAATAATAAATTTGCAACATAAATTTTCAACATATTAAGCCATGAATTCAAGAGAGTCAAAAATCATAATATGAGGGAAAAAAGATGATAAGCAAGCAATCAATAATGATAAGTAAGCTAACATACTTTGCGATATGCAAGCTAGCTTCCTTTCAATTCTTCTTTTTTGTAACTAAGTTTTGTCTTTGCAAGCTATTAACTTTTTGTTTACAATGAACTAGTAATTTTTGTAAATTTACAACATTTTTAATTATGCAAGCTCATGAGTTTTTTTTAAATAATATAACTTTACAATTTCTTTCTTCTCATTTTGAGAAGTGAAAGTTTTATCTTTTTGCAATTTCTAGCTAGCTATGTTTGCCACTTTTTCTTGTGATATCCAAGCTAGTATGTTAACTCCCCCTTTGTCACTGTCAAAAAGAAGGGTAAACTCAATGGCTAAAAAATTTCAATCATTATTTTATATCAACCAATATTTCAAATTTTCACATGATGCATATAAGCCATAGATACAAAGAATTCATGAAGGCAAACAAAAGTAATCATGTTATTTCTAAGTCATGAAAGATATGAAATCAAAGCTCAAAATTTATTTGAAAAGATATAGCACAAAGAGCAACTTGATTTATGCATAGGAATTCTCATTAAGATCACATTTCATGAGAATCAAGATATCAAGATCACAAATTCATAAAAATTCAAGTATGAATTCCAAGAAATTAAAAGACAAGATACATTTTATTTAAAGAGTTTTCTTTTGATAAAATGGAAGGAGCATGGTAAACGATCTTGATTTATAAAGAACTTCAAGTTATAATTGTCAAGATCATGATTTTAATAAAATATCTTTATAGAAAAATGAAATTTTTTAGAGCTTGATTCATGCATTACAAACATCTCAAAAAGTATTTCAAGCTAACAAGATCACATTTGAAGGATAAAATATATCACAATCGTAAATGTCAATAAGTGATTCATTTGAGTACAAAACCATTCAAATGTAGAAAATAGCAAAGAGAACAACTTGATTTATGCATAATAGATTTAAATCCAACATGAATCATAAGAAAAATTTAAGTGTCAAACATTGATATATCAACATCATGTCTTAGATTGTTTTCCATCCAAGCATAAGACATTTCATCAAGATCATGATATAGATAAAAATTTTCTTAAAAGGATCTTGATTAAAAAAGAATTCAAGTTGTTAATCCGAGAGATCAAGATCATGAATTGTAAATATTCTCTTTAGCATCAATTTTCAATTCATGATAAAGGGTATACAACCAAGAATCATGATACAAATAAAACATATCATTCTCATAGATCAAGTCATGATTCAATGATTCATCATAAAGCAAATTTATTTTCAATCATCACTACAAGGAAGTTATGTCATGAAAGATCAATTAATGAATAAACAGGAATTATATATATCATTCATGAAGAAAATCTTGACTTATATGTAGGAGTTTTTAAATCATTATGATGATGATTTCATAAAAAAACTCAAATATATAGTTCCAAGAAATCAAAATCATGATTCATAAGACTCATACAAATCATCAAAATTACTCTTAAGAGATTCATACAAGGTCATGAATAAAATTTCTTTATAGCAAAATGAAATCTTTTAGAACTTGATTCAAGCATTAAATACATCTTAACAAGTCATAATTCCAAAAGATTCAAGAATCACTAAAAGAAAAATCATTCAAGTTCAATTTAACTACTTCATACTTATCATTAAAATCATTTTCATAGATTCATATAGATGGATTATTTAACACATCATCAAAATCTCATTCATAATTCAAGTGATTCACAAAAATATCTTACATGAATTCATCACTTGTCTTTCATTGAAAAATTGAAAAACTTTTAGAGATAGTAAAATTTCAAGAATTGTCTTTCCTTTTTATGATTTATTTCATTTGAACATGCCTTTGTCTTTTAATGTCACATAGAGATAAGTATGAATGTTCAAGACATAATGGCAAAATCTCATACAGCATGATTTTAAATATCCATTTTCAAGGCATGATAAAAAGAGTAAGTCAAAGATTCAATCATCTCATGTCATGAATTCCAAAGGACATATCAAATTATCAACATCACATTAAAAAGATATTTCAAAAAGATATATCGATAAGTGATTCATTTGTATCATTTCATTTGAATTCATGATTCATTTGGAAGGTTCTCCTCTTTAGTAAATAAAAAAAAATTATAGGAGAACAAAATGAATTAAGGGAGAAAACATGATTGTAGCATTGAGCATGATTCATATTTAAAATGTATCTTACGTCATAAATATGCATCAAGCCTTTATTAAATCTGAAATCATCCTCAAAATTATATTCAATAAATTCATACATGACAAGCATAGATTTATTGAAAAATCGATAAGATAGAGGATTGTATTTTGTTTTTATAAAATTCTATTCATGTGATTTGCCTCTTATAAGCATGCCTTTGCCTTAAAATAAAATATCAACATTCAAGATGAAAAGACAAATTTTATCATAAAGATCGTTAAGAGCCAAAAATATAGCACATTACACATAAGGCATCTTCCAACTAAAAAATGATTCAACATGATAATGTGTTTCATTTGAAGTTGTTTCTTTCAAATAAGTGAGCTCATATTTTAAAGGATGAGAATCATATTTTAAAAACAAACATGAGTTTGTCATCAAGATATAATACCTTTAAATTCTCATGATATCATAAAATCAATAAACATGACAACAAACTTTTAATATTTTCAATTCATCATTATCAATGATGATTTCATAAGGTATGTTCAAATATTTATATGAAAGCCATCATTGTATGAATTCAAAATATAAGTTTCTCATTAAACCCATTAATATCAAAAGCATTACATATAAAGCATCATGATAATGTATTTTCTCATTTTTATGCATTTCATTTTGTGCAAATTGTGAACATGCTCTTGTTTTTCGTGTAAATGATGTGCATCATGTTTAAAACCAAAAATCGATATAAAACCATCAAGATACACATACATTTTCATTTTATATTGTTATCAACCATGATATATTTTTTAAAAAACATCATCAAAATCTTTCAAGAATAACATACATAGATGTGCATGATGTTTAAAGTAAAAAACTGATATGGAAAGTATACATGAAATTTTTTATTATCTCAAAATATCATCTTAATTTGTCTTGAAAACAATTAGACCAAAAACACATTAATCCAAAATATAGAGTCAAATCAATATTACTTCAAAAACTAATGCATGTTATAGAATCATCAAGCATCATGTTTAGAAATGAAAAATAAAACATCAAGATACACATACATGGATTAATCCTAGGCAATATCACAAATCATGCAAGTATCATTTAAAATTTTTACTTTTCAAAAATACTAGAAAGAAAAGTATAATATAATTTTTTTGAAAATAATTTTTATTTCTTGCTAACTAAATTAAGCACTTATGAAAGACATCATGTAATTTCATAATAAGGTAAAAGCATAATGGGTGAGTTGCTTACCTCATTGGCGAAAACCGTCAAAGCCCAATTCATTTCTTCTTTACTTGATTCTTCTTGGCGATCCTTATTCTTCTTCTTTGGTGGCCTATTCTTTCATTCAAGTTCATTTTCAGTTTTAGATTTTTGTTTAATGAAATTATTAAGATTCATTAAAAGTTCAATGTCTTATTTATTATCTTCATCACTTAAGTCATCACTCAAGTGGCATTTCATAGTTCGGAGTTCCAAATCTTTCTTATTTTTTAGAAGGTAGTTCACATGTTCATCAAGTTCAAGAGTCATTTCATAGGTCAATAAAGACTCGATTAGTTCTTCAAGTAAATAAACGTTAAAGTCTTTAGACTCTTGAATAGTTGTTATTTTTGGATCCCAACTCTTTGGGAGGGATCTTAAAATCTTGTTAGTGAGTTCAAAGTTCAAAAAATATTTACCAAGACTTTTCAAGCTATTGACGATATCTGTGAAACGGGTATACATATCACCGATAGTTTCACTTGGTGTCATTTGGAAGAGCTCAAAATCATGCAATAAGAGGTTCACTTTCGAGTTTTTGACTCTACTAGTTCCCTCATGTGTAATTTCAAGTGTTTGCCAAATGTCAAAAATCATTTTATACATAGAAATCTGATTGAACTCATTTTTGTCTAAAGCACAAAATAAGATATTCATAGCTTTTGTATTCAAAGAAAAAAGACTTTTTCTCCAAATCGACCATTCGTTCGTCGGTTTAGAGGGAAGTTAAAAATGATTTTCAACAACGTTCCACAAATCAAAATCCATTGAAAGCAAGAAAACTCTCATCTGAGTTTTTCAATAAATGTAGTCTGATCCGTTAAAGAATGGTGGACGTACAACCGAAAAGCTCTCTTGAAAGCCATGAAGAGCCATTTCTTACGGTTGTAAATCCGAATGAGAAATAACGTAACTCTGATATCAATTATTAGCGATCGAGCGACACTAAGAGGAGGGGAGGGTGAATTAGTACAGTGGATAAATACGATAAACTTCAGCGCTTTTAAAATAACTTCAGAAACTTCGTACGTTGAAAATAATATTTCGTTTGAAACTGTTTCGATTGCGTATAAACTTAAAAGCATATGTAAGGAAACAACGAAGTAGAGTATTAAAGTGAAGATGGTTTGCATTAATGTAAATGATAATAAGATAAACGCAAACCGATTTATAGTGGTTCGATCATACGACCTACGTCCACTCTCGATTCCTCTTCACTTGAGGCTATCGGCTTTTCCACTATCTATCCTCCTTCCAACGGGTGAGGATGAACTCCTTTACAGCACCTCTCTTTTTGACGGGCTTAGAAGATAACCCTTACAAAGCCTCTCACCCCTCTCTTGGACTAGAACATTCTTAAAACTTAGAGAAAAGATTTTGATATACTTTCAATAGGATTTTTCCTCTTTTTATCTCAGTTCTAGACATCCCTTCATCCATGAATGAGAGGGGTATTTATGGGTCTCAAGAGGATTCAAATTTCGAGCCCAAACTTAGAGCCTAAATTTGAATCACCTTGGTTTTCGGTATTCTGGCGGTACTGGGCGGTGCCACCGCCCACCCAACGGTGCCACCACCAGTGCTCTCGGGCGGTGGCCAGCTCTTTTCAGTATACTAGTTTGGGCCAAAAACTCAACCCAAACCAGTCCAAAACAAGGCCCAATGGGCCCCTACTTGGGTTATAGGATTAACACCTAATCCTAACTCAAATTAATGTGCTAACTATGAAATTAAATATATTTTCTAAGCTATTACAAAGTCCGACAAGTCAAGACTTCTTCCAGCGAGTTTCCGATGAACTTCTGATGGTCTTCCGACGAACCCTCGGAAACCATTCTGCGGACTCCTGGCAAGCTCCCGAACTTCACGATGATCTTGGCAAGTTCTAACGAGCTTCTTGGAAATCTCCGCGAACTCCCGATGAACCTTCCAGCGAACTTCTAAAAACCCTTCGGTAAGCTCCCTACTCATTCTCGGCCAATTCTAGCAGCACTCCCAACGAATCTTTGGACTTTCGTCGAACTCTCAACGATCCATCATATTTGTCTTTCGGTATTTTATTTCGCTTTATGTCTTTATCGTCATCGTAGTTAATCCTGCACACATACAAACAAAAACTCTATTTCGATCTAGACAGTTATTACAACGCGAATTGACATTCAGTTACTCGGCACGTCATTGGTCGGTGCTTCATCCGATTCTTCGACGCATCATCCTCTCTTGCGGCTTATTACCCAATCGACGGTTGACCTCCGAAACCCTGATATCCTTGGCGTAACTCCGCTCTTCTTGGCCCGATGCCCAACGTCCGAAGCCTTTTACCGATTGTCGACCGAACCTCCGGCTCGACATCCAATATCCTGACGTGATCACTTCAAGTGTAATGTCAATTCTTCCAGCGTTAACTATTTAATTCTGATCGATAGTAGACTTGCGTCAGTCAAAACGTAGTTGATCATAAAACATAATCAATTAGTTTCATTATCAAAATATGATATTCAACATAAAGGAGTCAATAATTTTTAGGTGATTTATGAGATGATATTACTACCTCATCCTTTAAATTTTTTTAATGATTCAATGTTAGGTCAAAGTTTAAAAAAATGGTTAAAGTATAAACGAATATTTTAAAAATTCTTCAATTTTTTAGATTGTTGTCCTTTGTTTTTTTAATGTTTAGTCAAATTTATATAAATATTATTGATTTGAGTGTAGGTAGATCGCTCAAGAAAATATCATCTTTTTGGGTTTTCCCCAATTAGTCACCACCTAGGAAAACACTTCATAAAAATACTATAATGAAATAATTTTATCAATTTTTCAAATCCATGATGCAAATGATGTTCTCAAGTAATTATATCACTTATTTTCTATATATTTTCTTTATATATATATGTGTGTGTGTGTGTGTGTTTTTTTTTTTGGCATGAATAATGCTCTTTTGGTGATATATTCTCTTAATGGCATTGATAATCAAAAGAGAAGTGTCCAAGCAAACACAAGTCAGTGGGTCAACGTATACAAATGATATAGAGATATCATTCATATTGGGGATGAAAAATGTCAAGTCCAAGCTTAGTCATTCAGATTTGATTTAAGTGATCCATTTTTTTCAAATAAAAATGAAGATAGTGATGATATTATTGAAACTACTGGTGATGGTGCTATTGATGTTGTATATGTTGATGAGGGTATGTACGAGTATTATCTCCATCTAGGATATGGAGATAATAATTTTATATTAAATATTTTAGTTTTATATGTAGAAGATGATGATTTTGTATCCAAAGTTCTATTTCTTAGACAGATAAACAAAAAATCATTTTCATAAATGTTTTTGTTGTTGTTATGTAAAAATGTTATGATTTAAGAGAAATATTTTATGGTTTCTTTATAGGTTTTTCATGATAGAGAAAAATTTAAACAAGCTATTAAAAAATATGTAATAATATGAAGAAACTTTGATGTGAAGGATGTTGTGACTTCAAGTAAGAAGATTAAGATTCAATATGTAGATAAAGATGATGGATGGATGATATATACTCATGGATTGAAAGTTATTGAATTACAAAATTTTTTAATGAACACTAATGCAATATATCCAGAATGAATAAAGACTATAACGAGTGTTGTAGCCGATTAGATTAAAGACCAAGTATTAGTGAATCAAGATTACATACCGAAGATGATTATTATAAATATACGAAAAAAGATTTGATTTTATCGTGTCTTATAAAAGACATATCTAGCATGTAAGATAGCATTATAAAAAGTGCGAGAAGATTTTGTTGAATCATATATGGATTTAATCCCAATTTTAAGGGAACTTAAGCTTCATGACTGTGATACAATAGTTCAATTATTGACAACATTTGAAGGAAGATTTCGATGAGTTTTTTGGACATTTGGAGATTGTATTAAGAATTTTGGGATTAATGTAAGATCTGTGTCTGGTATAGATGTAGCTTAACTAAAAAGTATCTAAGCGCTTTATTGAGGGCTACAGGGGTGGATCGTACAAATAAATTATTTCCACTTATATTTGTAGTGACTGATATTGAAAATAGGGATTCTTAATAGTGATTTCTATTAGAATTACGAAGTTGTATCGAGGTAGTTCAATCACTATCTATCATTAGTAATCCAAACTCAGGTATTCTTATATACGTTAAGAAGATATTCCCAGAAGCCTATCATGGATATTACATAGTATATATATCGAAAAATCTTATTAGTGATATTCACGATCGTGAAGCGGTAAAAATATTTGAGTTACAGCTAGAGCTACCAATATATACAAATTTAATGAATGCATACAAATGATGTAAAAATATCACAATGATAGTTATAACCAGATTCGTCAAATTGAGAAAGATAGACAAATCCTTCAAACGTGGTCTTTAATAGGTAAATAGTGGCAATGAATAATTATATATTATTTATTAATACATATATAGTATTTTAGATAGATCACCGAGAAACACTGCAAAGAGTTAAGGAAAATACTATAAACCACCATAATTAGTCTTAATCTTAACAAAAAAAAAGGGTTTTCAAATGCCTTATTTTGATGCTTTAGGACCAACAATATGGTAAGAAATAGATAATCATATTATATATAGTTATTATAAATCATTATATAGTTTTTCATGTAACCTATATAATAATTTCAACTACTTATCAAAAAATACTGTAAACTAGCCGAATGAGTCTTAGCCTTAGAAAAAAATAAAAATGAAAGCTTAAAAATATCTTAATATTATATGTTTTATGATGAATGATATGATAAGAGATAAAGAATCATGTCATATATAGTTATTTTAAATCAATGTATATTATTTTATGTAATCTATATAGTTTTTTAGACACCTCACCAAGAAACACCGTAAACAGTTAAAGGAAAACACTGTACACTACCCTAATGAATCTTAACCTCAGCCAAAACAAAAAAAACTTCCAATTGTCTTGTTTTAATATTCTAGGACGAACAATATGGTAAGAATCATATCATATATAATTATCTTAAATCATTATACAGTGCTTTATATAACTTATTTAGTGTTTTGAACAACTTGCCAAAAAAAAAAATACACTATATATATATTCTAAATCTATAACGACTCTTAACCTCAACTAAAAAGAATTAAAAGCTTATAAATGTCTTGTTTTAGTGTTATGAGATCAACTATATGGTAAAAGATAGAGAATCATACCATGTATAAAGCTACTTAAATCATTATATAGTGTTTTTATGTAATGTATATTGTGACAATTTGCCAAAAACCATTATAAATAGTTAAGAAAATAATATAAACCAATCTAATCAGTCTTAATCTCAAAAAAAAAAAAAGCCTACACTCCAAACAAAAAACCCTCGTGAGTATTCTGCACAAAAAAGCCAGACCTTTTGATAAAGTTTTAGGGTAGTTTTCATACTGATCTATGGTGTTTCACAATCGGTGAGAGAATTATAGAGACTACTTATGATTAGGGTTTATGAGAGTTTAGGATTATCAACAGAGGAGACAAAGGGTATTTTAGAAATTATAAAAGTTTGAGATTTTGGTAGAAAGAAGATAGGATAAAATACTATATGCTAGTGTCTAGGCGAGAGGAAACAACCTGAGCAAAAACCCAAAAATCCAAACCAAAACATAATACATATGGTGCCACTCAGAGAGAGAGAGAGAGAGGAGAAAATACTTGTCCGGTTTCCTTCACTGAGAGTAGACAAGAGAGGAGCAGGTTTCTAGAAACTGTAATGAAAGAATAAGAGCGATGATAGCAAAGGTATGAGAGAAAACCAGAGCCGATAACAAAGGTTTAAGTAGACGTCGGACAATGAAGGTTCAAAAGGAAATGAATCTTTATAAAGAAATTCAATGTTTAAAAGAGCGGAAGAAGCCAGACAACTAAGAGAGCAAAAGAGAGAGAGAGAGAGAGAGAGAGAGAGAGAGAGAGAGAGAGAGCCAACCAAATTCAATTATATAACGAAAAAAAGATGATTCGAGGATCGTTCTAATATGAGGTCGACCGACCCACAGGATGCTTTCAGCTGATACAATATAATGATGGGAAAAAGAAAATGACAGAGAAGATGGATATACCATATTTTGAGAATCGCTGATTGAGAATAGCGAAAAATCTAAAACTTTTCGGACAATCGCTCAAGCATTAACGACCTATTTGATTTTTTTTCCCATTTTTTGGCACCAGCATTAACTCCTATTTTTCCCTTTTATGAGGGTCCCCCTGTATCATGGAGTCATTTAAAATGCAGGAAGGTAAGCCGGTAGGAAACATGCTGCTTTATTTATTGTTTGGGTAAGGGGTAAGTGTGAAAAGGGGCTGAGGCTGTGCCCTTCCTATAAACTTTTAAAGTTTATGAACTCTCCCAACCGTTCTCGTTCCGTCCCGTCTCCAATGGAATCCGTAGCCTTTGCCTGCCGCCCGCTCCTGCCCCTCCCTACCCGCGCTGCGGCGTCTGCCGTAAGGCTGACGGCCGCTTTCTCCCTTCGCATCTCCCTCCCCACCTCGGTAAGTTGTGGAGGGCGGCCCCTCGTGGCGGCATCCGCCGTCGCGACCCAGCGGGAGGCCGGCCATCTCTTCGGTCGCCCTTTCCGTCTCCATTCCCCTTGCGAGGGTCTCCGCGGACTCGTTGAAGTAAAAAAGCGGCGTTCTTGGGGGCATCTCCGAGAGGACTCGGCCGGCGGCGACGTAGGGGCGCCCGAACGGAGCGCCCGCGCCCACTCCGATGGAGTACTTGACGAATATACGATCCGCAAGGGTTTACGACGTGGCTATCGAGTCCCCGCTGCAGCTTGCGCCCAAGCTGTCGGAGAGGCTCGTGGTCAATCTCTGGCTTAAGAGGGAGGGCCTGCAACCGGTAAATGATTTCTATTTCGTTATCCAATTGTTGTAATTGATATATATATATATATATATATATATATATATATATATATATATATATGTGTGTGTGTGTGTGTGTGTGTGTGTGTGTGTGTGTGTGTGTGTGTGTGTGATTTATTGTTGTTATTCAAGTGAAGAATACGAAGTTTTGCTCGGTGGCGATTGAAATTCTCAATAGTTTCCAACCTCCTTTTCTTAAGCCTTTCCAACTTCTATACCAAATGCAGATTGTTACAGATATCAGACATTAGGCCATTTTACTGCTCTTACCCTTTCAGGTCTTCTTCTTTGTGTTTGTTTTCTTGCTTCTGATTCAGGTGCTATAAGTAATGTGGTTCAATTAAAATGAAAATGAAACTCCATTTTTTCCCTTTGATTGAAAAGGAGGGCTTCTTTCTTTTTAAATAATTTTTTCCATAAGTATTACATTAAATTGCATATTAAACTGCCTATAAGATGTTCTTACATGGACTCAATTGTGCACTAACCACAGTATGTATAAACATACACAAAAGAGTGCTTCTTGTACTATTAACCCACCATAAGAGAAATTTGAAAATTTTGAGTTGAAGTTTAGAAATTGGATTTTCCAGTTTACTAATTATGGGAATTCTGAAAATTTATTTCTTAGAATGACACTTGGAACTTTCTTGACAGGTCTTCTCGTTTAAGCTACGGGGAGATTGTAACATGATGGTTAAACTTTCAAGAAAGCAGTTGGATAGGGGTGTTATATGCTCTTCTGCCATAAATCATGCACAAGGGGTTGCATTATCTGCTCAGAAATTAGGCTGTGAATTGTGATTCTGTGATTGTAATGCCAATGATACTCCAGAAATTAAGGTATCTGAGTCACTCAGAGCCATCATTTTTCCTATGATGGGGATTCACAAAAGTGAAAATTAACATGTGTATTTTTGTTTTTTACTTTCAGTTGTTGTCGACCTCTTATTTTTCATTTTTTTTATTTATAGTGGCGCTCTGTTGAGAGGTTGGGTGCGACAGTTGTCCATAAGAGATTCATATGATGAAGCGCAGTCATACACTGAGCAGCATGCCAAGCAAGAATGCCGTACATTCATACACCCGTTTGATCATGCTGATGTTATTACAGGTCAAGGAACTATTGGAATGGAAATTGTTCACCAACTGAAGGGTCCACTTCATGCAATATTTGTACCAGTTGGAGGTGGGGGGCTTATAGCAGTAATTGCTTCTTATGTGAAAAGAGTTCGCCTGGAGGTTCGTCCATTAAGATAATAATTTATATCTTCCAAGTGCCTTATCATTTGACCCATGTGACAAAAAAATGTTAAAAGTAGGTTTAAATGCGCACATTATTGGTAAATGCCCCTTATTAATTTAAAGTAGTTCAAAAGCATTTATTGTTGGGATACATGTCCGTATTACCCTTTGCTACTTCAATATCCTTATATTATTGGAACATTCAGTCATATATTCAATCAACCAAAGATCATAGATTGATATGCTACTTAACTGGTCATCAAGAAGTACTAACGAAGAGTATTTTGTTCTTAAATGCTTGGTTATTTATGGTTATATAGACTATTTAAGAGGATATAACCCTCCTAGCGGAGTTATAGCAACTTGAAGGAGAGAAGGCCTTACGACAAAATAGAGACTAAGATTGGTACTGGACCACCACATAATTAATTGCATAAAGAAATTATATCCAAAAGTAGCCTCTTGGGTTACTATAATGTCTGCCTGATATGTATAATCTTGCAAAATAAGACATCTAAAACTCTCAAAATGCCTGTACTAATAGGTAAGCAGCTTGCTTAGTCTATATTATGAGCATACTAGGCCTCTTAGACTCCAAATAGACTAAGAACATATTCTAAAAACTCCTTGGAATAGATAGTAAAAGTAATTACAGAAACCTGTCAAAAGAAAATGAATGGTAGAAACCCTAAACTAATTCTAGTAGAGAGATTGAAAAGACTTGGTCAGCCCTCTCCCTTGGTATCTCATTCAGGAGTTGTTGGGAAATCTTTTCCCACCCCTAGTCCATTAGGTATGTGCTAAATTTGTCACACTTGAATCTAAAAATTACTTTCACCTTCACTTGCATCCCTGATGTTGGAGTGGTCCTTGGTGGATTCTTTCTTGATTGAATAGGCTGAATTATCAAGCGTACAGGTTGTCCATGTCATACATTAACTATACCAAGATTCTCTGACCTCTATTTTGGTCTCTTTGATAGTTAAAAGTTCTGATCTAAAGCCAAGCAACACCTGGGACTGCTGGAATGTGCTCGTGGTTGGAACACATTGCAACAATATTATATGTTCAAAATTCAAAATTTGATGTGACCCTAAATTGAATTTAATGAAGTTCTGTCTGTATCGGTGCTAATCGGGCATCTCGCTTTTTCTGTCTTAAGAGTAAATCATGCATATTTAATCTAAAGGGAGTAGCACATTGTGATTGAAACTAGTGGTTTGTTGAGCACATGTATATATTTCACTAGGCCAAGTATAGACTAGAATTTTCTTTTTCCATACTAAAGTAAGGAAAAAATTTTGAAAAAGGCCTGCTTGTGGATAGTTTTGATATGTTTCTTCAAGTATGGTTCCTCACTAAGTGGTTCATCACAAAAAGTTCCATTATGATACTATTTTGATATTCTTTCACAGTATTACTTGATCTTTTTGAAATACTTCTATATTTTAAGAGTTTCAATTCTTATTCTAGTGAAATCAAATTGCACTATTAAGCTCATTCAATTTTCCTATTTTGGTCTACTGATATGTATGCTTTGGGCATCTATTCCATAGCAGATCAAGAAACATCCTACTTATAAAGACTGAATTGCTCTCTGTGTGAAAAACATGGTTTCATATGGTAAAACTTGGTTTCATTTTAACTATAAATTTAATTCTACCATTTGGCTAAATAGAGCTGTGTCAAAAGTGACTAGTGGAAATTGTTCCTCTAAGTGGTGCTAGGTTTATTGTAAGATTCAAGGAGAAGAATGGCAAAAATGCATAAGGATATAGGCACTTTGTTATGTGGTGTTATTATTGAATTAAAAATGTGTTGATTGTTATTTTTAAAACTGTCCTGTGCTGATGCACTAAGGACATGTACTTGATAGTTGTTTTTAGGGTTAAGGTCTATTTTAGTTCTTATGATTTCGGTCATGGATCTTTTAAGTCCTTATGATTTACTCGTGTTTAAAATAGTCTCTACATTTTCAAAAATATAGCATGTAAGCTCCTTTTGTCAAGTCTGAGTTAACAAACATTAGAATTTGCTTGCGTAGTATACTAACTCATAATAAACTATTAATATAATGATACATATAATTCAAGTTAAAAGAAAACTTAGACCTTTATTAAGTGATCAAAGGCGGAGAGGCAGAGGTAGGAGAGGCCAGAGGTGGAAGTGAGGGAGAGTTGGACCACTACATTGTCGGCATGACAGGAGAGGACAAAGTGGGAGGCGATAGGGACGAAGATGCCCAGGAGGAGAAAAAAAGACTAGGAGACCACTGCATACCTAGCATTGGACTGGTCGATACACATCCACCTGAGGTAGGACCGGAAGCTCTTGAGCTCGTCGTCAATGTGGAAGAGGTTGCATACGTATAATGCCCTACTAAGTAGCAACGGCTCGGTGTTACTAGTGGTGATCGCTTCTACGACGACGCCTCCTACCATTGATAGAGGTCTTAGTTTTTTTTTAACTTAAATTATATATGTTATTAATGGTTTATTGTGAGTCAGCATGTCACGTAAACAGACTTTAATCTCTGTTAACTCAGAGTTGATGAGAGGGGCTTATATGTTACGTTTTTGAAAATGTAAAGGTTATTTTAGACATAAGTAAATCATAAGGGCTTAAGAAGTCCATAGCTAAAATCACAGGAGCTAAAATGGACATTAATACTAGATTACATGTTTTATTATATTAATAGTTTGTTGTGAGTCAGCATGCCATGTAAGCAGATTCTAACATATGTTAACTCAAACTCGACGTGAGTAACTTATATGCTATGTTTTTGAAAATATAAGGATTATTTTAGACACGAGTAAACCATGAGGATTTAAGAGGTTCATAACCAAAATCACAGGGGTTAAAATAGATCTTAACTCTTACTTTTACATTAGGCCTCATAAATTGTTGAATAACCTAATTAGTATCTTTTTGGGCTGCACTTTCTAAAACTTGTAGAATACTATGATATTTTATGTATCTTGTGCCAGGTCACGACAGCAAACGCAGCAAAATTTTAGAATTAGGTCCCTTTGGGAACCGAGTTACTCTTAACGCAGATTGTATGTTGCTCGCTGTAAGCTTTCATTGTTCATACTGTCTGCTTAGGCATACTTGCAGGAATACTTCAAGATGATTCTGTATCTAATAATTTTATAAGACCATCCTCATCGCTTATTTTAGGATATTATTAAAAAATAGTTAATTTTTTATTTGATGGTAACCCTTGGTGTGTTTTACTTGTTCACTACTCCAAGTGAAGATAATTGGAGTTGAACCATCCGACGCAAATACAATGGCATTGTCTTTACATCATGGACAGAGGATCATGCTAGAGGAAGTAGGTGGATTTGCAGCTGGTGTGGCTGTTAAAGTTGTTGGAGAAGAGACCTTTCGTTTGTGCAGGGAATTTGTTGATGGAGTGGTTCTTATCAGTCATGATGCTATTTGTGCATCTATCGAGGTGATGCATTTTTTACAATTTTATACTATCAAATTATGAGACCTTGATTGATCTTGTTTAGTTAAATTATATTTTTGGTCGTCAAGCCTCTGTCGGTCAGTACATAGGACAAATTCCTAATCCTCGTACTATTCAAATATGTTAACTGAAGGATTGCTTGTGTTATTATTCTTCATGTTATTTCAACTTCCTATCACTTTGAACATTAGTTTCTTCCCACTTGTTGAATTTTGGCTCTCTTTCAAGCAGTGCAGACTTTCAAAATAATTAATTGATGCTGGATTACTAAAAGTTTACATTCCAAAACAGAATATGTTTGAGGAGAAATGGAGCATTATAGAACCAGCTATGCTTCTCTAGCTGGTGCAGAAGCATACTGCAAATTCTATGGTTTGAAAGATGCAAATGTTGTTGCACTAACCAGTGGAGCAAACATGAACTTTGATAGGCTAAGGTTGGTAGCAGAACTTGGTGATATTGATTGGAAACGAGAGGCTGTACTTGCAGCCATTCTACCAGAAGAGCATGGGATTTTTAAGACACTTTGTAAACTGGTATTCTGCAGAATTACCTCAATCTACTTTATTTTTAATGATCAAGCCTTTTATTATAAACACAGAAAACCTTTGCAGGTAGGTTCTATGAATATTTACAGAGTTCAAATACAGATATGTTTCACGTAGAGAAGATGCTTTTGTTCTTCACAGGCAAGCCAAATCTTGATGTCAATTTTAGATTTAGAAAAAAAAAATCAATAGAATTTTCATATGGAAAGTAAACAGCACATCACAGTTCATCTTTTATTATTTTAGCTCACTCTTCCTCTCCTTGGATATCTTATTTTACATATAGTCATGCACTTTGTGTGGTGTTAAGATGTTTTGCTTCTTTCGTTAAAGCCAATTGGAAGTTGATATTTGCAGTGTGGGACTTCATGCTGACACTGAACTAGGAGCCATGGCAAACCGCATGGAATCTGCACAACTCGTATCATCAATCTTACTAATGATGACTTGACAAAGGATCACCTCAGATACTTCATAAGTTACTTGGGTATTAGTACACTTGGGATTCATTACCCTATTGGCTAAAGCTGATGCTACACTTCTGCAAGAGAAGAAACAGACGATGTAAAGTTTTCTTTTCTTTTCTTCTGAGGCAAAAGACAGTAAGAATATCAAACTTACTACATAGAGGGCAAGAATTATGTAATACAAAAAAGAGAGATAGCAACGCTGGAATAGGTTTCACAACAGACGAAGCTTTATAAGATTGTGGATGTATCTAAAATATTTATTTTCCATGAATCATTCTTCAGAGATTGGTTCTGTCCTTTACTATGATATTGGGAAAGACTTTTCTCTTCTTCCCCTAAGTTCCAAAAGATCCAAAAACACTGAGATGACAAAGCCTCTCAATGTCTCTATCTATTTCTTTGGTTCTCCAATCACTCGAGACACTTAGGATCCCATTGGTTCGGCCATATTTAACTTTTACTGGCTGGTTGCCTTTTTCCATGCCTGCTTGCCAAAATGGCAATTGCAGGAAACCACCCATATCAACAACAGTCACTTCCTCCATCAGAATTTACATTTTCTGGGTCTGGATATGGGTTTAGCTTATATGATATTTGTAGGTTTGGATTATTTTTTAGACTTGTCAATTAGATTAGTGTTTCACACATATATATACTTTGCATACATACATATACACACACATATATATATATATATATATATATGTATATATATATATATATGTTTCACACATACATATATACATATATATATATATATATGTGTGTGTGTTGAATCTCGGATTTTGATGATGAAGTCAATTGGTGAAATATTTGTTCTAATATATATTGTCGAGATAAGTGTGCAGGAATAACTACGATGGGATGAAAACATAAAGCGATTTACCGTGGTCAAGTCCGTGGGGTGTTCAAGAGTTCATCGGAAGTCCGAGAAATCGTCGGAAGTGTTGCCGGAACCAACCAAGATCGAATCAAGGACTTGCCGAAGTTTTCGGAAGTTCGTCGCAAAGATCGTCGAAGGTTCGTGGAACTTACCGGGAAGATTCGGAAGCTAGTTGAAGACTCGTTGAGCTCGCCATACAATCCGGGAGTATGCTGGAAGTCCGCAAAGAAATCCGAGGGAAGTGTCGAAAGTCCGCCGGAATCTCGTCGTAAAACTCGTCGGAAGTTGACTTGAAGAATGTCGGGTTAAATCATTTAGAATTATGTTTTAAATTCGTAGTTTGCATGTGATTAGAGCAAGGATTTAGAAATAATCTTGCCTAAATCTAGTAGGGGCCAATCGAGCTCTTACTGGGCCAACTTGGGCCTTAAACAAGGCCCATTCAGCCTTTGCTGAATGGGCCAAGCTGTTGAACGCTTGACTGGCGGTAGCACCGCCTGTTGTGTCGGTCATGAGATCGACAAGTGTTGCACCGCCCGACACCGAGAAACTCAAAAAAATTCAAATTTGGAGCTCAAATTTGAATCCATTTTGAGCCTATAAATACCCCCCCCCTCCCCCCCTTTCTCAGCTGAAAGGGTATTGAGAGTTAGAATTTTAAGAAAAAGTCTTTGAAAAGTTTTGGCAAAGTTTTGTCTCTTCTTTTGCTAAAGTGTTCACCTCCTTCTTCTCCTTGTGAAATCTTGTAAGAGTATGAACCTCTTGTAAAGGGTTGTAAGAGGGGTATTTGGTCCTTCTCCTTCAAAGGATTTGCTAATGGAAGTACGGAGCCTCATCGTGAAGGCTTCAAGAGTGAATGCAGGTCATTTAACCGAACCACTATACATCATTGTATTCATGAATGTGTGACTGTTTACATTTCTGAATTATTTCATTACTTAGCTGCAAATCACTTAGTTCCTTTCTATCTCCTTTACTCAAGCAACTTCATTCAAGTTCTCTTTCGTCGAATCAAAATCTTCTTACGAACTTATCTTTTTACGAAATCGGTTTCAAAATTATGATTTTAATCCCGCTGCACTAATTCACCCCCCCCCCCTTCTTAGTGCCTTTTCGATCCTAACAATTAGTATCAGAGCAAGGTTTACTCTCATATTTGGTTTAAAACCTAAGAGAGATGGCCTACTCCGGTATGCAAGAGGGTCACTCCATTACTCGTCCGCCTATGTTTAATGGGTCGAATTATACGTATTGGAAGACTCGTATGAGGATTTTTCTCATTTCTATGGACTTCGAACTTTGGAACATTGTTGAAAATGGCTTTGCAAAATTTTCTCTTCCGATGAGTGAGTGGAATGAGTCGGAAAGGAAGATTTTTGCTCTCAATGCAAAGGCTATGAATGTCTTATTTTGTGCGCTTGATAAAAATGAGTTTAATCGGGTTTCTATTTGCGAGTCAGCATTTGATATTTGGCGCACTCTTGAAATCACTCATGAAGGCACTAGCCGAGTGAAAGAGTCCAAAATCAATATTCTTGTGCATTCTTATGAACTTTTTTGGATGAAACCAAATGAGTCCATTGGAGACATGTACACCCGCTTTACGGATGTCATCAATGGACTTAAAGCTCTTTATAAAGGTTTTTCTAACTTTGAGTTGGTAACTAAAATTTTAAGATCCCTTCCAAAGAGTTGGGATCCAAAAGTTACGACCATTCAAGAGGCCAAGGATCTTAAAACATTTCCTTTTGAAGAACTTATTGGGTCTCTAATGACCTATGAGATGACGTGCCATGCTAATGAAGAGCTTGAGAACCCCCTTCCAAAGAACAGGAAGGATATGACACTTAGAACACAAGAAGACCACTTGAAAGGAACATCAAGTGATGAGGACAATGACAATGACATTGCACTTTTAACTCGAAAGTTTAAGAAATTTATAAGAAAGAAAAAATTTAAAAATGACATAAAAAATAAATTTGAACACAAAAAGGACCAAGTTATTTGCTACGAATGCAAGAAGCCAGGACACTTCAAGAATGAATGCCCTCAAGCTAAGAAGAAGCAATTCAAGAAGAAGAAAGCTTTGAAGGCCACATGGGATGATTCAAGTGACTCCGAGGTTGAAGAAGCTAGCAACAAAGAGGATGCCAACTTCGCACTAATGGCCTTAGGAGAAGAGGTTAGTGAGTTATTTAATGAAGAGTTATCTTTCGATGAATTTTCTATCGCTTTTCATGAGTTATTTGATGAATGTAGAACTATTAGTAAGAAGTTCAATTTGCTTAAGAAAGAGCATGCTTTATTACAAAATAAGTTTAATAGTCTCCAAACCCCTTCTCTACCCATATGCTCTAAGTGTGAACACTTAGAAGCAATAAAAAGGAAGAACTTGCTATTCAAAGAGACTCTAAACAAGTTTAAGGTCGGTAGTAAGGGCTTGGACATGATCCTTGCTAACAAGGGTCACGTCGGAAATAGAAGTGGAATCGGATTTGTGAGTGGATCTCACCAAAATCCTACCACCTTCATTAAAGGACCCACATTGCATGTATCACCCCATTTGAAATATAATTTTTGTGGTAAAACGGGACATGTTGCTTATAAATGTCCATTCAAGAAAATTAGTCCACAAAAATTGATATGGGTTCGTAAAGGAACCAAAAATAATTCAATGATGAATTACAAATTAAGTAGATTAATTTGTAAGGCACCCAAAATCAAATTGGTACCTAAAAATCATCCTCTTTTGTAGACAAACTCACAAGCTAGGAGCAAGAAATGGTATCTTGATAGTGGATGCTCAAGGTATATGACCGGAGATCCATCTCATTTCTCTATGCTCACTAGCAAAGAAGAATGGTATGTCACCTTCGAAGACAACAACAAGGGTAAAATCATTGGCAAGGGAACCATAGGTAACAAATCAAGTTTTTCAATTGATGATGTATTGCTAGTTGATGGTTTAAAACATAATCTTTTAAGCATTAGTCAATTATGCGATAAAAGTTATGTTGTTAGATTTAAATCTAATGTTTGCATCATTGAAAAACCAAACAATGGCATATCCATGATTGCTTTAAAACAAAACAATGTCTACACCATAAATATTGATGAATTAAGTAATGAAATATGTTTTTCAGTTTTGAATGATGATGCTTGGCTTTGGCATAGGAGATTAGGCCATGCAAGCATGAAACTAATTTCTAAGATTTCATCTAGAGAGTTAGTAAGAGGAATCCCAAATATGAAATTTGTCAAGGACAAGGTATGTGATGCATGTCAATTAGGAAAACAAATAAAAACTAGTTTCAAATCAAAAAATCAAATTAGCACCACTAGATCATTACAATTGATCCATTTGGACTTATTTGGACCAATTGACATAACAAGCCTAGGTTTGCAATTGTGGATGACTATAGTAGATACACTTGAACTTATTTCTTAGCTCACAAAAGTGATTGTTTCAAATGTTTCTCTAAATTTTATAAACTCACTTAAAATGAAAATGGTTTTATGATTTCATCAATTCGAAGTGATCAGAAGGTGAATTTTAAAATCATGACTTCCAAAATTTTTGTGAAATAAACGGATATAACCATAACTTCTCTACTCCAAGAAATCCTCAACAAAATGGAGTAGTGGAAAGGAAAAATTGAAGTTTGCAAGAAATGGCTAGAACTATGTTAAATGAATATAATTTACCAAAATATTTTTGGGCCGAAGCCGTGAATACGACTTGCTATATTATGAATAGAGTTCTAGTGAGACCATCCCTATCTAAAACTTCATATGAATTATGGAATGATAAAAAACCCAATGTTTCTTATTTTAAAGTTTTTGGTTGTAAATACTTTATTTTAAATGAAAAGGATACTGTAGGAAAATTCAATGCAAAATCCAATGAAGGCATATTTCTTGGTTATTCTTCCGTTTCTAAGGCTTTTCTTGTTTTCAACAAAAGAACCTTAGTTATAGAAGAATCTATTCATATGGTTTTTAATAAAATTTTTAAATTTAAGAAAAAAGATTTTGATGATGATTTTGGCTTTGATAATTTAAATTTGAATGAACCCTCTCCTTAAAATTACAACTTGGATGCATCTTCTTCCCAAACTTCCTTACCCAAGGAATGGAAGTATGTAGATGCTCATCCCAAGGATTTAATTATAGGAGATGCATCGAAAGGGGTTCAAACTCGCTCTTCTTTCAAAGATTTTTATGCCCATGCCGCTTTTCTTTCTCAAATTGAACATAAGTGCATTGATGATGCCCTGAAAGATGATTCTTGGGTTATCGCAATGCAAGAAGAATTGAATCAATTTGAGAGGAATGAGGTATGGAAGCTTGTTCCTAGACCTAATGACCACTTAGTTATTGGTACTAAATGGGTCTTTAGAAACAAGCAAGATGAATGTGGTATCGTTGTTAGAAATAAGGCTAGACTAGTGGCTAAAGGTTTCAACCAAGAAGAAGGTATCGATTATGAAGAGACCTTCACTCCTGTGGTAAGATTAGAAGCCAGTAGGATGCTCCTTGCCTATGCTAGTAGTAATGATTTCAAATTATTTCAAATGGATGTCAAAAGTGCATTCTTAAATGGTTTTATTTCTGAAGAAGTGTATGTCGAACAACCACTCAGATTTGAAAATTCTCTTCTTCCTAACCATGTGTTTAAATTAACTAAGGCTCTATATGGTCTAAAACAAGCCCCTAGGGCTTGGTATGAGAGGCTTAGTTCTTTTTTAATTTCAAATGATTTCACTAAAGGCAAGGTTGATACTACATTGTTTATTAAATATTTTAAAAATAATTTTCTTATTGTTCAAATTTATGTTGATGATATTATTTTTGGTTCTTCTAATAAATCACTATGTGAATCATTTGCCAAGAGTATGAGTGATGAATTTGAGATGAGCCTAATGGGAGAACTAAATTTCTTTTTAGGATTGCAAATTAAGCAACTAAGTGATGGTATATTTCTAAATCAATCAAAGTATATATTAGAATTGTTAAAACGATTTAACATGGATGGATCAAAAGACATTAGCACTCCTATGAGCACCTCCATTAAGTTAGATATGGATGAAAATGGAGAAAGTTTTGATCAAAAAACATAGGAGCATGATAGGTAGCCTGCTTTATCTCACTGCAACCAGACCTGACATCATGTTTAGTGTGGAGCTATGTGCAAGATTCCAAGCTAATCCTAAGCTATCTTATTTCAAAGTCGTTAAGAGAATCCTTAGATATCTTAAAGGGACTCCGAATCTTGGATTATGGTATCCAAAATCCGATAATTTTGATTTGAAAGCTTATGCAGATGTGGATTTTGGTGGATGTAAAATAGATAGAAAAAGCACATCCGGAACATGCCAATTTCTAAGACATGCACTTGTTTCTTGGACTTCCAAAAAATAAAATTCGGTTACACTATCTACGGTAGAAGCCGAATACATAGTTGTAAGTGCATGCTGTGCACAGGTTATTTGGATGAAAAATATACTAGAAGACTATGGAATTTATTTAAAGAACATTCCTATAAAATGTGATAACATGAGTGTTATCTGTCTAACTAAAAATCTGATTCAATACTCTCGAATTAAGCACATTGACATTAGACATCATTTTATATGAGATCATATCATTAGTATAGATGTCACCCTTGAATTTATCGATACAAATCATCAATTAGCAGATATTTTTACAAAACCCTTAAACGAGGAACAATTTGATTTTATTAGAAGGAAATTAGGCATGTTAAATTGTCCTAATAAATGAGCTTTATTGTATGAGATTTTTCTTCGAAAATTCGGCTTTCGTCGATTTGCTTTCCTCTCGGATTTTTTTTTGATCTAAGACATCATCCAATCCTTAAAACCTCTGAAAACAAATTTAGAATAAATTAAAAAAAATTCTGCTACCGACGGTAGCACGGCCTGGGTAGTCGAACCCCAAGCGGTAGAACTGCCTGTTTGGGTGGTAGAACCGCCCGAACACCCCTTTATAAAAGGGGTGAGTTAGGGTCGGCGGTAGAACCGCCCCCAACCCCAAAGCCCTCAATACACTTCCAAGCCTCATTCTCTCCCTCTAGAAGCCTAAGAAGAGGATTTTTCCTTGATTCATGCTCTCTACCTCTCAAGGAAACACATCTAAGGTAAAATCTGAAATTTTTCTCCCCTTTTCTTCTCTAGTTTTAGTTCTTTCCTTTAAATTGATTATTGATCTATCCTCACTAGATATGGCTCCTGGAAGATCTTCAAGAGACAAAGGGAAAAGGGTGGAGGTAGATTCATTTGACCAATTTCTTTTCAAATCAAAAGATGCATCCCTTAGGTTTCAGATCTTGTTACTAGAACCATTCATAAAAGGAAATGTATTGATTTTGGTCAATTAGGGAACCTAGAACCCATTATGTGGTTTGCTAACTTAGATGTCTTACTCATTTTACAAATTGATGAACCCATTTATCCACGCTTGATTAAATTATTTTATGCTAATTTAAGCGTGAATGATGATAACTTATCTACCTATCTTCGAGGAAATGAAATCAAAATATTTGATAGTATGATATGTACACTAATTGGAATTGTTGAGAAAGAGTTAGGATGCTATTTTAGAGGGAAATGGAACATGGACACAATCGGAGCCACCCACTCCGAAGCCTTTGAAACCGTCTTTGCAAATCCAAACTTAGGCATAATTCCCAAGAGCTGTGAACATTTGTTGCCTTTTAGCTCTAAAATTCTACATCACATTCTAACAAGCATTATCATTCCTAAACAATTTCATCACGATGAGATTAGTTTAACTAAGTTAGGTACCATATATTGGATCATGACCGGACAGAATTATTGTTTTGGATACCTAATCTGACAACACATGATAGAAGTCATTTCTAAAGGGTTAATGTTACCATATGGAGGATTGATAACTAGATTGTTGCATGCCCATAATATTAGTATTCCACCTAATGAAGAAGTAGTATAAGTGAACAAATATAACATCATTAACATGAAACTACTTAAGAGACTTAGGTGTACATTTGAGAATAGAATAGGGGTTAGACAACCAAGAAGGAGTGATATACCTCCCCCACCAATAGAACATCCTGAAACACTAGTCTTTAGGGGAAGTGAATCTCCTCCTCCTGATCCTTTTGATACAGCTCTATCAGTACTAGCTTCAGCTCCACCTTCTGAATATCCGATTATGAGAGAATTAAATAAAGTTAAATTATAGCAAATTGAACTTTTGAAGAAAATGCAAAAGATGAACCAAAAGATAGATCACATGTATAGGCACTTTGGCATTCCTCTTGAGGAGTAGTTTGTTGTATTATATTTTATTTTTAAACGTTGTAAACTTTTATGCAACTTTGACATCTAAGCAACTTTGAAATTATATTTACTACATTTTATCTACCTTGGGTATTGTGGAATGATATTGTCTATTCCGAATTTTGAATGATTTCTTTTCCCTCGTTTGTGATATTTTTCGGATATCTTTTTATATATCTTTGGATGATGCACTCATAATATTTTTGGTTTTCACTCATATATGAATCCCTCTTTTCCTTTTTGTTGATGACAAAGGGAGAGAAATATGTGACTAGTTATATGCATTTGCCATGCTTTGCAAGTTATATGCATTTGCCATGCTTTGCAAGTTATATGCTTGAAATGCTTATTTAGGTTCTTGATAATATTTTTTTTAATTGAGTATACTTCATTGATATCATTTGATATATGTCTATTTGACATCTTTTGACTTAATGATTAATGTCTATAAGTATCATACATCGACATTGTCATCATTAAGTAAACCATGAAGTTTCTCCTTCATATGATTGGACGATAAGTTAAACTTATCATGTTGAACTCAAAGAAATTGAATTCAAGCAGTTTTTACTATCTATGGCATATAGATAGGGGGAGTTAAGTGTAACTCCATCATCAATTGATTGCCATCATCAAAAAGAGGGAGATTGTTGAATCTCATATTTTGATGATGAAGTCAATTGATGAAATATTTGTTCTAATATATATTATCGAGATAAGTGTGCAAGAATAACTACGATGGGATAAAAACATAAAGCGATTTACCGTGGTCAAGTCCGTGGGGTGTTCAAGAGTTCATCGGAAGTCCGAGAAATCGTTGGAAGTGTTGTCAGAACCAACCAAGATCGAATCAGGGACTTGCCGAAGTTTTCAGAAGTTCATCGCAAAGATCGTCGAAGGTTTGCGGAACTTACCGGGAAGATTCGGAAGCTAGCCGAAGACTTGTTGAGTTCGCCATACAATCCGAGAGTATGCTGGAAGTCCGCCGGAAGAAATCCGAGGGAAGTGTCGGAAGTCCACCGGAATCTCGTCGTAAAACTCGCCGGAAGTTGACTTGAAGAATGTCGGGTTAAATCATTTAGAATTATGTTTTAAATTCGTAGTTTGCACGTGATTAAAGCAAAGATTTAGAAATAATCCTGCCTAAATTTGGTAGGGGCCAACCGGGCTCTTACTGGGCCAACTTGGGCCTTAAACAAGGCCCATTCAGCCTTTGTTGAATGGGCCAGGCAGTTGAACCGCCCAGCCTAGGGCGGTAGCACCACCTGGCTAGGGCGGTAGTACCGCCCCTGCATGTGTCGGCCTGGGGCGGTAGCATCGCCCTTGCTGTGTCAGTCTGCCAGATTGATAGGCGGTAACACCGCCTCTAACAGGCGGTTGCATCGCCCGACACCGGGAAACTCAAAAAAATTCAAATTTGGAGCCCAAATTTAAATCCATTTTGAGCATATAAATACCCTCTCCTCCCTCCCCTTCTCAACTGAAAGAGTACCCTTGAGAGTTAGAATTTTCAGAAAAAGTCTTTAAAAAGCCTTGGCAAAGTCTTGTCTCTTCTTTTACTAAAGTGTTCACCTCCTTCTTCTTCTTGTGAAATCTTGTAAGAGTGTGAACCTCTTGTAAAGGGTTATAAGAGGGGTATTTGGTCCTTCCCCTTCAAAGGATTTGCTAGTGGAAGTGCGGAGCCTCATCGTGAAGGCTTCAAGAGTGGATGTAAGTCATTTGACTGAACCACTATACATCATTGTGTTCATGAATGTGTGAGTGTTTACATTTCTGAATTATTTCATTACTTAGCTGCAAATCGCTTAGTTACTTTCTATCTTCTTTACTTAAGCAACTTCATTCAAGTTCTCTTTCGTTGAATCAAAATCTTCTTACGAACTTGCATTTTTACGAAATCGATTTCAAAATTATGATTTTAATCTGCTGCACTAATTCACCCCCTCTTAATGTCTTTCCGATCTAACAATATGTATATATATATATATGTATATACAAATATATGTATGTATATATATATGCATTTATATATATGTATATGTATACATACATATATATGTGTATATATGTATATATATACATATATATGTATACATATACATATATAAATATATATATATATATATATATATATATATATATATATATATATATGTATATATATATATATATATATATGTATATATATATATATACATATACACACAGTTAGTGTTTTACTGATTCAGAGACACATGTATATATACTTTGCATGTACATGACAGAAAAATTTGCTAGTGCATTTCTTTACCATAAGCGTATCTGACCTTATGTCTGTTCAATTGCATGTGTGTTTTCAATATATATATCTGCAAATGTATACATTTATTATACTGTGTAATAGGGTGACACGTTGCACATGGCACAAGCAACACCCATTTGTAATAAATAATTCGGAGGAAAGGCATGATTTATGATTCACCTCATTTGTGGTAGAAAGCAGCAGTTTCAATGCTGTAGTTGGTTCGGCCTTAGCCAGGTTCAGTCCGACTCAGACGCAAGTTTGGTTAGATTAGTAAATCGAAAGAAGACAAAAGGGGAGAGAGAGAGATATGATGATCATGATGATGTGGCTGTCTACCCATCTTCGCACCCTTGCACCATTATCACTTGCGTGCTCAGCTACCTCCCACACCACCGCCTTCGTGTCTTAGCCTTTGCAACTGCTCCACTGTTATTGGCTCAGCTTGCGGCTGCTAGACCTCAGCCAACCAGAAGGCCCCACCTCATTCATGAGCTCAGGCAAGTACAGTCGACGGGTGCAGCTGGACATCGAATTATGGCTGGAGGGCGAGAGCTTTGGCACATATGCCGATGCGGTGGTGGCGAGCATCAACCAAAGGACCTGTGCTTGGTGTCAGAGGGTGGTAGATGGAGAGATATAATGCGGGTGGTTGGATTGTCAGCAGAACACCAACAGGGCTTCTGAAGGGATGTACAACAGTTGTAAAGGCCTTGCGGCTGAGCAAGTCTGGACCTCGACTATGCCTGAACAAGGTCTGCAGGGCCTTGAGTCAGATCAGGTCCATCATCAGCCTAGTAGGAAGATTTTTTTTTTACAAAACTCTTTAGGCCATTTCTAACTGAAACAGTAGTAATTCATTTAATTTTACTTAACCAGATCATAGAGAAACCATATAGATTGTAGAGCATCAAGTGGGAGAGATAAATTCCATTGTGTTCTTTCATTCAAATGGCATCTTCTGGGTCCAATTTCAGTTGTTCTAATATCAAGTTTAAAATTTCAAATTTATTCCTGGAAAAGTACAAATATTTATGGTATTCATCTTCCTTAGTAAAAAGAGAAATATCATCAATGCCTTTTACAGGTGATGAATACGAAAGAATCTAACGCACAAATTTCGTATAGTGGGGCTTCCTTTACATGTATAAATATTTTACAGTATATTTTTCTGTGTTTATATTATTTTGTTTTGAAACTATAAGTATAAATAATTTATAAAATTGTAGAATGATCGCTCACTAATGGCTCAATTTCACATGTCATAGTTTTTTTTTATAGACTATGATGTAATGCGAAATGTCAATCATCTGAATAGCTTAGAACTATTCAGGTGGCATAGGACTAGACGAGGATTTGAGGTAGCGTTGGACATTAATTAGATTCATAAGTTCATATATAAAGTCTATAGGGACTCGCCAATATGATCGACACCCGATGAGTAGTTTTTTTTGTAGACTTACGATTATTTATTTACCTTCTAAAGTTTTTGTTTTCTCCTTCATATCTTTTCTCTTTTGTAGATACTAAATTATTTGTAAAACTACATTCTTTGTGAAATGTCAGGACTTGTTCATCGCTCATTTTTTTAACTAATCAATTTATTCTTTTATAGGTCTTTCAAGGCCTAAGCAAGATTATAACTAGACTGACCTTTTACAGATGGATTACACAAAAGTGCTTCATGACTTAGGAAATTCTTACTAAGTCTATGTCTATGATATTATTGTATCAAAACAAGCAAACAATTCAAGTAAATAATGAAAGTTTACAATCTCACTATAGTGAAGCATCATAGTAAATCAAACAAGGTGAGATATACTGGACCATTGCCCAAATCAATTGTAGGGGGGTTACAAGTATAAATTCACTCTCAAGCTATTGAAACCAGTCAAGAGGAGCACGATTATGAAAATAACAAATGAGAAGTTGACTATCTTTTGTGAGCAAAGAAAGCACAATCTAGAGTGCTAACTAGAAAGAGAATCCATAATGAGAGGCTTACAATTACCAAAACCCACTTTGATATTCATTATCCTTCATTATCCGAATGCTTCTTATTTAGAGAACCGCACATAGCGAGAGAGTACTCACAAAAATAAGCATTCAATGCATTGACAATATCAATCATCCCCCCAGATCGAACGAAGGCAAGGTCGTTGCCATTAGTTCGAGTAGTTCGAAATCCAATAGTGACGATGATGAGTCGTAAGGACCACAAATGGGAGTAATATATTTGTTAAACATATTGTAAGTTCAAGTGAGGGAGCATATGAAAATGAAGCAATAAAAAGTAGAGAGTCATAATTGATGTATATGGACATCAACTAAATGGCTGAATAACTTGTGCGTTGGTGGACACGAGTATTACCCATGATTTCATTACTAACCAAGAAGTAAAGGTGACTTGGGATGAACCTAGCTAAAAGCCTAAGTCGGATGAAAGGTGTGAACTCATAAGCTAAGTAGATATCTGGGTTGGCAAAGGTAGTCTCTATCAAAATCGAGATATGGAGCAGAAGCACAAACATGATAGTGATGTTACTAGACAACTTCCAAGTGATCCTCAAAATGGAGTTCATGCTCATGATGAAGATAGTGCCAATGTCATTCCTAAATTTTCTATGCTTGATGGGATGCAATGACCCTTGCATGATTTTAGTTTCTTAATAAGGAACAAAGAACTTAACAAATATTAGCTTTGCAACTGAAGAAGGGGGTGCAAAATGGTGAATTAACTTTTATAGTCATAATAAAGCTGGAGTCACTTAATGTAGAGCCTACTTATGAACCTACTATGATAGCGAATGTTTTGAAGGAGTTTATAGACCTTATGCCTCCCGAGTTATTGAAAAACTCTACCACCACGCAGAGGTGTAGATCATTGTATCGTGCTAGAGCGGAGAGTGAAGCACCAACAAGACCATCATACTAGATGGCCCCTCTAGAGTTGTCAAAGCTCAAGATGTGGTTAGATGATAAGCAATGGCCTCATCTGTAATTTTAAAGTACTATTCGAAGCTCTAGTTTTCTTTTAAAAGAAATAAGATGGAGCCTTCAGTTATGCATCGATTATTAGGCTGTAATTAAGGTGATGGTTGTTGGGATCTACAACAGCACTAAGAGAGGGGGGGAGGGGTGAGGGAGGGAATTAATGCAGCAATTAAGAATGATAAATTTTAATGATTTAAAATGATTTTGAAAACTTCATACGATAAAAATATATTTTGATGAAAACTAATTTTGATTACGCATACGGAAAAGATGTAAAGCTTGAAGTCATTCGTAAGAATGAGAAGGATTTGAGTAATTGCAATAAGGCAAAAACTTATAGCAAAGATAAATAAAAATAGAAGTGCAAACCCGATTTTATAGTGGTTCGGTCATACGACCTACATCCACTCCCGATTCCTCTTCTCTTGAGGCCATCAGCTTTCCACTAGTTGTCTTCCTTCCAACGGGCAAAGACCAACTCCCTTTTACAGTGCTCTCTCCTCTTAATGGGCTTAAGAGGAAACCCTTATAATCACACTCCTCTCTTTAGGTCAAAATCTGTCTAAGCTAGAGGGGGGAAGTTTTAAAGTAGTTTTTATACCATTTTCTTTCTTTCACATTCTCTATGCTTGTGTATGCAATCCAAGGATGAGAGGGGTATTTATAGGCTCTAATTGGAATCAAACTTGGAGCTAAAAACCTTCCTATCTCAGGTTTACCGGGTACTGGTGGTACCACCACTTGTCACTGATGGTACCACATCTAATGCACTCTAGTCTTGTCAATATACTAGGTGGTACCATCGAATGGGCACATTGACATGTCAATGTACTGGGCGATACCACCGCCTGGGCACACTGACATGTTAGTGTACTAGGCGGTACCATCGCCCAAGTATACTGACATTGGGCGGCACCACCGCCTAGACCACTTGGGAGATTGAACCTAGGGCGGTGCCACCACTAGACAGGTTTCAGTAACCCTGTTTGGGCCTTGAGTCCGGCCCAAACTTGTCAGGGTACGGGCCCAGTTAGTTCCTAACAGGGTTAAAGGGATTACCTTTCAAATCAACCCCTAGTTATGTGCTAACTATGAAATTAAAGATATTTTTCACATAAATCAAAGTTCGTCATGTCAAGTCTTCTTTTGGTAAGCTTCTGATGGTCTTTCGATGAACCCTCGGACACCATTTTATGGACTCTCAGCAAGCTCCTGAACTTCACGATGATCTTGGCGAGTTCCGACAAGCTTCTTCGGCAAGCTCCGATCTTTCTCGGCGAGCTCCACAAACTTCCAACGAATCTTTCCGATGAACTTTCAAAAACCCTTTGGCAAGCTCCCTACTCATTCTCGGCTAGTTTTGGCAGTACTCCCGATGAATCTTCGGGCTTCCGTCGAACTCTCGAACTCCTAACGATTTCATCACACTTGACTCTGGCACTTTGCTATGCTTTAAGTTTTCATCGTTATCGTAGTTAATCCTGCACACATAAATCTTAACTCTATTTCAATCTAGTCAGTTACACAAATCAACCTCCTATTGCCCGACACGTCATTGGTCGGCGCTTTGTCCGGTTCTTCAACGCATCGTCCTCTCTTGCGGCCTATTATCTAATCGATGGTTAACCTTCGCAACCTTGATATCCTTGGCGCAACACCACTCTTCTTGGCCCAATACCCGATATCTTTGTCCGAAGCCTTTTGTCGATTGTCGACCAGAACTTCAGCTTGATGTCCAATCTCTTGATGTGATTTCCTCCGGTGCAATGCTAATTCATTCTGTGTCAACTACCTAATCCTGATCGATAGTAGACCCGTGTCACTCAAAACGTAGTTAGACAACAAAACATAATCAATTAGTTTCATCATCAAAATATGAGACCCAACAATCTCCCCCTTTTTGATGATGATAGAGTTAACCTTAACTCCTGGAGTTTAACTAAACTCCCCCTATCAATATGCCATTGATAGAACACTTGGTTTATCTCAAATCTAAGCAGCATATATTAAAATCATGTCAACAAAATTATCATGCAAATATATAAAATATTCAATCAATATTACATTGCTTGAGTTCATCAATCTACTTCTTCCCCTTTGTTATCAACAAAAAGAAGAAGTTGCATCATAGCTAGTATTAAGAATATGCAAGTTTTACAATCATACTAGCTATCAAGATATACAACATTCAATCATAGCAAATTTTTAAGTTCAAGCATGATAATTTTTACTTACTCCTTGAGATGTGCAAGTTTGCACTTTGTCTCTCACGATAAGCAAGATAACACTTTTTCTTCCTCTTAGAAGTATGCAATCACTATAAAAATACAAGTTAAATTTTCATTACAACATACAAGTATAAAAGTATAGCAAGTGTAAGATTGTAAATTTTCTAAGTTTGTATTTTTGCTTCTATTGAGATAGCACTTCTTTGCATTTCTTTATATTGCAAGATTGCAATTGTTGCTAGTGTTCATGATAACAAGTTTTTTCATTGCAATGATCGAGCTAGCAAATTTTTCATTCAAGTGTGCAAGCTAGCAATTTTGCTTTGTGATACACAAGCTAGCAATATTTCTTTCTCTTGTAATGCACAAGCTAGCAAGCTAACTCCCCCTTGATTTTTGTCAAAAAGAAGGGAGGGAATATGATGATATAAACTTCTCACATCAATTATAAATTTGCATCAACAAAAATCAATCTTCAAATCATGACAACCAATACAAAGAATTAAGATATAAATGATTATGATAAATGATTGATTTTGATATGTCTCTTTTTTTGTAAATAGCAAAAGATCTTAGGAAAATAAAGAAGAGATCATGATATATGCATAATATTTCTAAATTCATCATGAATCATAAGAAAAATTTTGAGTGTCAAATATCGATGTATCAAGATTATTTTTCTCTTTAGTGAATGAAGAAAACAAAGAGTCATGGAGGAAAAAGAGTTTTGGTTCTCATAAAAAGTTTCTCAAGTTATAAGTTCGAGAAACTAAGATCAAGTCATAATTACAAATGCTAACATATTTTCTTTTCCCTTTTTGTCTTTAAAGAAAGAAACAAAGGCAAAGGGAAAAATACAAATCTTGTTATACATCAATGTTCAAATCATCACAAAAAGCATACAAGGTAAAGAAATCATATCATTTCTATATCATGAAGGATATGATATCAAGGCTCAAGAAGAACATGATTCATTTGAGAATAGATAGCACAAAGAGCAACTTGATTCATGCATAGGAATTCTCATCAAGATCACATTTCATAAGAAATTCCAAGTATCAATTATTAAGTAATAATCACATTTCTTGAAATTTCTCAAGTCAAGAAGCCAAAAGAAAGTTTATGAATCGATTGAAACAAAATCTCATTCAAGTCAATATATCAACTCAGAACTCATAATCAAATTATCATTTTCGAGATTCAAAATGACAAATAGATTCTTGATAAAAACTTATTATCAAATCATCAATTTCATGATTCATTTAAATGGATTCTTTAACACATCATCAAAGTCTCATTCATAATTCAAGTGATTCACAAAATATCATAAATGAATTTATCACTTGTCTTTTATGGAAAATTTAAAAACTTTTAGATATAGTAAAATTTCAAGAGTCATACTTTTTTTATGATTAACTTCATATAAGTATGCCTTTGTCTTTTAATATCTAATAGAGATAAGCATGAAAGCTCAAGACGTAAAGGCAAAATCCGTCATCAAGATTTTTAAAATCATAAAAATTCATCATAAAAATGATTAATACCAAAAAAATATTAGTTCAAAATGTAAGAGTCACTCATCATGCATAATGTATTTTATTTTAAGTTGTTTATTTCATATAAGTGTGCTCAAGTTATTTTTGTATAAAAGATAAGTGTCAAGTTTAAACCAAAACATAAGTTTCATTAAAAAAAATGATATGCTATCAAAAGGTTTTGTCATAAAAATGATTAAGACCAAACATAATAAAACATCATGATAGCATATTTTTAATTTTTATGTGTTTTATTCTATGTGGTTGATCTCATATAAGCATGTTCAAATTATCATATAAAAGCCATGTATCATGTTGAAAATGAAATCATCAATATACTTACTTCTATCTTTTAATCATATTTGGTGTGCAAGCATTATCATGAATAATTGATTTTTTGTGTAAAAAAAAATGCATCTTGTTTGAAACCAAAATTAACATGAATTCATCAAGATCAGACACTTTCCCTTTTTTATGTGTTTCATTTTATCATTTTTATATGCTTCAATTTGAGTGAGCATGTTCAAATTTTTATGAAGATGTCAAGTATCATATTTAGAATCAAAATACTTTTGTTTCATTTGAAAAATTTATTGATAGCAATATGGGTTAGATCTTTAAGTTTTGCAATTGATTTTATGAAGACATGCATCATCTAAAAGTTTCATCATAAAAACAATTAAGACACATTAATCCAAGATAGAAGTTTTCAAATCATAAGCATGATACAAACATCTATCATCAAAAGACTTTCAAGAAATTCATACATAGATATATACCAAGTTAAAATCAAAAATCAATACGGAAAGCATATATGAAATTTATCTTTTCAGGTGTACATGTATTACATTATCTTAATTTATTATGAAAACGTCATCTTAATTCGTCATGAAAATGATTAGACCAAAAACACGTTAATCTAAAACATAGAGTTTCAAATCAACATTACTTCAAATTTCATTGCATAATACCATTAAATCATTAAAAAATAAAATCATCAAGATATACAATTATGGATTAATCTTAGGTGTACAAACATTATCATGTAACATTTTATTTCTTTATCATACTAGTATCATTTTAATTTTCAAAAAACATGAAAAAGAAAACAATGATATATTTTTGAAAATAATTTTTATTTCCTGCTATCTAAATTAAGCACTCATGAAAAATATCATATAATTTCAAAATAAGGTAAAAGCATTTTGGGTGAGTTACTTACCTCGTTGATGAAAGCTATCAAAGCCCAATTTACCATTTTACCTTCGGATGCACTTGATTCGTCCTTGGGTGCCTTCCTCTTCTTTAGTCACTTCTTCCATTTAAGTTAATTTTTTTTTATTTTAAATTCTTGTTTTATGAACCTTTTAAATTTTAGTATTTGAAATTCAAGTTTATTATTGTCCTCATCACTTGAGTCATCACTTAAGTGGCATTTATTTGTCCAAAGTTCCAAATCCTTCCAGTTCTTTGGAAGGTGGTTCATGTGTTCATCAAGTTCCAAGAGGCTCATTTCATATGTTATCAATGGGCCTATAAGTTTTGCAATAGGCAAATTGTTTAAATCTTTGGCCTCTTGTATTGCAGTTACTTTAGGATCCCACCTTTTTGGAAGGGATCTTAAAATCTTATTTACGAGATCAAAATTCGAAAAAGATTTACCAAGAGCTCTTAGACTATTGACAACATCCATGAAACGGGTATACATATCACCGATAGTCTCACTTAGTGCCATTCAGAAAGCTTAAAATCATGCAATAAAAGGTTTACTTTTGAGTCTTTGACTCTACTAGTTCCCTTATGCGTGATTTCAAGTGTGTGCCAAATATCAAAAGCTGTTTCGCACATAGAAATCTGATTAAACTTATTTTTATCTAAAGCACAAAATAAAACATTCATAGCCTTTGCATTTAATGAAAAAGATTTTCTCTCTAAATCCGACTATTTGTTCATCGGTTTAGAGGGGAGTTGAAAGCAATTTTCAATGATATTCTATAAGTTTAAATCCAAAGAAATCAAGAAAACTCTCATTCGAGTTTTCCAATAAGTGTAGTCCAATCCGTTAAACAACGGAGGATGAATAATAAAAAAACCCTCTTGAAAGCCGTGAAGAGTCATTTGTCATGGGTATTAATCCAAAAAAGAAATAACGAGGCTTTGATACGAATTGTTGGGATCTAAAGCGACACTAAGAGGGAGGGGGGAGTGAATTAGTATAGCAGTTAAGAACGATAAATTTCAACGATTTAAAATGATTTTAGAAAATTCGTACGATAAAAACATGTTTTGATAAAAACTAATTTCGATTGCACATATTGAAAAGATGTAAAGCTTGAAGCCATTCGTAAGAATGAGAAGGATTCAAGTAATTGAAGTAAGGTAAAGGCTTGTAGCAAAGATAAATAAGAATATAAGTATAAACCTAATTTTATAGTGGTTCGGTCATACGACCTACGTCCACTCCCGATTCCTCTTCTCTTGAGGCCACCGGCTTTCTACTAGTTGTCTTGCTTCCAATGAGCGAAGACCAACTCTCTTTTATAGTGTTTTCCTTCTTTCAAATTCTGTGTGCTTGTGTATGCAACCCAGGAATGGGAGGGGTATTTATAAGCTCCAATTGGATTCAGACTTAGAGCTAAAAACCTTCCCATCCCGAGTTTACCGGGTACTAACGGTACCATCGCCTGTCACTGGCAGTACCACCACTAGTGCACTCTAGTTCTATTAGTATATTGGGTGGTACCACTGCCCAATCTGGTAATACCATCGCTTGGGCACACTAACATGTCAGTGTACTGGGCAGTACCACCGCCCAGGTATACTGACACTAGACGGTACCACCACCCAAACCACCTAGGAGACTGAACCAGGGTGGTGCCACCACTAGATAGGTTTTAGCAACCCTGTTTGGCCCTTGAGTCCGACCTAAACTTGTCCGAATATAAGCCCAATTGGCCCCTAACAAGGTTAAAGAGATTACCTCCCAAATCAACCCCTAATTATATGCTAACTACGAAATTAAAAATATTTTCTACACAAATCAAAGTCTGGTACGTCAAATCTTCTTTCGGTGAGCTTCCAACGATCTTTCGACGAACCCTTGGACACCATTCTGCGGACTACCAACAAGCTTCTGGACTTCACGATGATCTTGATGAGTTCTGACGAGCTTTTTCGATAAGCTCCAATCTTTCTTGGTGAGCTCCATGAACTTCCGAAACCCTTCGGCAAGCTCCCTACTTATTCTTGGCCAGTTTTGGAAGCACTCCCAACAAATTTTTAGACTTCCGTCGAACTCTCAAACTCCTAACGATTCCATGGCATTTGACTCCGGCACTTTGCTTCGTTTTAAGTCTTCATCATTATTGTAGTTAATCCTACGTACATAAATCTTAACTCTACTTTGATCTAGTCAATTACACGAATCAACCTCTTGTTGCCCGGTATGTCATTGGTTGGTGCTTCATCCGGTTCTTCATCGCGTCATCCTCTATTGCGGCCTGTTGCCCAATTGGCGGTTAGCCTTTGTAACCCTAATATCCTTGGCATAATACCATTCTTCTAGGCTCGATGCCTGATATTTTTGTCCGAAGCCTTCTATCGATTGTCGACAAGACCTCCGGCTCGACGTCCAATCTCCTGAAATGATTTCCTCCAACGCAACGCTAATTCATCCTATGTCAATTATCTAATCCTAATCGATAGTAGACCCGTGTCATTCAAAATGTAGTTAGACAGTAAAACATAATCAATTAGCTTCATCATCAAAATTCGAGACCCAATAATAGTGAAGAATAAGTATCCCATCCTACTCATCACATACTTGGTCGACCAACTGCACAAGGAAAAATATTTTTTCAAAATTGACCTTCAGTTGGTGTACCGGCAGGTGTGCATAGCTGAAGGCAACGAAGTAAATATTACTTATGTGACCAGGTATGGAGCGTTTGGATTCTTGGTACTACCTTTTCAGCTTAATCAATACTCCGACTAGGAGTATCTAGATAAGTCTATAATCATCTATTTGGATATCATTGTTTACAACCAAATGTTCAAGGAGCATATTAAACACACTTAATTTTTAAGATTTTTAGGAAGAACACTTTATTTATAAAAAGGGAGAGATGCTATTTTACCATACGAAGATTTTATTTGTGAGGCATTGAGTTGACGAATGATCCAATCAGATAGACAAATCGAAGGTGTAGGCTATGGTGGAGTGGCAAACACCAAAGAAGGTACCAAAGCTAAGATCTTTCTTTGTTTTCATTAAGCTATTATAAGTGCTTCATGGCTGCATACTCGAAGCACACAACTCTATTGACGAAGTTGTTGAAGGAGCAGTCTTAGTGAGGTTGCTGTGTTTGTTAGACTATAAGAAGCCTTACAAAGTCCATGTAGATGCTTTAGATTTCACTATCAGAGTACTTATGTAAGAGGGTCACCCAATGGCCTACAAGAGTCACAAGCTTAACAAGACCAAGTGATAGTATCGAGTGTATAAGGAGATGATAACGGTAGTCCACTGTCTACAAGTATAGCGACACTATCTTCTTTGAACACAATTTGTGCTAAAAGAAACTCTCTATAAAGAAACGTTATTACTTTGAGTTACTTCCAAACTAAAAAAAAAACTCTATATAAAGTAAGCCTAGTGATAGGACTTCCTAGTTAAATTTGATATGATAATGAATTACAAGCTTGGAAGAGCAAATTTCATGGCTGATGCATTAAGTAGGAAAGTAGCACTGGTGAATGCCATGCAACCAGAAGGCGAAGGCCAAGCAAGTCAATTTCAGTCTAACTTCCTTGCCAAGATTATGGATAGACTATACAGTGATCCCCATGCAGTAATCTTAATACAACTGTTTAAAGAAGACAAGACATGATAATTTTGGGTTTAAGAGAAACTCATCTACATCAAAAGGAATAAAGTTTATATTTTTTAAATAGACAAATTGAGGTGTGAACTCTTGAGAGAGTGTTATGATTCTCTTTGAGTAAGACATTCAGGTATCCACTAAACATTAGCTTTCATGAAGAGAGATTTCTATTGGCAAAAGATGAGGACTGATGTTAAAAAATATATTCGAATATGTCTTACTTGCCAATAAGATAAGGTGGAGTGATAGAAGCAGATAGAACTTTTAGAGCCATTGCCCATACTAGAAAGGTCATGGGAGAGTATTTCCTTAGATTTCATATTAAGCTTGCCAATAGTAAGAGGACTTAAAATCGATACATTGGTGGTCGACTAGTCTTCAAAGTATGCAACATTTATTGCTACACCCTTGTACTACTCAATGGAAGAGGCAATCGATGATTAAAAATATGATGAAGTATTATTAAATTTTACATAATATCATTAGCAATTGAGATGCATGGTTCTTTAGATAATTTTAGACTAAGCTATTCAAATTGTTAGGATCTAAGTTATATTTTCCCATAAGCCTCCACTCTTTCACCGATGACTAACTTAAAAGAATAAATTCACTCATTAAATAATATTTTTGACATTACATGAGTACCGACTAATGAGATTAGGTAAAATTGTTGAACATAGCCCAATTCTCCTATAATTTATAGTGGAGCTTTATATCCAATAAGAGCCCATTCAATATTATTAATGGATAGCCCCTAAAAGAATAACTCCTTATATCTTAGCGATTGGTTATACTAGGAGTAGCTCATCAACATATTACTTTGCAAAGGAATGACACTAAATGCATTTGTATTTAAATAAATGGTTAAAAAAATGAAGAAGTGGACAAATATGAAAAGATGATAACAGGAGTTCAAAGTTGGTGACTTGGTATTAGTGAAGCTCTAACTAGCATCGTTCTAGTTTTTTAGGCATAAAGCACACAACGGACGGGTCATAAGTATTAAAGGTTTATCTTAATTATCAATAGGGTAAAAAATGTCTCCTATAAGTTATAGCTACTAACGTGGCTCAAAATTCACAATGTCTTCTACATGAGAAACTTAAAAACTACTACTTAGATCTGCAAAATGTATCTCAAAATATTCCAACTTGGCTACCCCCGTTAAAGCCTTCTATGAAAAGTGAGTTGAAACTATCCAATGGAACATAGTACATCAAGTTCTTAGTGAAGTGTGATGGGGAAATAAAAGGATAGGCAACAAACAATAACTTTTGTATATGAACAAATACTAACAGGCCGTAACACACAGTGGAATTAAACGAAAATCATAATAAAATAAAACACTAAGATTTACGCGGAAAACCCCTTCAACGTGAAGGGTAAAAACCACGGGGCAAATCAGAGAAAATCCACTATAGAAATAATGAATGTATAATTCTCGAATCTCTTGCCCAAAACCCAAGCAACAATCACAAGAGAATAACTGGGATACAAGGATCATGTCATTGTGCATAATATCCAAAACCTCCTCAAGCAATCACAAAAGAATTCACTGAAGATCTGATCTAACCTGAGATGAGAAACTGTTTGGATGAGTGAGAACAATTCTTGCGTTTTCCTTATCTTCTTCCCTTTCTTTTTCTCTTGTTTTTCTGTCCTTTTCTCCTCTCTTTGAATCTTTAATGCTGATGAGAAGATTCTGCCCTTTGTTGTGATGTTTGATCTCTTAATTTTGCAGCCACCATTAGCCCCTATATATAATTAGGTTTAGGTTAGGGTTTAGGGAAAAAGAGTTAGGGTTAACAAGAGGAGGGCTATGGGCTGCTAAAGCCCATATGGGCTGAACTGGACTCTCAGCCCAATAAAGTGGTGAAAGTTTCCTTGGGCAAAAGTTAGTTAGGAGTTTAAAGATATCCTATAACATAATGAAGTAGTCATTAAAGCCTACAAATAAGCATTGGCAAGTGTGTTGATGGTTTAAGTGGGAAAGCATGTCATTGATGATCATTGTGTGCTTGTAACACCTTCATCAACAGACTACTCGCCACTTTTGTTTGCTTATACATATATTTAACAATATATTTTATCTTATTTTTATATATTTTTACTTCAAAAATATGAGCAAGAATAGTTTGCAAGATTGCTGATTACTCATCAGAATAGTAAAATTATCTCACAATAGCCCAATTTTTACATATCATAACCTATTTTCTATGGGTTGTGGTATGATGTGAAACACCAATCATCTTAGTACCATAGAATCACAAGGATAACATAGGGCTATAGAGGGGTTTGGGATAGTATTGGGCATTCATTGGATTCACAAGTTCTCATATAAAGCATATAGAGATTTGACAACATGCCCGACACTTGGTGAGTAGTCGTTGGTGGACTTATAACTGTTTGTTTGCTTTCTAAAGCATTTTTTTCTCCTTTTTCTTTTTTTTTTTCTCTCTTGCACACTAAGTGTTTGTTGAATTTCCTATAAAGCTATCATCTTTGTGAGATATCAACATTTGTCTCTCGTTTGTTTTCGGAACTAATTAGTTTACTCTTTTACAGGTTGGTTGAGCTTAAGTGAGGTTATAACTAGACTGACCCTTTATAAATAGATAAAATAATAATACCTCACAATATAGATAATTCCAACTAAGTCTATGACATCATAGTAGAATAACAACCTATTTCATTATCGAGCACAAGTTTTAGTATTTTCTTTCTTCCACTATATGTAATCATTAGTTAATTATATATTCCCTACTATCACCTTCAAAGAAATTATATCCATGCAAGGATGCAAATATATTTTCTTTATTTTCAATGGAAGGGAAAGAAATGGAAAAAATTCCTATACAATATTCATTCAGCTAAACTTATGAATGAACAAAAGAGATATACAGAAGGATCACCAAACAACTTCATCTTTAGTGATGGAGTTTTTATCAAGTTCCATAAGAATCTCATCTAATGATATCTAATATTTGTGTTATAAAGAATGAAGGTATGCTTTCATACATGCTGTTGTTCTAAAGGAGGAAAAGATGATGACTTGTATCTTTATTTTCTGTGACAGGGTGAGATCGATGCAAATGTCTTAGCAGGCATCCAAGTATCAGAGGAGAGGATACACATGAATTGAAGAACCAAGCTCAGGAACTGGGATATGAGTTTACTTGTGAGATGAGAAATGAGTCATACCACCATCCTGGATCAAACATCCATACCATTTCTTAGCATGGAAGCGTGGCCCAAGTTTTAAACTAAAACTTGCCATGACCATCTTGTTGGAAATAAACATGTTTAAATATCATAAAAAGACTAATTTTAATAAGAAAAAAAGTTCTCAAGAAGGAGATTTATTCCATCAAGAAGAAAAAAAGATGGAAGGATAAGTCAAAATGACTATTGGTTCTTGAAGAGGTTTCTTGAAAGAGAATGATTCATTCTAAATATAATTAATGTAATGTATTTCTGGGGACTATATAAACCCCATATGTTGGGTCATTAAACATATAGAGTTTGTGAAATTGTAAAGAGTTTTTAAGAGAAATATAGAAAGTTAAGTTTGTCCTACTCTTCCTCTATTTGATAACTCTATCCCTTCTTTTTATCAAGTTTTCAACATTTGGTATCAAAGCCTAGGTTAAGCTATAGCCTCTTCCCTAAGTACCATCCAAATTCAGATCCCTAGATTGACAAAAAAAAATTATGACATATGATACATCTAAATGAAGGTTCTTCTAGGCTCTCAAGATGCATGGGAGTTTGTAGAAGATGGATTTGTTGAGCCAAGTCTAATAGAAAAAGCAATGAATGCAGAAGCAAGAAAACCACTCAAAGATAGAAGAAAGAAAAGAAAAAAGCTTTGTTCATGATCTATCAAGGACTTGATGATACAATGTTCGAGATCATCGCTCTAGCAAATACTTCAAAGGAGGCTTGGGAAATGCTTTAAAAAGCATTTGGTGGTGTTGATAAGGTAAAGAAATTTCGTCTACAAGTTTTACGAGCCGAGTTTGAAAAATTACAATAAGGTACTTCTGAAACTATTTATGATTACTTCTCAAAGGTCATTTCTATTGTTCATCAAATGAGACGAAATGGTGAACAAATAAATGATCAAAGAGTAATAGAAAAAAATACTAAGATCTTTAGATCCAAAATTTGATTTTATTACTGTTATGATTGAAGAATCTAAAGATTAAAAAAAATCTTTAGAATAACTTATGGGTTCCCTTCAAGTTCATGAACAAAAGATTATAAAAAGAGAAGAAGACAAAACTTTGTAGTAAGCACTGCAAATCAAGCTTATTTTTGAAAACAAAGGTGAATCAAATTTTCAAAGAGGAAGAGGTCATGAACAAAGAGAAAGAGGAGGCAAAAATCAAACCAATTAGGAATCTCCAAACAACGAAGGTGGTGGAGAAAATTTTAGCCAAAGAGGTCAAGGTTATGATTGAGGATATGGCTGAGGCCATGGACGTAGCAGAAATTTTAAAAGGTCTGAAATACAATGCTATATTTGCAAAAGGTATAAACATTACTCCTTTGAATGTTATTATATTCCTAACAACCAAGGTGATAAGGTAAATTTTGTTGAGAAAGAAAAGAACAAAAATCAAGTTTTGCTGATGACATATGATAAATTGAAAGAAGATCAATCTATAACATGATATTTAAATACTGGAGCTTCAAATCATGTGTGGTATTAAAAATTTATTTTCTGAAATAGATATAAGTTATTCTAGAAATATTACATTTGGTGATATGTCTCAAAGACCAGTAAGAGGTAAAGGTAAAATTCTCTTTGAACTTAATAATGGTAAAGAATTATGCATTTCAGATGCTTATTATGTTTCTGATATGAAAAATAATATTTTGAGTTTGGGACAATTACTTGAAAAAGGTTATAATATTAAGATGCAAGATATGACTCTTTCAATTCGTGACAAGAATAAAACATTAATATCACATGTGAAAATGGCAAAGAACAGAATGTTTCCTATGTATTTATATATTTTTGATCGATCAAATTATTTTAAGACTAATATTAAGGATATTTCTATACTATGGCATCTTAAATATGCTCATTTAAATTTTAAGACTTTGAAACTTCTAGAGAAGTATACTATGGTGACAGAAATGCCAAGAATTGATTGCTTATCAAAATTATGTGAAGTATATGTTATGAGTAAGCAAGAAAGAAAGCCTTTCAAAGTCAGAAGAACAAAAAGAGCATGACATCGGTTTGATCTGGTACACTCAGATGTTTGTGACCCTATTAGTCTAATATCACTTGGAGGAAGTAGGTATTTTCTTACATTCACTAATGATCATAGTGGCAAAACTTAGGTTTACATATTAAAAGAAAAGAAAGAAGTTTTAAGTAAATTCAAAGAATTTAAGGAGTTGGTTAAAAGATAAAGTGGTTGTAGGATTAAATTTTTAAGAACAGATAGAGGTGATGAATATATATCAAATGAATTTGAAAGCTATTGTAGAAACAATGAGATTTTACATGAATTCACTATGCCGTACACACCTCAATAAAATGGTGTCTTAAAAAGAAAAAGTAGGACTATACTTAATATGGTTCAATGCATGTTAAAGGAAAGAAGAATTCCTAAAGAATTTTGGGGAGATACTGTTGCTTGTGAAGTTTATTTGCTTAACAGGTTTCCAACAAAGCGAATTGATAATATTATGTTAGAAGAAGCATGGAGCTTACAGAAACCAAGAGTCGATCATTTGAGAATTTTTAGAAGTGTTGCATTTGCTAAGATACCAGAAGAAAAGAGAACAAAACTGGAGGATAAAAGTCATAAATACATTTTGTTAGGTTATGCTGATAATTCTAGTGGTTACAAACTCTATAACTCTATCACAAATAAAATTGTGATGTTAAGAGATGTTAAGTTTGATGAACAATAGATTTGGAACTAGAAAAGTGATGAGCAGTATAAGAAAGCCATAGCTTTAGAAGAAGATGATATAATACAAGCAAACACCGAAGAGGCTTTGCCGGAATCATCTCCTAGATCAGCTAGGTCACATGATTCAAGAAGTCCAACTATAAGAAAGACAAGACTGATTTAAGACTATATGATGTGACTCGAAGGATTGATACTAACAATGATGAACTTTCTTTATTTTATCTTTTTGTAAGATATGATCCATTAACCTTCGAAGAAGCTTGTAGAGAAGAAAAATGACGATAAGCAATGAATGAAGAGATTTGTGCAATTAATAAAAATGATACATGGGAGCTTACTACACTTTCAGAAGGCCACCAAGTAATTTGTGTTAAGTGGATCTTCAAAACAAAAAGAAATGCACAAGGAGAGATGCAGAAATACAAAATATGATTGGTTGTAGAGGAATACAAACAATAATATGGGATCGACTATGAAGAAGTATTTGCACCAGTTACTCAATTAGAAACAGTAAGATTACTTATCTCCCTAGCAGCTAAAATGAAATAGAAAATTTTACAAATGGATATCAAATCAGCATCTTTTAATGGAGTTCTTGAAGAAAATATATATATTCAATAACCCCTTGGTTTTATTATTTATGTGCAAGAAGATAAAGTATACAAGTTAAATAGAGCTCTTTATGGGCTTAAACAAGACCCACGAGTATGAAATTCTTGGATGGATATTTATTTTATTCAAAATAATTTTTTTAAATATCCACATAAACATGCTCTCTATATGAAATCTAATTCTAATGGAGATATCTTATTTGTATGCCTGTATATAGGTGATTTAATATTTATAGGTAATAGTAACTCCATGATTGAAGATTTTAAGTACTTTACGAAGAAGGAATTTGAGATGACTGACTTGGGTCTAATGACTTATTTTCTTGGTTTCGAAGTTATACAAGACAATGGAGGAATTTTTATCTCACAAGAAAATTATGCAAAGGAGGTTCTAAAGAAATTTTCTATGGAAGATTGTCATCCTATAGATACACCTATTGAATATGATACCAAGTTGACTAAGGAAAATGAAGGTAAATACATTAATCCAATTTATTATAAAAGTTTAGTTGGATGTTTAAGGTATTTGACATGCACTCGACCTGATATATTATTTGAAATTGGTTTAATAAGTAGATATATGGAAACTCCTAAGATATCTCATTTAAATATCACTAAAATAATTTTATGATATATTAAAGAAATAATTAAGTATGGGAACAATTAAGTATGAGATGTTCTATTCATCATCTAAAAGGTTAGCTTATTAGATATAGTGACAGTGATTAAGCTAGAAGCTACGATGATAGGAAAAATATAATTGGATTTGTATTTTATTTTGGTGAAACTACATTTACTTGGTCTTCAAAAAAGCAACAAATCATTGCTCTATCAAGTTGTGAAGCAGAATATATAGCAACATCTTCTTATGTTTGTCATGCAATCTAGTTAAGAAGATTACTCCAAGAACTTTATATACCATAGGAGAAGTTAACCAAGATTTATGTTAACAACAAACTAGCTATTACCTTAGCTAAGAATCCAATCTACTATGAAAGATCGAAGCATATTAACACAAGATTTCATTTTATAAGAAATCATATCAAAAATAAAGAAGTGGAGCTATATCATATCAAGACAAGTGAACAAGTGGCTGACATACTTATAAAACCTCTCAAATTTAAAATATTTCAACAACTTCGAAGGAAACTTGTTATGTCAGATGGAATAAGTTTAAGGGGGGAGAATGTTAGAAATAAACTTGTTCAAATATCATAAAGAGACTAATTTCAACAAGAAAAATATTCATTATATCAAGAGGAAGATTCATTCCATCAAGAAGAAAAATAGATGGAAGGACAAGTCAAAATGATTATTAGTTCTTGAAGATGTTTCTTGAAAGAGAATGATTCATTCTGAATACAATTAATGTAATGTATCTTTGAGGACTATATAAATCCCATATATTGGGTCATGAAACATAGAGTTTGTGAAATTATAAAGAATTTTTGAAAGAAATATAGAAAGTTAAGCTTATCCTATTCTTCTCTGTTTGATAACTCTATCCCTTCTTCTTATCAAGTTTTCAACACATCTTAATCTTCACATATGCTTCAAGAGGAGAAACTTCTTATGAATTCTGATCGTTCCTTAAAATTATTTTGAAGGCTGTTCTGTTTTCTTATGTTTGGCCTGGGCTTATTAGCATCATACTTTAGGTCCCAGTAGAAATACCAATGCAGGGTCTTGCTCTATCAATTCTCGTGATAGGGAACTCGGATGAGAACAGTTCAGTCCTTTTTATTTCTTGATCTTGCTATTTAGGGTCAATGAAACTTCTCAGTAAAATTAAATTTCTATTTTCTGAATTTGATCACATCACCTAAACCTGTATATGATTCTGGTTGAGGGGGCAATCTGACATTTGAGACAGAAAAGTATCATGTCGTCTGATGTCCCTTTGTAACTTGTATGGTATGAAATAACTTGTCAATTTCTAACGCTCTGGGGGATTGAAGTGACATATGTCTTGCAGCAGGAACAACAATGGTGCTGTTCCTATGGTAACATGATGACCAAGCATGTGATACGAGGAGCTTTCTTTCTCATGTGATTTTTATGATGGAAGAGCAAAGTGTTAGAAGATGTCACCCAAAGCAGCAAGTTTTGGGACATGTCATGCCATCAGGGAGGCTAAGAGTGTGAAGCTTAGCTTCTCATGCTTTTCATCCCAGTCCATCCAAGTTGGCAGGGTAGCCTCTTGGATACATTATTTCCACTGCTCACTGTACACTCTCTTATCTTTTTATTTCCAATTTGAGCTTAATAAAATTGTTGGTGACTTACCTTGTTCTTGGAAATAATATCTGAACAGCATCTTAAATGGTTTACTGGAACACAAGGTGTGAGAAACTCATATTAGAAGTGTTGCAGAGGTTTGGGCAATGTAAAGATGTTGTGAATGGTGAAGAGCTTTTTCTTCCTTAGAACAGATAATCTAGCAATGCTTTGTAGCACTTAATAAAGTCTCAAATTAATCAGACTGAATTGCCATTTCGTTTTTCCTGCATCTGTAATCAGAATGGAGCTATTAGGGAATGCAACATGTCGCAGTTTTCTTTGGCCAAGGAGGTTTTATAAGCTTCATTCATACTCCCACCTCTCCTCACTTATGGCACTTCAACTACTCACCTTTTCATCACCCAACTCTCTCTCTCTCTCTCTCTCTCTCTCTCTCTCTCTCTCGCTCGCTCTCGTCCTCTCTGCTATTCTTAAATGCCTTCTCATCCCCCTCTATCCGTCACCACCATTACTCAGTCTCCACAATATCTCATTTCCCAACCTTTTCCGCCTCACCACCCACACTCCACTCTCACAACCAGTAGGCTGAAGGAGAGAATGGATCCTCGGAGAGGTAGAACAGAAGCCACCATGATCCTGGTCTCCATGGTGCATGTGTTTGCTGCAATGGTGGGGGTCTCCTCGGGCCAAGGCCTGGTCCCTGGTGTCATCATCTTCGGCGACTCCGTCGTCGACGCCGGGAACAACAACCACCTCTCCACCCTTGTCAGGGCTAACTTCCTCCCTTACGGCAGAGACTTCGCGCAACACTCGCCAACCGGAAGGTTCTGCAATGGCAAGCTGGCCACTGACTTCACCGGTAGTAAACTCTGTTATTGTGATTCTCCACTTGGATCTCAATGCCATCATTGAGCACGTAACTCCCTGCTCATTTTATCATCTGCCTGCAGTGGAGAACCTTGGATTTACTTCATACCCACCAGCCTATCTCAGCCAGGACGCCACAGGGAACAATCTCTTGCACGGTGCCAACTTCGCCTCTGCTGCCTCTGGTTACCTTGACAGCACTGCAAACCTATATGTGAGTACTTCTTGATCTTCCATGGCTGTAGCTGTGGCTATAATATGGCCATGACTCCTGTTATTTTCTTGGCAGCAAGCGATCTCTCTGACGCAGCAGCTGCAGTACTACAAGGAGTACCAGTCCAAGGTGGAGCGCGTGGCCGGGAAGGCCAAGGCGGCGGCCTTGTTCGCCGGCGCCATCTACGTGCTGAGCGCCGGAAGCAGCGACTACGTGCAGAACTACTACATCAATCCCCTGCTCAGCGGGAGCTACACACCCGATCAGTTCTCCGACCTGCTGCTGCAATCATTCACCACTTTTGTTCAGGTCTCCTCTCTCTCTCAACTTGACGAGCATACTTGAGCAACAGAGTGCAATGAACAGAAGCATTCACGTAGCCACATCTACTCCCCATCAGTCTTCTTCACTATACTGCTTATTTCTCAGTATTAATTGTGCCCAAACTATTCAATCTCATCTGACTAAGAATGATGTCACGCAGTACAAATGACCGTTCCTTTTGACTACATGGCTGTTGCCAGTACATGCACATAAAGATGAGGGCACCTACGTTTACGTTACCAATCTACTCCACATTAAGATCCTATTTAATGCCATTAAATTTAGAGCATGATGGTTGGATACCCAACATAAGTTTCGAATCTAGAACCATAAATGATCGAACAATGTTGGGAATTCAAGGTGCAGTATTAGCACGCCATGTGGACTAGAGATCATGATAGGGAGCCATGCAAACTGGGAATTTCACCAAGATCTGTCAATGACAATGAACTGCTCCATGAGACAGAATCTGTACAACATGGGAGCAAGGCGTGTTGGCGTCACGTCACTGCCGCCGATGGGCTGTCTACCTGCAGCCGTCACCTTGTTCGGCGGCGGAAGCAACGGCTGCGTCGCACTGCTCAACAAGGACGCGGTCGCCTTCAACAAGAAGATGAATGCAGCAGCTCAAGCCCTCAAGAAGAGCCACCCCGACCTCAAGCTCGTCGTCTTCGACATCTACAACCCTCTCCTGGACCTGATCGACCACCCCGGAAAGAGTGGTACGTGAATCTTCCACTACACACAGTGATATCATTCCGTAGACGTGAAAGCTAAGGATTGAAGTGATGTGGTTGCAAGGGTTCTTCGAGGCTAGGAAGGCGTGCTGCGGGACGGGGACGATCGAGACGTCGCTTCTCTGCAACGCGAGGTCGCCAGGGACGTGCCGCGACGCCACCGGGTACGTGTTCTGGGACAGCTTCCACCCGTCGGAGGCTGCGAATAAGGTCTTGGCGGATGCTCTCCTGCTCCAAGGCATCGATCTCATCTCCTAAGAATAACAAAATCTCATCAGGCCAGTTTAGAGCAGAGTCTTGGATTCTACTTGTCGTTGTTTTATTAGAGCTTCAGTAGAGTAGTACTGCGGTTGCAGGTGGTTGGCTTAACCACTGTTCTCGATTGTGATGGTGGCTTCACCCTCTTCTATTGCATGGTAGTTTGATGCCTTTAGATTGTGACTGTTCTTCTTCTTCCGCTGATGAATACTTTGCATGGATGCTAAGGAGATGATAGTTGCGCCGGTGAAGATCCAATAACAAACTGATCAGCCACAAAGATCTTTGAGTTGCTCTTGCAGCAAAGAGCAAGACTAGCACGTGGAAATCTACATCTCAAATAGCTTTGTGAAGAGTGTTTTGATTCGAATAGGAGGTAGTTACCAAAAACCCTCAGCCTATAGAACTCTGGTCCCCTCGTATTTATAGAGGTCCTCTGAAAATCCTAATGGATCTTTTTGTCCTATTGGGTATTTGATCTTCATTCAATCACCCAAGCCTCTTGGATTAGTGAGTTTTTATCCAATAATCTCTTATTAGCAAATATTGGATCTCATCTTAGAATCCAATAATTCAGGGGCTTAATGGATATCCAATAAGATAGGAGATTCAGCGGATATCTCATATCCGAGCCTCTACTCGTTGCAACACCTACCATATGTGTGTGACCCTCTAGACCCAATATCGAGCTAACCGTGAGTTATACTTGTCAGAACTCCTTCTGACATAGTAAATTATTATCTCTATAATAATTCACCCAACTCATCGACTACGGACGTACCAAGCCACTACGCCGCGGCCCCCAGACGATACAGGGGAATCCAATCCTTTGGACCTATCCGTCCTCAGTTACCATGTATCTATAATCTCTCATCTATCTATATTCCAGAGATCCTATATCGGGCATAGTGCTGTCAGGTCCATATGGTCTCTTTTCAAGTCTTGCTCTTGTCGGATTCTCCCGGAGAACTCTTTCTCTCTCAATCTGAATAATCTAGGCTAAGGATTTGTTCGAGCAAGAACACATGAGATATTTTTCTCATGATACTGAGAGCAGATGATCCTCTATTGATACTCAATAGCCCTCGTAAGGTTGACTACCACTCTCAATGACCGGCTGTACTAGATATGAAACTTTCCAAACCTATAAGTCCGGTATCAAAGAGTGGAGTACTCATACAGGACATCCTTGGTATCTCAAGTCTAAAGATCAGATACACTACTAGGACTACAGAATCACTGTCATGAGGTATCAATAACCATCCAGCATTCCGTAAGCGGATCAATCAGTGAACTTATTCTCCAATGAGCACCTGCACTATACCCTTAGTGTCCCCACACGAGTAGCTATAAGACCAGCTATCTCCATCATATGAACGAGTATGCAGCACACCAGTCTATCCGATTATCTCGATGTCCTTCTCGAGTAACCTATGATTAGGATAATTTAGGGTTTGTGTTTAAAGGTGAATCGGTCTCATTATCGTGATCTCATCACGATCCGATTCCCATTGCACAGATTCAGGGACATCATAATTTACATATAGATAATGTGAGATAATGCCAATAATCATAAGCAAAGAGATTGACGCAACATGTTACAGGTGCAATCACTCACGTGATTGGCTTGTAGGGCACCTATAACTAGCAATCTCCCACTTGACCTAAAACCAATCACCAATATATCTGATCCCCATCAGACCTCTATGATGCTCAAAGACAATCTGAGTCAATGGCTTTGTCAGTGGATCTGCAATGTTATCTTCGGATGGAACTCTTTCCATTACTACATCTCTTCGGGCCACGATCTCTCTAATAAGTTGGAACTTCCTCAAAACACTTCTGATGAGACCCGGGTTCCCTTATTTGAGTAATCATCCCATATTTGTCGCAATATAAAGGAATTATATCCTCGCTGCTTGACATGACTCCTAGGTCTGTGATGAACCTCTTCATCCAGACTCCCTCCTTTGTTGCCTCTACCGCAGTAATGTATTCCGCCTCTGTGGTCGAGTCAGCAGTAGTGTCTTGCTTAGAACTCTTCTAGTATACTGCTCCTCCATTCAGGGTGAACACATACCCTGAATTAGACTTACTATCATCGACATTAGACTAGAAGCTCGAGTCCGTGTAGCTCTCAACCTTGAGGCTATTACCTCCATATACCAGTAAAAGATCCTTAGTCCTTCTTAAGTACTTAAGGATACATTTTACTGCTTTCCAGTGCTCCAAGCCTGGATTTGCCTGATATCTGCTCGTGACACTCAGAACATGCGCTATATCAGGCCTGGTACATAGCATAACATACATGATAGATCCTATCGCTGATGCATATGGCATCATATCCATGTGTGCCCTTTCTTCAGGAGTCTTTGGGGACATACCCCTAGAAAGTGATATTCCATGTCTCATTGGTATGAGACCTCTCTTAAAATTTTCCATACCAAACCTTTTGACAATGGTATCTATATACCTGGACTGGGACAAGCCAAGCATCCTCTTGGATCTATCTCTATAGATCTGTATCCCCAATATGTAGGATGCTTCCCCTAAGTCCTTCATGGAGAAGTGCCTAGATAACCAAGTCTTTACTGTGGAGAGCATTCCTACATCATTCCCAATGATTAGGATGTCATCCACATATAATATCAAAAAGTTGATAGTGCTCCCACTTAATTTCCTGTACACAGAAGGTTCATCTTCGTTCTTAATGAAGTCATAAGATCTGATCGCCTCATCAAATCTTATGTTCCAACTTCGGGAAGCTTGCTTCAATCCATAAATTGACCTAAGCAACTTACACACCTTATCTGGGTTATCCTTGGACACGAATCCCTCAGGCTGTATCATATACACCTCCTCATCGAGGTTACCATTGAGGAAAGTGATTTTGACGTCCATCTGCCAGATCTCATAATCATAGTGTGCTGCAATAGCCAATAGAATTCGAATGGAATTTAGCATGGCTACAAGTGAGAAAGTTTCGTCATAGTCAACATCTTACCTTTGACGATACCCCTTAGCAACTAGCCTTGCTTTATAGGTCTCTACCTTTCCATTTACTCCAATCTTCTTTTTGAAGATCCACTTACAACCAATAAGTACAATACCCTCAGGTGCATCAACTAAGTTCCAAACCGTGTTGGAGTACATGGAATCCATTTCTGAATTCTTGGCTTCTTGCCATTTCCCGGAGTCTATGCTCATAACAGTCTTCTCGTAGGTCTGAGGATCAATATCCTCAACATCCTCTCCTTTGATATATCCCACATATCTCTCAGGAGGATGAGATACTCTATCGGACCTACGTAAAGTTAGAACTTGTATGTTAGATATCTGAACAGATTCTGGAATGGTGCTTGAGCTAGGTTCTCCAACCTTGCTCAACTCTATCATGCTCCCACTGTCTCCACCAAGAATGTGTTCCTTCTCAAGGAACACTGCTCTCTTGGCTATAAAGACTTTTCGGTCCTCAGGGTGATAGAAATAATACCCACAAGTTTCTTTGGGGTATCTCACGAACTTGCACCGTTCCATCCTAGATTCTAACTTGTCAAGGTTGTGTCTCTTAACGTGGGTAGGGCAGTCCCAAATCTTAATAACTTTAAGATCGGGTTTCTTCCCATTCCATATCTCATATGGAGTAGACATCATTGATTTAGTTAGAATTCTGTTCAGAAGGTAAGCTGCGGTCTCTAAGGCATATCCCTAGAATGAGATGGGTAGATCGGCGAAACACATCATGGAACGCACCATGTCTAATAGTATGTGATTCTTCCTTTCTAATACACCATTAAGCTGTGGTGTATAAGAAGGTATCCATTGGGATAAAATCTTATAGTCTTTGAGGAACTGGGTGAACACTGTACTCAAGTACTCACCTCCTCGATCTGATCGAAAGGTTTTAATACTCTTTTCTGTCTGGTTCTCCACTTCTCATTTCCTCTTAGACTCACTTACACTCATGATATGTGGAGCTATATCTAGCATAAATAAACCATTATGCAATGTTCCTCTTGTAATGATCTCATCATCTAATATTATTGAACAACCATTGTTCTCAAAAAACTAATTTATATCCATTAACTCTCAAACATGAAATGAAAATAATATTTTTGATAATAGAAGGAACATAATAGCATGCATCTAATGCAATAATAGCTCCATCAGGCAGTTGTAAAGTGACCTTGCCAACAGCTAGTGCAGTAACCTTTGCTCCATTGCCCATCTTAAGGTCCATCTCGCCTTTGTTCAATCTCCTAGGTCCTGCCAGAACCTGTAACGAATTACAAATATGATAAGCACTCCCGGTATATAATACACATGTGTTATCATAAGATTCTGACAAATGGAGACTGATCATGAATGTACCTGAAGCTTCTGCAAGCTTCTGTTTCGCCCTCTCTGCAAGGTACTTTTTGTAGTTCCTCTTCCAATGCCCATCTTTGCCACAATGGAAGCACTGGCCTTTATCCTTTGTTAGGTCTTTCTTGATAACCTTTGCCTTACCCATTTTGCCCTTGCCCTTGCCCTTTTTAAGGGTCTTCTCAACCTTCCTTTTCGTTCTGGTCTCACCAGTGTAAAGAACTGGCTTCTCTTTCTTGATGGTGCTCTCTGCTTCTCTCAACATATTGAGGAGCTCTGGGAGGGTCACCTCAAGTTTGTTCATATTAAAATTCATTATGAAGCGAGAAAGGAATCAGTAGGGATGAAGTACAAGATCACACACGGGTTATCCTCTAGGACCATTCCTAGACCTATGAGTTTTTCGATCCACTCAATCATCTTAAGGACATGGTTACAACCAGGTGTCCCCTTAGTCATCCTAGCACGGAAAAGACTCTTTGATATCTCATATCGCTGAGTTCTTCCCTGTTCCTCAAACAGTTTGCGGAGATGTAGGAGTATGGAATTAGCATCCATATTTTTATGTTGTCTCCGTAACTCAGTAGTCATAGAGGCCAACATATAATACTGAGCAAGAGTGGAATCATCTAAGTACTTCACATAACGAGTGATCTCATCCTCGCTTGCCCCTTCGTCGGGCGTAGGGATCACTGTATCAAGGACGTACACGATTTTTTCCGTCGTGAGAATAATTCTCAGATTGCGAAGCCAATCCGTATTATTTAAACCATTGAGGCGGTTGGCATCAAGTATACAACGTAAAGGATTTGAAAGTGACATTTTCTGAAATAAAAGATGTAGTAAAAATAAATAACATGCAGACTTTGTAGAAATTTAAACAATTAAGATAAGGACTTATATCTTAATGTATTCCCACTAATTTTTTGCGAGACACACAACACCCTCCGGTATGTGAATCGGAGACCCCCGGCGGATCTCTAGTGGGGATCAGGATCCAATCGGCGTCTTAACGTAACCTTGAGGGACTCAACCAATCACGTTAAACCCGTAAAGGTAGGCAACTCTTGCCAATCATAACTCCTTGTGATTCCCGTCCTGTTCGACCTCCGAACCACTATGGCCTCGAGGGACTCGACCAACCATGATGTTCGGTTAAGTCATTAACATCATTACCAGATGAGTCTGATTCGGTGATATACTCTCGAGGGACTTGACCAAGTATATCATGTCCTCAGGTCACCTCTGACATCTCTATATCGTAGATAAGATGACAAGACGCGATATAGGTGAGTCTCGAGGGACTCGACCAACTCAACCTACACCGGGAATCGGCTCCTAACTATAACGATGGAAGGCCACGTGGGTCAATCTAATTGCCTCATGTTTACCGACTTAATATTATTAATGGAGAGGATTTTTGATTTGGTCTTCTAACATAATGTGTCACACACATACATATTTAATATATATATCTACATCGCATGCAAATATATATATATACTTATCTAGTAGGTGTATAACTAATTACACATCACATGAGCAATCACACCAGATGATCATGGACCATATCCTAATGTGATCAGGCCCGAGCCAGTGGGCCCAATCACTCACATCAAGATCTATGTGTACTTCGACGCATCTCTATGCCCTGTGATCGTCCATCTCGCTTCGTCGGATCATTCAGCATTTCAATGCATCTCCATACGTCGGATCGTCCGTCTCGACCTCGTGAGTCACGCTACCGCTACGTCTCCTCATGTAATTACAACATAATTACAGGTATGTAGATCCGACAATAAATAAAAAAAGAATAGAAGCTCGTAGGCCCCAATAATAATAATCACATGTACACACATCACAAGTCCATGATCATCTGTCCACATCATACATCACATGTATATGTTACTTTATAGGACTACTACATAAATAATAATAGTTAATTAAACTATTTAATTAACTAATATTTCTGAAAATAGGGACATAGAGGGAATTTTCTGAATTCCTAAGGGTATTTTGGTCATTCGGCCAAAAGGGACAAAGACTGGAATTTCCCAAATTCCGAAGGGCAAAATCGTCTTTTGCCTAGAAAAACCCTATTCCCTCCTTTGCAGCGTTGCATCCGCCGCCACCCTGCCGGCGGCGGCCACTGCGGCCGGGCGCGCCGCCCCTGCTCGCGGGCACAGCGCCCGCAGGCGGTCTGTCCGCGGGCGGCGTTGCCCTTGCGGGCTGGCCGCGGGCGGCGCTGCCCCTTGCGGGCTGGCCGCGGGCGGCGCTGCCCCTTGCGGGCTAGCCGCGGGCGGCTCGGCCGCAGCAGGCGGGCGCAGCGCCCGCAGGCGCTACCCCGCGGGCTCCCCGCCGGCGCTCCAGCGGCGCTGCCCCGCGGGCGTCGCCGCGGGCAGGCGCCGCCTCCTCAGGCGGCCTTGCCCCCCGCGGGGACCGCCCCTGCGGGTGGCTGCAGGCGTTGCCTGCCTGGTCGCGGGCGGCGGCGGTCGCCCCTGCGGGCACCGCCCGCCCCTTAGGCAGCGCTGCCCGAGGGGAGCGCTGCCTCCGCGGGTGCCTCTGCCCGCGGGTCGCAGGCAGGCAGCAGGCCGCCGGCGCAGGCAGCCTGCTTGCGGCCCGCAGCCCGCCGACCGGCTGCTGCCTGTGCAGGCAGCAAGGCTGCAAGCAGCCTTGCGGTCGCTGCATGGCCGCAGCGGGCAGCAACAGTTGCTGCCCTTCCTCGCCCTTTGCGCCAACGATTTTGGCATCGTAATATGTTCTAATCATAACACACGCAATTTAAGATCCGATCTTCGCACGAACAACCTGGCTCTGATACCACTGTTGGTAAATCCATCAAGAGGGGAGCGACATCACATGCGCAGCGGAAGAACAGAAAAACAAAAACCCCAGATTTCCCATAAAAAGTTTCTGTCGTCGTGCGAAGATCGGTGCGTCAAAAACAAATCCGCAAAAACTGCATATGTTAAAAGAAGATACCTAAGGAGATCGTATATCCCTGAATTCCTACAGATCTGTGGGAGAGGATAAAGGAAGTCAAGTGTCCTCTTCTCTAGCGGTATCCACACAGTAGGGATTGTGACGATGCTTCTCTCTCTCTAGGGGGAGGCGAATAGGAGGTGGCTACCAAAAACCCTCAGTCTATAGAACTCTGGTCCCCTCCTATTTATAGAGGCTCCCCTGAAAATCCTAATGCATCTTTTTGCCCTATTGGGTATTGGATCTCTATCCAATAACCCAAACATCTTGGATTAGTGGGTTTCTACCCAATAATCTCTTATTAGCAATTATTGGATCTCATCTCAGGATCTAATAATTCAGGGGCTTAATGGATATCCAATAAGATAGGGGGTTCAGCGGATATCTCATATCTGAACCTCTACTCGTCGTAACACCTACCATATGTGTGCGACCCTCTAGGCCCAATATCGAGCTGGCCGTGAGTTATACTTGTCAGAACTCCTTCTGACATAGTGAATTATTATCTCTATAATAATTCACCCAACTCATCGATTGCAGACGTATCAGGCCACTACGTCGCAGCCCCCAGACGATACAGGGGAATCCAATCCTTTGGACCCATCTGTCTTCAGTTACCATGTATATATAATCTCTCATCCATCTAATATCCCAGAGACCCTATACCGGGCATGGTGCTGTCAGGCCCATACGGTCTCTCCTCGAGTCTTGCTCTTGTAGGATTCTCTCGGAGAACTCTTTCTCTCTCAATCCGAATAACCTTGGCCAAGGATTTGTTCGAGCAAGAATACATGGGATATTCCTCTCATGATACCGAGAGCGGATGATACTCTATTGACACTCAATAGCCCTCGTAAGATTGGCTACCACTCCCAATGATCGACTGTACTAGATATGAAACTTTCTAAACCTATAAGTCTGGTATCAAAGAGTGGAGTACTCATACAGGACATCCTTAGTGTCTCAAGTCTAAGGACCAGATACACTACTAGGACTAAAGAATCGCTGTCTGACATGAGGTATCAATAACCATCCAAAGATTCAAAGTAGGCGGATCAATCAGTGAACTCATTCTTCAATGAGCACCTGCACTGTACCCTCAGTGTCCCCACATGAGTAGTTATGAGACCAGCTACCGCCATCATATGAATAGGTATACAGCACACCAGTCTATCTAGTTATCTCGATGTCCTTCTCGAGTAACCTATGACCAGGATAATTTAGGGTCTGTGTTTAAAGGTGAATCGGTCTCATTATCGTGATCTCATCATAATCCGATTCCCATTGCACAGATCCAGGGGCATCATAATTTATATCTAGATAATGTGAGATAATGCCAATAATCATAAGCAAAGAGATTGACGCAGCATGTTACAAGTGCAATCACTAACGTGATTGGTTTGTAGGGCACCTATAACTAGCACGTACTAGGCCACTACGCCGCAATCCCCAAATAATAGAGGGGAATCCAATTCTTTGGACATATCTATCCTTAGTTACTGTATACTTATAGTCCCTCATTCATCTAATATCTCAAAGACCATATATCGAGCATGATGCTATTAGGCCCATACGATTTTCACTCAAGTCTCACTCTAATCGGATTCTCCCGGAGGACTCTTTCTCTCTCAATCTGAATGACCTTGACTAGGGATTTATCTAAGCAAGAATACATGGGATATTCCTCTCATATACCAAGAGTGGATGATCCTCTATTGACACTTAATTACCTTTGTATGATTGGCTATCATTTCTGAGAATCGGTTATACAAAATCTGAAACTTCCAAACTTGTAAGTCCGGTGTCAAAGAATAGAGTACTCATACAAGACATCTTTGGTGTCTTAAGTATAAGGATCAGATACACAATTGGGACTATAGAATCATTGTCTGACGTCAAGTATCATTAACCAACCAACATTCCATTAGCGGATCAATCAGTGAACTCATTCTCCAATTAGTACCTGCACTATATCTTTAGTATACCCACGTAAGTAGCTATAATACCAGTCACCTTTATCATTTGGATGAGTATACAATATAATAGTCTGTCTAGTTATCTCGATGTCCCTCTTGAGTAATTTATGACCGGGATTATTTAGGGTCTGTGTTTAAAGATGAATCGATCTCATTATCATAATCTTATCACGATTTGATTTCCATTACACAGATCCAAGGACATCACAATATACATCTAGATAATATGAGAAAATGCTACTAATCATAAGCAAAGCGATTGATACTATTGAATCTCAGATTTTGATGATAAAATTAATTGATTATGTTTTATGGTCTAACTACATTTTGAGTGATGCAGGTCTACTCGATCAGGATTAGATAGTTGACGCAGGAGGAATTGAAGTTGCGCCGGAGGAAATCACATCAGGATATTGGATGTCATGCCGGAGTTCCGGTTGACAATCGGTAGAAGGCTTCGGACGTCGAGCATCAGGCCAAGAAGAGCGGGTTGCGCAAAGGATATCGGGGTTGCGGAGGTCAGCCACCAATTGGGCAACAAATCGTAAGAGAGGATGATGTGTTGAAGAACCTGACGAAGCGTCGACTAATGACGTGCCGGGTAATAGAATATCAATTCACGTTGTAATAACTATTTAGATCGAAGTAGAGTTTTGGCTTATATGTGTAGGATTAACTACGATAGCTTGAAGACATAAAGCAAATTACTGGAGTCAAGTTGTTGGGAGTTCGAGAGTCCACCGGAAGTCCGAAGGATCGTTGGAAGTGCTGTCGGAATCAACTGAGAAAGAATCGGGGACTTGCCGAAGGTTCCGGAAGTTGGTCAAAAAGTTCGTCGGAGGTTCGTAGAGCTCACCGAGAAGGTTCGGAAGCTTGCCCAAGATTCATCAAAGTCACAACAAGTTCGGGAGCCTATTGGGAGTCCGCCGGAAGAAATCCGAGAGTGCGTCGGAAGTCTACCGGAAGTTCGTCAAAAAGCTCACCGGAAGAAGACTCGACATTATCGATTATTAATTTATTTAGAATTATATTTTAATTTAGTAGTTAACATATAATTAGGATAAGGATTAGGTAATAATCCTATTTAACCCTTGTAGGAGCCAACTGGGCCTTATTTGGGCTGATTTGGGCCGAAGTTAGGGCCCATTCAGCATTGCTAGAATAGTGCTAGAATAGTATTGGAATAGTATAGTGGTGGCACCACTAGACCCAAGCAGTGGCACCGCCCAGAGATCGAAATCCCAGGTGTTCTGGGTGGTGGCACCATTGCCTCGGGCGGTGGTACCGCCCAGTACACTAACCATATCAATGTGTCAGGTGGTGGTACCACCCAGCATTGGTGGTAGTACCGCTCATACTCGAAAAAATCGGGATGATTCATTTAAATTATCTAGGGCCTATAAATATCCCTCTCATTCATGGTTGAAATATATACAAAAACTAAGAAAGAAAAAGGAAAAACTCTATTGTAATAGTGTCAAAATCTTCCCTCTAATTCTAAAGTGTGATCTAGCCTTAGAGAGGGTTGAGAGGCCTTGTAAGGGTTACCTCCTAAGCCCGTCAAAAGGAGAGCACTGTAAGAGAGCTTGTCTTCGCCCGTTGGAAGGAAGGTACCTAGTGGAAAGCCGATGGCCTCAAGAGAAGAGGAATCGAGAGTGAACGTAAGTCATATGACTGAACCACTATAAAAATTTTGGTTTGTATTTCTATTATTGTTATTTACATTTATGTAAATCATCTTCACTTTACTTCCCTTATTTCTCCTTACAATCGGCTTTAAGTTTAAAGCATCATTCCTTTCCGGGTTCAAACAAAACGTTGCTTTTGATAGTACAAAGTTTTCGAACTTATTTAGATCACCGAAAATTATCATACTTAACCGCTGCACTAATTCACCCCCCTTAGTGCCGCTCGATCCCTAACAATTGGTATCAGAGCCTTGTTATTTCTCTTTCAGATTCACAACCGTGAGAAATGGCTCTTTACAACTTTCAAGAGGATTTTTCGATTGTTCGTCCTCCGTTCTTTAATGGATCGGACTACACTTATTGGAAAACTTGAATAAGAGTTTTCTTACTTTCTATGAATTTGAATTTATGGAACATCGTTGAAAATGGATTTCAACTTCTCTCAAAATTGACGAACGAATGATCGGACTTAGAGAGAAAATCTTTTTCTTTAAATACAAAGGCTATGAATGCCTTATTTTGTGCTTTAGATAAAAACGAGTTCAATCGGATTTCTATGTGTAAAACGGCTTTTAATATTTGGCGGACATTTAAAATCACGCACGAAGGAACTAGTAGAGTTAAAGACTCGAAAGTAAACCTCTTATTGCATGATTTTGAGCTCTTCCAAATAATACCAAGTGAATCTATCGGCGATATGTATACCCGTTTCATAGATGTCGTCAATAGCTTGAAAAGTCTTGGTAAATATTTTTTGAATTTTGAACTCACTAATAAGATCTTAAGATCCCTTCCAAAAAGGTAGGATCCTAAAGTAACCGCAATACAAGAGACTAAAAATTTAAATAATTTTCTATTAGAAGAACTAATCGGGTCATTAATGACCTATGAAATGACATTTTTGGAATATTTTGAACTCGATGAACACATGAACCACCTTCCAAAGAATAGGAAGGATTTGGAACTCCAGACTATAAAATGCCACTTGGGTAATGACTCAAATGATGAGGACAATGAAGAGGACATTGAACTTTTAATGAATTTTAATAAGATCATTAAATAAAAATCTAAAATAAAAAATAAACTTGAACGAAAAATGAGGCCAAAGAAGAGGAAGGCACCCAAGGATGAATTAAGAACTTCCAAAGGTGAAATGACGAATTGAGCTTTGACGGGTTTCAACCATGAGGTAAGCAACTCACCTAAAATATTCTTACGTTGTTTTAAAATTACATGACTTTTCCATGAGTGCTTAACTTAGTTAGTAGGAAATAAATAATTATTTTTCAAAAAATTATATCATGCTTTTCCTTCTAGTATTTTTTGAGAAGTATAAAAAAAAGAATGATGATTGCTTAACTTGTGCTATTATAAGATCAATATCATGTATGATTTTGAAATAACAATTCAATGCATGGTTTTTGACACAAAATGAATCATCATGATAATTGCATCTCATGCTTGTACACCTAACAAGATTAAATCCAATGAATATTTATCTTGATGAATTCCGTATCGCTTTTCACAATAACATAATGAAAATATAAAATCATGTGTATCTTATTGATTTATTTTACGAAATCTGTTTTTCGGTTTTAAACATGATACATATCGTTTATACAAAAGAATTGAGCATGCTTACATTTAATAAATTCACTTTACCAATCTTGTAAATCTCATGAAAATAATCATGATGAATATTTTGAAATTAAATGAGTGTATCATGCATTTGGTTTAAATAATTTCTCTTGAAACTTACTTTTTGAATCTATACAATGATACATGAATCTAGTAGAAAAAGACAAGAGCATGCTTACATGTAAACCATCTCCGTTGCTCTTAATAAAATTTTCGAATGAAGGATTTTGATGCATTTGATCTTGATGGCTTTAATGACAACTTGTATTTCAAAGTTATACGATGATGGCTTTCATTGAACATACCCTATGAAATCATCATTGATAATAATAAAAATATTAAAAGTTTATTATCATGCTTAATGACCTTATGATATCATATGACGAAACTCATGTGTTAGTTTTAAACATGATACTCATAATTTTAAAATATGAGCACACTTATATGAAACAAACAAATTTAAATAAAACACATTGTGTATGATGAGTGAATCCTTCATTTTGATCCAATGTATTTTTGGTCTTAATCATTTTATGATGAATTGTTTAAATGACGGGTTATATTTTTTGACTTTAAGAATCTCGATGATGGATTTTGCTTTTAAGTCTTGAACGATTATGCTTGTTTCTATTTGACTTAAAAAGGCAAAGGCATGTTCATATAAAATTAATGCATGTCTCTTGAAAATCCTTCTATCTCTAAAGTATTCAATTTTTTTATGAAAGACAAATAATGAATCTATGTATATTATGTTCATCTCTTGAATCTCGAAAATGATTTTGATGATTTGATTATGAGTCTCGAGTTGTCTAAGTGAGATTGAATGATTTTATGACTCTTCTCTTGATCTCTTGAATTCATGACTTCTATTTTTAAACTTTCAGAATCACAACTTTGTTTTGTTGGAATCATGAATTGATGATATTGATTTGAAACTCAAAATTTTCTTTTGATGTTGATGACTTGAATGAGTTTCATGAATCATGATTTTGATTTCTCGAAATTATAATTCTAAAAATTTTATTATGAGATCATGATCTTGATAACTCGAGTTTTTTTTTAAAAAGATCTCTTACTCTATACTCTCTTATGATTCTCCCATATTGTATGAAGAAAAATATAAATGAATCATAAATTATTTTCTCTTGACTTTTCGATACTCAACTTGAGAAAATATGCTTTGATGATTGAAACTTTGCATGTGTTATTTGATTTTTCTTCTACTTTTCAATACTTCTTTCTATACATGACTCGATGATTGAAATATTGATGCAAACGGTTGAATATCACTTATCATGATTTGAATATTGAAGTAAAAGAAATTGTGCTCTTCTTGATATCATGACATGATTTCTTTATATGGCTTGTATAATGATTAAAATTTTTAGCCATTTAATCTTCCCTTCTTTTTGACAAAAACAAAGGGGGAGTTAGCTTGCTAGCTTTTGTATTACAAGAAAGAAATATTGCTAGCATGTGCATCACGAAGCAAAATTGCTAGCTTGAATGCAAAATCTACTAGCTCAAAAGATCTTGCCTATCGAAAGAAGCAACAAGTGCAAAACTTAGAAAATTTACAATCTTACACTTGCCATGCTTCTATGTTTGTATGTTGTAATGAAAATTTAGCTTGAATGTTTAAGTGATGAAAATTTTACAAAAATTACAAACATGCAAGGCAAAATTAAAGTGCACTTCTTAAGAGAGAAGAAACAAAGTGCAACTTGCACATCTTAAGAAGCGAATGAAAAATTACTATCTTGCCTATCTTTAGAAAGAAAAAATACAAACTTGCACATATTTGAAAACTATTAGCTTGCATGTTCAAAGTGATATATATTGCAAATCTTTAGCTTGAAAATTGAACTAAAAAATCTTACTAGTATAATTATAAAACTTTCATATTTTTTTAAACTAGCCAAGATGCTACTTCTCCTTTTTGTTGATGACATAGGGGGAGAAGTGGATTGATGATTTCATACAATATATGATTGAATTTGAATATTTTATATAATTTGCATGATGTTTTGACATTTCATAACATATGATGAATGTTGCTTAGATTTGGGATAATCCAAGTGTTCTATCAATGACATATTGATATGGGGAGTTTGGTTAAACTCCGAGGAGTTAAGGTTAACTCTGTTAGTCATCAATTAGTTGTCATCATCAAAAAGGAAGAGATTATTGAATCTTAGATTTTGATGATGAAACTAATTGATTGTGTTTTATGGTCTAACTGTATTTTAAGTGATGCAGGTCTACTCGATCAAGATTAGACAGTTGACGCAGGAGGAATTGACATTGCGATAAAGGAAATCATGTCACGATATTGGACGTCATGCTGGAATTCTGATCGATAATCGACAGAAGGGTTCGAACGTCGGGCATCGGGCCAAGAAGAGTAGGTTACGCCAAGGATATCGGGGTTACGGAGGTTAACCACCGATTGGGCAACAAACCGCAAGAGAGGACGATACGTCAAAAAACTGGACAAAGCACTGACCAATGACGTGCCAGGCAATAGAATGTCAATTCGCAATGTAATAACTATTTAGATCGAAGTAAAGTTTTAGCTTATGTGTGTAGGATTAACTACGATATCTTGAAGACATAAAGCAAATTACTAGAGTCAAGTTGTTAGGAGTTTGAGAGTCCACTGGAAGTCCGAAGGATAGTCGGAAGTGCTGCCAGAATCAATTGAGAAAGAATCAAGGACTTGCCGAAGGTTTCGAAAGTTCATCGAAAAGTTTGTCGAAGGTTCATGGAGCTCACTGAGAAGGTTCAGAAGCTTGCCCAAGATTCGTCAAACTCGCCACAAGTCCGGGAGCCTGTTAGGAGTCCGTCGGAAGAAATCCGAGGGTGCGTCGGAAGTCGACCGAAAGTTTGTCGGAAAGCTCGTCGGAAGAATACTCGACATTGCCGTTGTTAATTTTCTTAGAATTATATTTTAATTTAGTAGTTAGCACGTAATTAGGGTAAGGATTAGATAATAATCCTATTTAATCCTTATAGGGGCCATCTGGACCTTATTTGGGCTGATTTGGGCAAAAGTTAGGGCCCATTCAACCATGCTAGAATAGTGCTGGAATAGTGTAGTGGTGGCACCGCCAGACCCAAGCGATGGCACCACCCAGGGACCAAAATCCCAAGTGTTCTGGGCAGTGGCACCGCTGCCTCGGGCGGTGGTACCGCCTAGTACACTGACCATGTTAGTGTGTCAAGCGGTGGTACCGCCTAGCAATGGCGGTAGTACCGCTCGTACCCGAAAAAATCGAGATGATTCAAATTTAGACTCCAAATTTAAATCACCTTGGGGCCTATAAATACCTCTCTCATTCATAGTTGAAATATACATAAAAACTGAGAAAGAAAAAGGAAAAACTCTATTATAATAGTGTCAAAATCTTCTCTCTAATTCTAAAGTGTGATCTAGCCTTAGAGAGGGTTGAGAGGCCTTATAAGGGTTATCTCCTAAGTCCATCAAAAGGAGAGCGCTGTAAGGGAGCTTGTCGTCACCCGTTGGAAGGAAGACACCTAGTGGAAAGCCGATGGCCGCAAGAGAAGAGGAATCGAGAGTGGACGTAGGTTGTATGACCGAACCACTATAAAAATTCTGGTTTTCATTTCTATTATTGTTATTTCATTTATGTAAACCATCTTCACTTTACTTCCCTTATTTCTCCTTCTTACAATCGGTTTTAAATTTAAAGCATCATTTCTTTCCGGGTTCAAACGAAATGTTGCTTTTGATTGTATAAAGTTTCTGAACTTATTTAGATCGTAAAAAATTATCGTACTTAACCGCTGCACTAATTCACCCCCCTCTTAGTGACGCTCGATCCCTAACAGATACAACATGTTACAAGTGTCATCACTCACATGTTTAATCTCTATCAGACTTCTGTGATGCTCAAATATAATATGAGTTAGTGACTTTGTTAGTGGATCTATGATGTTGTCTTCAGATGGAACTCTTTCCACTACTACATCTCTTCGGGCCATGATCTTTTTAATAAGCTAGAACCTCCTCAGAACACTTTTGATGAGACCCGAGTTTCTTTGTTTGAGTAATCACCCCGTAGTTGTCATAATATAGGGGAATTGACTCCTTACTACCTGGTATGACTTCTAGATCTGTGATGAACTTCTTCATCTAGACTTCCTCTTTTATTGCCTCTACCACAATAATATACTTTGCCTTTGTGGTCAAGTCAGTAGTAGTATCTTACTTGAAACTCTTCTAATATACTGCTCCTCTATTTAGGGTGAACACATACCCTAAATTAGATTTGCTGTCATCGACACCGGATTGAAAACTTGAGTCTGTGTAGCCCTTAACCCTAAGGCTACTTTCTCCATATATTAATAAAAGATCCTTAATCATTCTTAAGTACTTAAAGATACACTTTACTACTTTCCATTGCTCCAAGCCTGAATCCGCTTGATACCAGCTCGTAACACTCAAAGCATACGCTATATCAGGCCTAGTATATAACATACTTGATAGACCATATCGTTGAGGCATAGGATATCCTATCAATGTCTGCCCTTTTTTTAGGAGTCTTTGGGGGTATACTCCTAGAAAGTGATATTCCATATCTCATTGGTATAAGACATCTCTTGAAATTTTTCATGCCAAACCTTTTGACAATGATGTTTATATACCTAGACTAGGACAAGCCAAGCATCCTCTTGGATTTATCTCTACAGATCCGAATCCCCAATATGTAGGATGCTTCTCCTAAGTTCTTCATGGAGAAGTGTCTAGATAACCAAGCCTTCACTATGAATAGTATTTTTATATCATTCCCAATGATTATGATGTCATCCACATATAGCACCAAAAAGGTGATAATGCTCCTACTTACCTTCCTGTACACATAAACCTCATCTTTGTTCTTAACGAAGTCATAAGACTTGATCGCTCTATCAAATCTTATATTCCAACTTCAAGAAGCTTGCTTTAGTCCATAGATGGACCTAAGTAACCTGAACATATTATCTGGACTATCCTTGGATACGACTCCCTCAAGCTGTATCATATACACCTCCTCCTTAAGGTTACCATTGAAGAACGTGATTTTCACGTCTATCTGCCAGATCTTATAATCATAGTATGTTGCAATAGCTAATAGAATTCAGATATATTTTAGCATGGCTATGGGTAAGAATTTATGACTTCTTGCTACTTCCTAGAGTCTATACTCATAATAGCCTCCTCGTAGGTCTGAGGATCAATATCATCAACATCATCTCCTCTAATATATCCCATATAACTTTTAGGAGGATGAGTTACTTTTTCAAACTTACGTAAAGTCGGAACTTGTGTGCTAGGTATCTAAACAGACTCGGATTACAGAATAGTACTTGAGCTCAGTTCTCCAACCTCGCTCAACTCTATCATGCTTCCACTATCTCCACCAAGAATATGTTCCTTCTTAAGGATCACTGTTCTCTTAGCTACAATGACCTTTTGGTCCTAGGGGTGATAGAAATAATACTCATAAGTTTCCATGGGATATCCCATGAACTTGCATCGTTCCATCCTGGATTTTAATTTGTCGGAGTTGTATCTCTTAACGAGGGCAGGGCAGCCCCAAATCTTAAAAACCTTAAGATCGGGCTTCTTCCCTTTCTATATCTCATATAGCGTTAATACTATCGATTTAATTAAAATTTTATTCAGAAGGTAAGCTAAGAACTCTAGGATATATCCTTAGAATGAGACGGGTAGGTCAGCGAAACTCATCATGGACCGCACCATATCTAAAAGTGTACGATTCCTCCTTTCGGATACACTATTGAGCTAGGGTGTATAAGAAGATGTCCATTGGGATAGAATCCTATAGTCTTTAAGGAACTGGGTTAACTCTATACTTAAGTACTTACCTTTTTAATCTGATCAAAGAGTCTTGATACTTTTTTCATTCTGGTTCTCTACTTCAATCTTATATTTCCTGAATTTCTTGAAGGCTTCAAACTTGTACTTCATCAAATACACGTGTGTACTTAGAGAAATCATTAGTGAAAAAAACTAACATACCATTGATGCATTGTTCACCTCATCTCGTTTTCTCTTGAATATACTTATATTTATGATATGTGGAATAGTGTCCAGCATAATCAAACCATTATGCAATGTTTCTCTTGTGATGATCTTATCATCCTTAATAATTGAACAACTACTGTTCTTAAAAACTACTTTATAATCATTCAATGTTAAACATGAAATAGAAATAACATTTTTGATGATAGATAGAATAAAATAACATACATCTAATGTAATAGTAGCTTCATCAAGCAGATGTAAAGTGACCTCATTGATAGCAACAACAACAACTCTTACTCCATTGTCTATCTTATGGTCTATCGTGGCTCTCGCCAATCTCATAGGTTTTGCCAGAACCTGTAACAAATTATATATATGATAAACACTGTCAGTATCTAATACCCATGTGTTATTATATGAGTCTGACAAATGGAGATTGATCATGAATATACCTGAAGCATTTCCAAGCTTATGTTTTGCCTTGTCTACAAGATACTCTTTGCTGTTCCTCTTCTATTGTCCGTCTTTGCCATAGTGGAAGCACTGGCCTTTATCCTTTATCGAATCCTTCTTCGCAACTTTTGCTTTACCCACTCTACCCTTGCCCTTACCCTTCTTAAGGGACTTTTCTGCCTTCCTTTTCTTTCTAGTCTTACCAACATAAAAAATTATGAAAAGGAATCTGGTAGGGACTGAAGCACAAGATCCACATATAGGTTATTCTCTAGGACCATTCATGGATCTGTGAGTTTATCTATCCACTCAATTATCTTAAGGACATGGTTCTGAACTAGTATCCTCTCATTCATCCTGGCACAAAAGAGACTTTTCGATATCTCTTATCGCTGAGTTCTTCCCTGTTCCTTAAATAATTTACGAAAATGTAGAAGTATTGATCTAGCATCCATCATTTTATGCTATCTCTATAATTCGGGAGTCATGAAGCCTAACATATAACACTGAGTAAGAGTAGAGTCATCTATATACTTCACATAGCGAGCGATCTTATTCTCGCTTGCCCCTTCGTCGGGCGTATAAATCATTGTATCAAGGATGTATATGATTTTCTCCGTCATGAGAATGATTCTTAGGTTGCAAAGTCAATCCGTATAATTTGGACCAGTAAGGCAATTGACATCAAGTATGCCACATAAGAAATTTGAAAGTGATATATTTCTAATAAATAGGAGATGTAGCATAAATAAATAACATACAGATTTTATAAAAAAATAATAATCAAGATATTGATTTCTATCTTGATGTGCTCTCACTATTTTTCTAGTGAGTTATATGACACCCTCAGCACATGAAACGGAAGACTCCGTAAACTTCTAGTGGGGATCGAGATCCAATCGACGTCTTAGTGTAACATCGATGGACTCAACCAATCACACTAAGCCCAAAAGGTAGGCAACTCTTGCCAATCATAACTCTTTGTGATTCTCGTCCTATTCAACCTCTAAACCACCATAGCCTCGAGGGACTCGACCAACCATGATATTCGGTTAAGTCATCACTATCGTTATAAGATAAGTTTGATTCGATAATATGCTCTTAAGGGACTCGACCAAGATAAGATAACAAATCACGATATAGGTGAGTCTTGAGGGACTCGACCAACTCAACTTACATTGGAAATCAGTCCTTGCCTATAATGATGGAAGGCCATGTGGATCAATTTAACTACCTCGCGTTTATAGTATACCAGTCTGTCCGGTTATCTCAATATTCCTCTTGAGTAACCTATGATCGGGATTATTTACGGTCTATATTTAAAAATGAATTAGTCTCATTATTATGATCTTATCACGATCTAATTCTCATTACATAGATCCAAAGACATCACAATATACATCTAGATAATTTGAGAAAATGCTAGTAATCATAAGCAAACAGATTGATGCAGCAGCGTATTACAGGTGTCATCACTCACGTGATTGGCTTGTAGGACACTTATAACTAACAATTTTATATGGAGAATCCTTGCAGCAAGCTCTACAATCCTGATGGTGCCGATTTGTAATTTATCTTCTCTAAGGTATTTTTCTGTTATACATACTTGATGAGACATAAACTTTTCTTTTCATGAAATCCATATATTGTGATGATGATATGTTATTATTGAGCCAAGATCTGTGTTCTTGATGTTATTATGATCCTCTAGTTATTCTGGAGAAGATTTATTATAAATCTATTATCATTATTGGTGATAGTAGAGATTTGAAATAGATTATGGTCCCATGGTTTTTCCTGCATTGGGTTTTCCATGTAAAAAATATAGTGTCCTACTTTGTGATTGATTCATTGTTCTATTGTTTATGATACTTTGGTTAATATTTGCTTTTGGTAATAAAATGATATTTTGATAAGGAACCCATTTTGATATACAAAAAGGGTAAAGAATTATTTTGCTGAAATAGATTTTCCAACAAGTGGTATCAGAGTATCAGGTTGTTTGTTACTAGTTTTTCTTATATGATTGAAATGGAAGAGTCAAACGGTATGATTAAATTGAACTCATCAAATTATTCTACTTAGAGATGTATGATGGAAGATTTATTTTATTGTAAAGATTTGTATAAGCTTACCAAAGTTAAAGAAAAACATTCTACTATGGAAGATGAGGAATGAGAGGTTCGACATAGAAGATAGATGAATATAAATTTACATGAACATATTTCTGATGAAACCAGAACTGATATTATTTATTAAAGGTTAGAAAATCTTTTTATGAAAAAGATAGTAGGAAATAGAATTTCTCTCCTCAAAAGGTTTATCAATTTAAAATATAAAAATAATGATAACATTATTGAGCACATAAGCCTATTTCAAAGTCTTGCAAATAAGTTGGTTACTATGAAAATTAATATAGATAATGAGATACAAGAATTGTTACTTCTGGGCTCTTTACCGAAAAATTGAGAAATGTATATGGTGACAATTTATAACTCCAATGCCAGAGGAGACTCTAACCATAAACAAGGTTAAAGATAATTTGTTAAATAAAGATACCAAATAGAAAGAACAAGGAGAATCTTCTTCTAGTACACTTATTATTGAAAAACAAAAAAGATATGGAAAGAAGTCAGAGTAGAAATCCACATAGTTACAGAGGAAGATCTAAGTCTAGAAGACATATCAAGTATTTCTACTATAATTGGTCAGGTCACATGAAAAAAAAGTATAGATTTTGGGAAGCAAGAACAAAATGAAAGAAAGAAACATGAGAAAAAGACTAATACAGTTGCTGCTGAAGGTGATATCATTATTGTTTGTGATGATGAATATGTCAGTCTTGCAACTTAGGATAGTAACTGGGTAATTGACTCTGGTGCTTCATTCCATGTTACTTTTCATGGTGATTTCTTCATATCTTATACTATTGGTGATTTTGACAATGTTAAAATGGGAACCAGTGGTACATCTAAGATTGTGGGTATTGAAGATATTTGCTTGGAGACCAATACTGAAAGCAAATTGATACTCAAAGATGTTAAGACATATTCTAGATATTCGTCTTAACTTGATATCTATAGGCAGACTTAATGATGAGGGATTTACACACTATTTTAGTGAAAGTAAATAGAAGCTCATTAAAAGTTCTCTAGTTCTAGCGAGAGAAAAGAAGCTAAACACTTTTTATGTCATAGAAGCTAAGCTACACAAAAGAGAGATTAATGTAATTCAAAAGAGTGAAACATAGATCTTTGGCATAAGAGGCTTGGTTATATCAACGAGAAGGGACTTCAAACTCTTGCTATAAGCTGGAGTTGTAAGGTACACCTCTTAAATCTTATGATCATTGCTTAGTTGGAAAAACGTATAGAGTTGCATTTCATACTTATCTACTATTTAGAAGATTAAATATTATTGATTTAGTTCACACTGATAACTATACTATACAAACTAAAACTCTTAGAGGTGCTCTTTATTTTGTTACTTTCATTAATGACCATTCTAGAAAAAATTAGGCTTTTGCTTTGAAATATAAGACTAGGTACTCGATATTTTCAAAGAATTTCATGTCAGTATTGAAAGAAAAATTAGCAGAAAGTTAAAGTGTATTTGAGTAGATAATGATGGCGAGTATATGTGTCCTTTTGAGAATTATTGTAGGTTCCATAATATCAGGCTAAGAAAATAGTTTCTAAAATTCCTCAACAAAACAGTGTGGCAATAAAGATGAATAGAATCATTGAAGAAAAGATTAGGTGTATGCTTTCCTATGAGAACTATAGTTGACCTGATAAATCTTTCTTTATCAGTTCCTTTGAAATGTGATGTTCGGAGAGGGAAAGATATATCTAATGATCATTTAAGAGTCTTTGGGTGCAAAGTATTTGTTCATATTTCTAAAGATGAGAGATCCAAGCTTGATAATAAGGTAAAAGAATATATTTTCTTATGATATGGTCATGAAGAGTTTGGGTGCAAATTATGGGATCCAATGAATAAGAAGATTATTAGAAACAGAGATGTTATGTTTCTTAAAACTAATTGTTTGATGATAATGACAATGTTGAGAAAAAAAATCTCTGTTTATATACTTTGGAGTTTGGGTTCAGTTCCTCCACTTGTAGTTCATGATGATCATAGGGGAGATGAACAAGAAGACTATGGTGAGAATGTCAATGATGATTCTCTTACAGTTGATGATGTTGAACCAACTGAATAATTTGAGTAAGCACCACCACCAGTTAAGATTTCATTAAGAAGATCTACAAGAGAGCGATAAATATCTATAAGATATCCTCCACATGAGTATGTTATGTTTATTAATGTGAGAGAGCTAGAAACTTACTAAGAAGCTATTATACATGAGCACAAGAATGAGTGGGCTAAAGCCATGTAAGAATATATGAGATCCTTGCTTGAGAACCACACCTATGACTTAGTAAAGTTGCCTAAAGGGAAGAAAGCTCTTAAGAATAAATGAGTTTATAAATTGAAGACTAAAAATAATAGCTTACAACAAAGATATGGGCACGACTAGTTGTGAAAGGATTCAGTCAGAAGAAAAGTATTGACTTTGAAGAAATATTTTCTCCTATAATAAAAATGTCCTATATCTGAGTTATTCTTAGTTTGGTTGGTCAATTAAACTTAAAAGTTGAGCAACTTGATGTCAAAACTATATTTCTTCATAGTAACTTAGAAGAAAAAATCTATATGGAGCAATCAGAAGGTTTCAAAGTCAAGAAAAAAGAAAATTTAGTGTACAAGCTTAGGAAAAGCTTATATGGACTCAAACAATCACTCAAACAATGATATAAGAAGTTTGATTCATTTATGATGAGCCAATGGTATAATAGAACTACATTTAATCATTGTGTATTTATAAAGAAGTTTTAAGATGATGATTTCATTATTCTCCTGCTATATATTGATGATATATTGATTGTTGACCATGATGCTAGTAAAACTAAAAAGCTTAAAAGAGAGCTAAGTCTTTTACTATGAAAGACTTGGGATCAGTGAAATAAATACTTGACATAAAGATTCTATTAGGATCGAGTCTGACACTAAGAGGGGGGGTGGGTGGGTGAATTAGTGTAGCAGTTAAAACGTTCGTCAATTTCGATTTCGAAAAACCTGGTTCATACAATGAAAAATTATTTTGATTGAAAGTATATAAAAAATACTTTAGGTTGAGAGTGATTATAAGAAAGTGATGAGAAAGTAGATAAAGTGGTTTGTAAAATGATAAGTAGCTAGGTAAAGAGCGAGCTTAGTACAGTCCACCGTATGAGTTGGGTGGGTGGGAGGGGGGGGAGGAGGGAATTGTTTGGTCCAACCCATAGGTGGTTAGGCATTGAGCCCAAATCTGATTTATTAAAAAAAAGAAGAAAAAGGGAAGTGGAGACGTGCCTAGGAAGATGTGCGAATAAAAACAATGGCGATGCAGAGAATAGGGAAAGAGAAAGAGGAGAGAGAAAAATTAGGTTATGAGGTTTTTACTAGACGATCAAGTAGGAAAACTTCATCAATTTTGACCCAAATTTTATGTGAAGAATTCTTACAACAAGTTTTAAAATTCTAATGGTGTCGATCTACAGTTTATCTTCTCTTAAGTACTTTTCTACTATACCTACTTGATGAGACCTTAATTTTTTTTTCATGAAATCTATCTATGGTGATGATGATATGTTATTGGTGAGCTAAGATCTATGTTCTTAATGTTATTATAATCCTCTAGTTATTATAGAGAAGATTTATTGTAAACCTATTATCACTATTGGTGATAGTGGAGATTTGAAGTGGACTATGGTCCCATGGTTTTTCTCGCATTGGATTTTCCACATAAAAAATATAGTGTCTCACTTTGTGATTGATTCATTGTTCTTCTGTTTATGATACTTTGGTTAATATTTACTTTTGGTAACAAGTTAGTATTTTGATAAGAAATCCATTTTAATACATAAAGAGAGAAAAAAATTATTCCACTATAATAATTTTTCCTGATAAAGATGGGATTTGAGTCTGTGATGATCCGTTAAAATCTTTACTAGCTAATTTTAACACCTTCAGTTTAAAAAATTATTTGACAATAACTTCATGAATATATCAACTATTTATGAACTTATAAACGAGCGAGTTCCAAACGAGTTAGATCGCGAAACTAAATGACTCAATTCTTCACATTTCAAACTTACAAATCTATGAATGAAGCAAGAAGCAAAAAAGGCTCAAGTGTGATTCATTAATATTTCCAAACGAGCACGAGTAAGGTTTTAAATAAATCAAAACGACTTGATCTCATTTGTAACGTTAAGGCTTCGAGGATGGACAGATTTGATGGACCTTAAATGGCTCAACCCAATGAGTTTTACTGTGATGGGAGACAGAATGCCAAGACCAGTGGATGGCTGACTCTCTTATATACTGATGGAATGCTTCATATAATTGTGCTTCGATGCTGTCACTTATGTTGTGAACCCTCATATACTGCACGAGTACTGCAACCATGGGTGGATGTCAAGGATGAAATTATAAGTTGCACTATTAAATGGATTGGAAACTTGGAGTACCCAGTGATCTAATTGATGATTAGTCTCATCCTTTCATGGCTGGACCTGGATCAAATTTTGAGATACTAACCAACATAGCCTACTGCACCGAAGTGATTATGCTATACTTTATCTCAGCTTGACATTCTAATTTTGAGTAAAAGAAATTATATTCACACTTTCTTTCTCTTGTTCCATTTGAGAATTTCATGCGAAATTGATTTAAGATTTGGTAGTGGTTTAGGGTATGTTCTCTTTGGCCTTTGCCTAAAGCCACAGATCCAATTTTTACTATTGTATATCTCTCTTCTATATTAAATCAAACTCATATCCTCCTAAGATTAGAATTTTATTGACAAATATTCTTTGATTGTTGTGATAACTATAACACTCTTAAATTTAATCTCCTATTAGAAGTGTCCAAATATTTGAATTGATTTATAAGAATTTGATAAGTATATTATTATTAACTTGGGTCCCACAATTTATGTTAGTACTTAACAAGTTGATGAGTCATGATCTCATCGAATTATATCGTGACAATAGTTGCTTTCAGTGAACAAAAATCTTTATTACATGATAAAATGGCTGTAGAAACATTGTGCACCAGTACACATCTAAATATACCAAATAATGTACTTTCTTAGGCATAAAAGAAAAAAATTGAGATGAAAATTCTAGAAACTCTAATACATATTTTTTTTTAAGATTGTTACAAAATTGTTAATTCAAGATACATTGATGTTTTTCATTTTGTGATTCTTTTGGATAGTTGGCCACATTTCTCATAATATTAATGGCCAAGGTAGACCCAATATTAATATTTCAACAAAATTTGAAAAAGAGAAATCTATTCAATTAGCATGTGTGTCCAATGGCCGGAAAATTAAACTCCACTATAATACATCCTACATAATGCATATTGCTCTCAAAAGATCGTGGAGACAATCCTACCAAATTGTCACATGAGAGAGACAAGCGACAATGGATAAATGAAAAGATTCCATCATCCTAAAAGTGAAAGAGATAAGATAGAGCATCATACTTGACCAATAGATGAACACCGTGCACACTTTGAGGTGGGGAACGATGAGAGTACAATCCTAATTGAACAAGTAGGTTGCAGGCACATATCAATGATTTAGGTTGGGGAAGCTAAGATATATCTTATTACGTGCTTGAATAGGTTGGAAGTAGAACATGGAACATGAATTTATGTCCCTTTTTTTCAAAACGAAAAATATTGTCAGTACATAATGGATTTTTATCAAAGAATATGATGCTTATCTTGGGTCTAATATGATATCTCGATTAATATAATCTCTATAATAATCTTTGCTCTTGAATTTTTATTTAGCCAAAAGAAATGCCAGCCTATTTCATGATTTTATTTTCATAAATTATATATTAATTTTATTTTTTAAAAATCAAGGTCAGTCGTGCATAAAATATTGTCTTTATAATAAATCTCTTTAGAGAAAACAATCTTACGATTTGTACGATGAGATGGCTACGTATAATTGTGTGATGTGAGATGTCAGTGCCGACATGTGTGGATTAACATATTCACAATGACAATAACAAGTTATAAATATTATCTGTACATGCTTGGTTGGAGGATTAAGATATTGATAGCTTGAAGCATGTGTTTGTTTTTCCTTTGATCCAAAGTATCTCATGACATGAAGTGGTTTATAGTAGGGATGGTGAAAATTATACAAATTTGTACGGAGGTCGTCATACATTATGTTGTAAACTTAGCCAAACAAGACTCAACTCTTGCATAAGAAGAGAAAGAAGGTTAATGTATCATATTCATATACGTAGAAAAATCATGTGACATCTAGCTTCCCTGCATGTGAAATATTTTTTGATTTAAAATGTTTTTTTTATATGCCACATGGGTGCCATGTAATTTTTATTTGTTTTAGAATAAAAGAGATATTTTAATATAATATCTTAAAAGAAAGCAAAATGTTAAGGTTCATTTTAATTGTATGATTTTAGTTACGGACCTCTTTAGTCCTTATGATTTCCTCATGTCTAAAATAACTCATATATTTTTAAAAATATAACATATAAGCTCCTCCCGTCAAATTTAAATTAACGGATATTAGAGTTTGCTTACGTGATATATTGACTTATAATAAATTATTAATATAATAATATATATAATTTAAGTTTAAAAAAGAGTTAAGGTCTATTTTAGCTTCTATGATTTTGGCCATGAACTTTTTAAACCTTTATGGTTTACTTGTGTCTAAAATAACTTCTATATTTTCAAAAACGTAGTATATAAGCCCCTCTTGTCAAGTCTGAGTTAATAGACGTTCGAGTTTGCCTACATGATATGTTGACTCATAATAAATTACTAATATAATGATACATATAATTTAAGTTTTTTAAAAAAATTGAGACCTCCATCAATAACGGGAGGAGGCGTCATTGTGGAAGCAACCACTAGTAGCAACACAGAGCCACTATTGCTTGGCAGGGCGTTGTATGCATGTAGCTTCTCTCACGTTGACGACGAGCTCAAGAGCTTCCAATCCTACCTCAAGTGGATGTGCATCAATCAGTTTGACGCTAAGCATGTAGTAGTCTCCTAGTCCCTCTTCCTCCTCCTTGGTGTCTTCATCACCATGCCTCCCACTTCATCTTCTATTACACCCCCATTCGCCATGCTTACGACATGGTGGTCTAGCTCTCTCTCTCTCTCACCTCTACATCTAGCCTCTCCTATCTTTGGCTCTTTGCCTTCGTCCGCCACTGCTTCTTTTTTCTCGACAAGCTGGTCAGGGAGTGCAAGCAGGTATAAGAGGGCTACATGGACCAACTCAACCTCTCCTTCCTCTACTCTGTCTTCATGATACCATGCTTCATGGGGAAAGTGGCTTACAAGGTATAGTAGTACTCGTCAGGATCGAAGCGAGTGTTATTCACGATGATGGGCAATGTTGTGGTGGGTGACATGTTGGCATGTGCCTTGAAGCTGGCAAGATTAATCTATCAGATATCACTCATTAGCTCTAAGGCGCATACCACCATGTTGCCTACCACGATGCTATCCACCACCACGACTGGCACCCACTTCGATCCCGATAAGTACTATCATACCTTATAAGCCAACCACCTCTCCCATGAAGAGGTAGAGATAAGGGAGACATATGCGAAGGTGAGGGAGAGCTGGAATTGTTAGGATCGAAAAGGCACTAAGAGGGGGGGGGGGTGAATTAGTGCAGCAGATTAAATATGTAACTTTGAATCCGATTTCGTATAAAGACAAGTTCGTAGGAAGACTTCGATTCGTTGAAAGAGAACTTGTAAGAAGTTGCTTGAGTAAATGAAGCAGCAAGGAACTAAACAATTTGCAGCTAAGTAATGAAATGATTCAGAAATGTAAACACTCACACATTCATGAACACAATGATGTATAGTGGTTCGGTCAAATGACCTACATCTACTCTTGAAGCCTTCCCGATGAGGCTCCGCACTTCCACTAGCAATCCTTTGAAGGGGAAGGACCAATACCCCTTTTTACAATCCTTTACAAGAAGTTCACACTCTTACAAGATTTCTCAAGAAGAAGAAGGAGGTGAACACTTAACAAGAACAAGACTTTTCAAGACTTTTCAAAGACTCAAAACCAAGATTCTAACTCTCAAAAAGGGTTACCCTTTCAACTGAGAAAGGGGGGGGGTATTTATAGATCCAAAATGGATTCAAAATTGGGCTCCAAATCAAATTTGGAATTCCGAATCAGGCGGTGCTACGCTATTAGAGGCTGTACTACCGCCTGTCGATCACCTGATCGACATCAGTCAGCGGTGCAACCGCCTAGAGCAAAGTACTACAAGTCGCTTAGCAATGTGGCAGGCGGTACTACCGCTCCAGGCTGGGCGGTACTACCGCCACTTAGCCATGTGGCCGAGTGGTACTACCGCCTAGCACACGGTGCCAGCAGGCGATCTACCGGGCACAGCGGTTCTACCGCCTTGCAGTTTGCTTTGCTAAATGGGTCTTATCCAAAGCCCAAAAAGCCTAGTAAGGGCCGGTTGGCCCCTACTAATTTAGAGCAAGATTAATTGAAATCCTTGCCCTAAGTACATGCTAACTATGAAGTTAAAAACATAATTAACAATGATTTAAACCGACTTTCTTCAAGTCTTATTAAATGAGCTTTTCGTTGAGACTTCGACGGTCCTCCGATATTTCCTCGGATTTCTTCCGACGGGTTCCCGATGCTCGGCTTGTAAGTCACGCTCAACGAGTCTTCGACAAGCTTACGAACCTTCTCGGCAAAGTTTCGCGAACCTTCAACGATCTTTGTGATGAACTTCCGAAAACTTCGGCAAGTCCCGATTCGATCTTGATTGGTTCCGGCAAAGCACTTCCGATGATCCTTGGACTTAGATGAACTCTTGAACATTGGACGGACTTAACGTCGGCAAATCACTTTATGTTTCGACCCATCGTAGTTAATCCTGCATACTTATCTTTGACAATATAGATTAGAACAAGTATTTCACCAATTGATTTTATCATCAAAATCCGAGATTCAACAATCTCCCCTTTTTGATGATGACAATCAATTGATGATGGAGTTAAACTCAACTCCCCTATCTATATGCCATATAATCGAAGGTAAAAAAAAAAGGCGCTTGAATTCAATCTTTTGAATTTAAGCCAAGTAAATATAGATGTCATTCAACATAAAGCTTAAAAGACAAGCTTAGGCATAAATATTAAAAACAATGTACTTTAAACAATGTCAAAGTATTTACACCTATAATAATCGAAAAATTAATTCAAACATGATAAAGATCAAGCGATATCAAAGCGTGTGTTTTAATATGATATCAAATAAAAAGTAGCTTATTTCAAGAATAAGAGTTCTTAAGCGTTTGCAATGCGATACAATTGATTCATATTTTACTTTAAGCATATTATAACTTCATCATAGCAATTTATATTTTTCTCCCCCTTTATCATCAACAAAAAAAATAATGAAGGTAAAAAAATAATTCATTGGAATTAAATAAGCTATGGAGAGAGCAAGAAACCATTCGAAAAAGTGTCATCCATAGTGGTCACAAGAAGGAGGGTATCAAGTCAAAATTACGATCAATTCGAATTAGAAATCCGAGAGAAGTTCAAATCATTGAAAACCGAAATTAAAAAAAAACTTATACAATAAAGCTTATTTATTAGGGCAGTTTAACATGCCTAATTCCCTCCTAATGAAGTCAAATTGTTCCTCATTTAAAGGTTTCGTAAAAATGTCCGCTAATTGATGTTTTGTATCGATAAATTCAAGAGTAACATCGTTATTGTTAACATGATCTCGTATAAAGTGATGTCTTATGTCAATGTGTTTAGTTCTAGAGTGTTGAATAGGATTTTTTGTAAGACAAATAGCACTTGTATTATCACATTTTATAGGAATGTTATTTAAATGAATTCCATAATCTTCTAGTGTATTTTTTATCCAAATGACTTGAGCACAGCATGCACTTGCGGCTATGTATTCGGCTTCCGCCGTAGATATTGCAACCGAATTTTGTTTCTTGGAAGTCCAAGAAACGAGTGCATGTCCTAAAAATTGGCATGTTCGGATGTACTCTTTCTATCTATTCTACATCCACCAAAATCCAGATCTGCATAGGCTATCAAATTAAAGTCATCAGATTTTGGATACCATAATCCTAGATTAGGAGTACCTTTAAGATATCTAAAAATTCTTTTAATGACTTTAAGGTGAGACAACTTAGGATTAGCTTAAAATCTCGCACAAAGTCTCACACTAAACATGATATCTGGCCTAGTTGCAGTAAGATAAAGCAGGCTGCCTATCATGCCCCTATATGTCTTTTGATCAAAATTTTCTCCACCTTCATCCAAGTCTAACTTGGTGGAAGTACTCATTGGAGTGTGGATGGCTTTTGAGCTGTCCATATTAAATCGTTTTAACAATTCTAATGTATATTTAGATTGATTAAGAAATATGTCATTACTAAGTTGTTTAATTTATAATCCAAGAAAGAAGGTTAACTCTCCCATTAGACTCATCTCAAATTCATAACTCATACACTTGGCAAAAGATTCACATAGTGATTCATCCGAAGAACTAAAAATAATATCATCAACATAAATTTGAACAATAAGAAAATTATTTTCAAAATGTTTAATAAACAATGTAGTATCAACCTTGCCTTTAGTGAAATCATTTGAAATTAAAAAGGAACTAAGCCTCTCATACCAAGCCCTCGGGGCTTGTTTTAGACCATATAAAGCCTTAGTTAGCTTAAACACATGGTTAGGGAGAAGGAAATTTTTAAATCCAGGTGGTTATTCGACATACACTTCTTCAGAGATAAAACCATTTAAGAATGCACTTTTGACATCCATTTGAAATAATTTGAAATCATTACTACTAGCATAGGCAAGGAGCATCCTAAAGGCTTCTAATCTTGCCACCGGAGCGAAGGTTTCTTCGTAATTGATACCTTCTTCTTGGTTGAAACCTTTGGCTACTAGTCTAGCCTTGTTTCTAACCACGATACCACATTCATCTTGCTTGTTTCTAAAGACCCACTTAGTACCAATAACTAAGTAGTCATTTGGTCTAGGAACAAGCTTCCATACCTCATTCGTCTCAAATTGATTTAATTCTTCTTGCATTGCGATAACCCAAGAATCATCTTTCAAGGCATCATCAATGCATTTTGGTTCAACTTGAGAAAGAAAAACGGCATGGGCACAAAAATCTTTGAAAGAAGAGCGAGTTTGAACCCTTTTCGATGCATCTCTTATAATTAATTCCTTGGGATGAGCATCTACATACTTCCATTCCTTGGGTAAGGAAGTTTGGGAAGAAGATGCATTCAAGTTGTCGTTTTGAGGAGAGGGTTCATTCAAATTCAAATTATCAAAGCCAAAATCATCATCAAAATGTTTTTTCTTAAATTCGGAAATTTCATTAAAAACCACATGAATAGATTCTTCTATAACTAAGGTTCTTTTGTTGAAAACACGAAAAGCCTTAGAAACGGAAGAATAACCAAGAAATATGCCTTCATTGGATTTTGCATCGAATTTTCCTAAGACATCCTTTTCATTTAAAATAAAGCATTTACAACCAAAAATTTTAAAATAAGAAACATTGGTTTTTTATCATTCCATAATTCATATGGAGTTTTAGATAGGGATGGTCTCACTAGAACTCTATTCATAACATAGCAAGCCGTATTCATGGCTTCGGCCCAAAAATATTTTGGTAAATTGTATTCATTTAACATGGTTCTAGCCATTTCTTGTAAACTTCTATTTTTCCTTTCCACTACTCCATTTTGTTGTGGATTTCTTGGAGTAGAAAAGTTATGATCATATCCGTTAATTTCACAAAATTTTGGAAGTCATGGTTTTGAAATTCACCTCCATGATCACTTGAATTGATGATATCATAAAACCTTTTTATTTTGAGTGAGTTTACAAAATTTAGAAAAATATTTGAAGCAATCACTTTTATGAGCCAAGAAATAGGTCCAAGTGTATCTACTATAGTCATCCACAATTACAAAGACATATTTGCTACCTCCTAGGCTTGTTATGTCAATTGGTCCAAATAAGTCCAAATGGATCAATTGCAATGGTCTAGTGGTGCTAATTTGATTTTTTGATTTGAAACTAGTCTTTATTTGTTTTCCTAGTTGACATGCATCACATACCTTGTCCTTAACAAATTTCATGTTTGGGATGCCTCTTACTAATTCTCTAGATGAAATCTTAGAAATTAGTTTCATGTTTGCATGGCCTAATCTCCTATGCCAAAGCCAAGCATCATCATTCAAAACCGAAAAACACATTTCATTACATAATTCATCAATATTTATGGTGTAGACATTGTTTTGCTTTAAAGCAATCATGGATATGTTATTGTTTGGTTTTTCAATGATGCAAACATTAGATTCAAATCTAACAACATAGTCTTTATCGCACAATTGACTAATGCTTAAGAGATTATATTTTAAGCCATCAACTAACAAAACATCATCAATTGAAAAACTTGATTTGTTACCAATGGTTCCTTTGCCAATGATTTTACCCTTGTTGTTGTCTCCGAAGGTGACATACCATTCTTCTTTGCTAGAGAGCATAGAGAAATGAGATGGATCTCCGGTCATGTGCCTTGAGCATCCACTATCAAGATACCATTTCTTGCTCCTAGCTTATGAGTTTGTCTACAAAAGAGGATGGTTTTTAGGTACCCATTTAATTTTGGGTGCCCTACAAATTGATCTACTTAATTTGTAATTTGGCATTGAGTTGTTTATGGTTCCTTTGGGAACCCATATTAATTTTTGTGGACTAATTTTCTTGAACGGACATTTGTAAGCAACATGTCCCGTTTTACCATAAAAATTGCATTTCAAATGGGGTGATACATGCAATGTGGATCCTTTAATGAAGGTAGTGGGATTTTGATGAGATCCACTCACAAATCCTATTCCACTTCTATTTCCGACGTGACCCTTGTTTGCAAGGATCATGTCCAAGCCCTTGCTACCAACCTTGAACTTGTTTAAGGTCTCTTTAAGTAGCAAGTTCTCCCTTTTTACTTCTTCTAAGTACTCACACTTAGAGCATGGGGGTAGAGAAGGAGTTTGGAGGTTATTGAACTTATTTTGTAATAAAGCATGCTCTTTCTTAAGCACATTGAACTTCTTACTAATAGTTCTACATTCATCAAATAACTCATGAAAAGCAATAGAAAGCTCATCGAAAGATAATTCTTCACTAAATAATTCACTAACCTCTTCTCCAAGGGCCATTAGAGCGAAGTTAGCCTCCTCTTTGTTGCTTGCCTCTTCGACCTCGGAGTCACTTGAATCATCCCAAGTAGCCTTGAATGCTTTCTTCTTCTTGGGTTACTTCTTCTTGGCTTGAGGACATTCATGCTTGAAGTGTCCCGGCTTTTTGCATTCGTAGCGAATAACTTGGTCCTTTTTGTGTTCAAATTTATTTTTTGTGTCGTTTTTAAACTTGTTCTTTCTTATAAATTTCTTAAACTTTCGAGTCAAAAGTGCAATGTCTTTGTCATTGTCCTCATCACTTGATATTCCTTTCAAGTGGTCTTCTTGTGTTCTAAGTGCCATATCCTTCCTGTTCTTTGGAAGGGGGTTCTCAAGCTCTTCATGAGCATGGCACGTCATCTCATAGGTCATTAGAGACCCAATAAGTTCTTCAAGCGGAAATATTTTAAGATCCTTGACCTCTTGAATGGTCGTAACTTTTGAATCCCAACTCTTTGGAAGGGATCTTAAAATTTTAGTTACCAACTTAAAGTTAGAAAAACCTTTACCAAGAGCCTTAAATCCATTGATGACATCCGTAAAGCGGGTGTACATGTCTCCAATGGACTCATTTGGTTTCATCCGAAAAAGTTCATAAGAGTGCACAAGAATGTTGATTTTGGACTCTTTCACTCGGCTAGTGCCTTCATGAGTGATTTCAAGAGTGCGCCAAATATCAAAAGCCGATTCGCAAATAGAAACCCGATTAAACTCATTCTTATCAAGCGCACAAAATAAGGCATTCATAGCCTTTGCATTGAGAGCAAAAATCTTTCTTTCCGACTCATTCCACTCACTCATCGGAAGAGAAGATTTTGCAAATCCATTTTCAACAATATTCCAAAGTTCAAAATCCATAGAAATGAGAAAAATCCTCATACGAGTCTTCCAATCACGTATAATCCACCCATTAAACATAGGCGGACGAGTAATGGAGTAACCCTCTTGCATACCGGAGTAGGCCATCTCTCTTGGGTTTTAAACCAATATGAGAGCAAACCTTGCTCTGATACCAATTGTTAGGATCGAAAAGGCACTAAGAGGGGGTGAATTAGTGCAGCTGGATTAAATATGTAACTTTGAATCGATTTCAGTATAAAGACAAGTTCGTAGGAAGACTTCGATTCGTTGAAAGAGAACTTGTAAGAAGTTGCTTGAGTAAATGAAGCAGCAAGGAACTAAACAATTTGCAGCTAAGTAATGAAATGATTCAGAAATGTAAACACTCACACATTCATGAACACAATGATGTATAGTGGTTGGTCAAATGACCTACATCCACTCTTGAAGCCTTCCGATGAGGCTCCGCACTTCCACTAGCAATCCTTTGAAGGGGAAGGATCAATACCCCTTTTTACAACCCTTTACAAGAAGTTCACACTCTTACAAGATTTCTCAAGAAGAAGAAGGAGGTGAACACTTAGCAAGAACAAGACTTTTCAAGACTTTTCAAAGACTCAAAACCAAGATTCTAACTCTCAAAGGGTTACCCTTTCGGTGAGAAAGGGGGTATTTATAGATCCAAAATGGATTCAAAATTGAGCTCCAAATCAAATTTGGAATTTCGGTGCAGGCGGTGCTACCACTGTTAGAGGCGGTACTACTGCGTGTCGATCCTGTTGATTCTTATTGACAGCGGTGCAACCACTGAGCAAAGCGGCGGTACTACCACCGCTTAGCAATGTGGCGGGCGGTACTACCGCTCCAGTGGCGATACTATCGCCGCTTAGCCATGTGGCAGGCGGTACTACCGCTCAGTGGCAAGGTACTACCGCCTAGCACACGGCTGCCAGGCGGTGCTACCGCCTGGCACAGGCGGTTCTACCGCCTGGCAGTTTGCTTTGCTAAATGGGTCTTATCCAAAGCCCAAAAAGCCTAGTAAGGGCCCGGTTGGCCCCTACTAATTTAGAGCAAGATTAATTCGAAATCCTTGCCCTAAGTACATGCTAACTACGAAGTTAAAAAACATAATTAACAATGATTTAAACCGACTTTCTTCAAGTCTTATTAGGTGAGCTTTTCGTTGAGACTTCAAGGCGGTCCTCGATATTTCCTCGGATTTCTTCCGACGGGTTCAAAGCATGCTCCGGCTTGTAAGTCACGCTCAACAAGTCTTCGACAAGCCGAACCTTCTCGGCAAAGTTTCACGAACCTTCAACGATCTTTGTGACGAACTTCCGAAAACTTGGCAAGTCACGATTCGATCTTGATTGGTTCCGGCAAAGACTTCCGATGATCCTTCGGACTTAGATGAACTCTTGAACATTGGACAGACTTAACGTCGGCAAATCACTTTATGTTTCTGACCCATCATAGTTAATCCTGCACACTTATCTTTGACAATATAGATTAGAACAAGTATTTCACCAATTGATTTTATCATCAAAATCCGAGATTCAACAGAATACCACATTGTAGGCATGGTGGGTGGGGGCATAGGAGAGGACAAAGTGGGAGACAATGGGGACAAAAACGCTCAAGAAAAGAAAGAGGAACCAGAGGACCACTATGTGTTTAACATCAGACTAGTCGATACACGTCCACTTGAGGCAAGATCGGAAGCTTCTAAGCTCATCGTCAACATGAGAGAGGCTGCGTACATATGAAGCCCTACTAGGTAGCAACGGCTCTATGCTGTTGTTAGTGGTCACTTCCACAATGACACCTCTTCTTGCCATTGATGGTAGTCTCAATTTTTTTTAATTTAAATTATACATGTTATTATATTAATAGTTTATTATGAGTTAGTATGTCATATAATCAAATTTTAACGTTTGTTAACTCAGACTTAATAAGAGAGTATTATATACTATATTTTTAAAAATATATGAGTTATTTTAGACATGAGTAAACTATAAGGGCTTAAGAGATCCATGGTCAAAATTATAGGGGCTAAAATGAACTTTAATTATTTTTTAAAATTTAGATTATATATGTCATTATATTAATGATTTATTATGAGTCAGCATTGTTGGAAAATCTGGGAGCGATATCATATGTGCAGTAGAAGAATAGTAAAGAAAATCCTAAATTTTCATAAAATGATTTCATCGTCATGCGAAGATTGGTATGCAAAAATCATAAAACCAAAACTACATATATAAGAAAGATGTATTACCTAAGAAGATCATATATCCTTGAATTCTTATAGATTTATGGGAGATGATGAAGGAAGTCAATTGTACTCTTCTCTAGCGGTAACTCACATGACAAGAGCTGTGAAGACACTCCTCAAAGAGTGAGGAAAATAGGAGGTGATAGCCAAGAAAGGCTTAGCCTATGGTCCTTTAGTTTTCTCCTATTTATAAAGGTTTTCTGTCAACCTAACACTAATGGATCCTATCCTATTGGATATTGAATCTTCATCCAACTATCCAAGCCTCTTAGATTAGTGGGTCTCTACCTGATAATCTCTTATTAGCTCTTATTGGATCTCATCCATGGGATCCAATAATTTAGGGGCTTATTGGATATCAAATAAAATAAGAACTCCAACAGATATCTCATATCCAAACCTCTACTCATCGCAACACCTATCATATGTGTGTGACCTTCTAGGTCCAATATCAAGCTGGTCATGAGTCATACCTATCAGAACTCCTTTTGGCTTAATGAATTATTATATCCATAATAATTCACTCGTCTTATCGACTATAGACGTACTAGGCCACTACGCCGTAATACCCAAATGATATAGGAGAATCTAATCCTTTAGACCTATCTGTCCTCAGTTATCGTGTACCTATAGTCCCTTATCCATCTAATAACCTAGGGACTATATACCGGGTATGATGCTATCAGACCCATATGGTTTTTACTCGAGTCTCATTCTAATCGGATTCTCTTGGAGAACTCTTTCTCTCTCAATCTAAATAACCCTAACTAAGGATTTGCCTTAGCAAGAACACATGAGATATTTCTCTCATAACACCGAGAGTGGATGATCTTCTATCGACACTAAATTACCCTCATAAAGTTGGCTATCACTTCCAATGACTAGCTGTGTTAGATCTAAAACTTTCAAACCTATATGTCCGGTATCAAAGAGTGGAGTACTCATACAGGACATTCTTGGTGTCTCAAGTCTAAGAACCAGATATACCACTAGGATGACGAAATCACTATTTAATAATGAGGTATCATCAACCATCCAACATTCTGTAAGCAGATCAATCAATGAACTCATTCTCCAATGAGCACCTATATTGTAGCTCCAATATCCCTACACGAGTAGGTATGAGACTAGTCACCTCCATTATATAGATAGGTATATAACACACTAGTCTATCTAGTTATCTTGATGTCACTCTTGAGTAACCTATAATCGAAATTTTTTAGGATTTGTGTTTAAAGATAAATCGATCTTATTATTATAATCTTATCAAAATCTGATTCCTATTGCATAGATCCATAAACATCACAATATATATATATGCAATAAGCAATATAAAGTGAAAAAAATATCAAATAAATAATAAATAAAAAGAGTGCATATTATATCACACGTGTCATCAGTCATATGATTGGCTTATAGGGCACCTATGACTAGCAAGCATGTCATGTAAACAAACTCTAATGTTTATTAACTCAAACTTGATAGGAGAGGCTTATTTGCTTTACTTTTGAAAATTTAGAGGTTATTTTATATATGAAAATGATTCGGTTGTTGCGACCTACGTTCACTCTCGATTCCTCTTCCATTGAGGCCACCAGCGTTCACTAACGATCTTTTTTCAATAGGCAAAGACCAACTACCCTCTTTATAACTCTTTTCTCCTTTTCATAGGTTTAGGAGAGAACCTATACAAGTCTCACATCTCTTTTAAAATAAGCTCGAAACTTAAAGAGGAGAAAGGGGACACTTAGCATATTTCAAACTCAGAATCTCAAGGTTTTTTGTTCTCTTTTCGTGCTTCTTCAAGTATGAAAGAGTGGGTATTTATAGGCCCCAAATGGCTTTAAAAATATGTTGAATCTCAAATTTTAATAATAAAACCAATTGATAATATTTATGATCAGATCTGCGATTTAAGTGTAGGACTAGCTTCAATCAAGAAAAGATAATTAAAGTAGGAGAAATCGGAAGTTGGGCTAGAGTGTAATATATCAAAAGATTGGACATCAAGCCAAAGGATTAGTTGACGTATCGATAGAAGGCTTCGGACGATGAGTTCATGCATCGGGCCAAGGAGCAAAATTGCATAAAATAGATCGAAGTTGTAGAGGTCAACTGGCCGATTGGGTAATAGGCCGCAAGAGAGGATGATGCGCCGACGGATTGGATGAAGCACCGATGAACCAATGACATGCTAGACAATAATTGATTCAAGCTTTGTAATAATTATCTAGATCAAAGTAGTATACATGTGTAATTGGGTTGGATTTGGCCAACTCAATTAGGGGCCGACTGGGCCCAAATAAGGGTTATGTTGGGTCTGATGAAAGGTCCAAATAGTGACCTAGAGCCACGTCAAGTAGTGGCACCACTAGGGTTAGCGGTGGAACCGCTTGAAGGCTCAACCTCCCAAGCTAAGTTTGGGTGACGATATCGCCTAGACTGGGTGGTGGTACTGCCCAGTGTCAGGCGATGGTACTGTCAGACTGGGTAGTAGTGTCACTTAGTGTCAAAGTGTATTGGGCAATGGTACCACCCAGCATATGCGGTAGAATTACTAGTACTCCGAAATCTTGGGATGTTTGAATTTTGGCTCTAATTTTTTAAGCCACTTGGGGTCTATAAATACCCCAGATATTCTTGCTTGGCAGAGCAAGATTTGAGCAAGAAAAGAAAGTGAAAACTTTGTGATTCTAAGTGTAGAAGTCCCTCCTCCTAGATCTTAAAGTTAGTTCTTAAGAGAGGTGTGTGAGGAAACACTAATAAAAAGAAAGAGTTGTAAAAGGGTGATTAGTCATCACCCATTGAAGGAAGACCATTAGTGGATACCGATGGCCTCGACGAAGGAGAAATCAAGAGTGGATGTAGGTTGGACGACCGAACCACTATAAAATCAGTTTGCACATCTTTTTCTACTTTTTTACTTACTTTGCAACTACTCTAATTCTACATCACTCGCTTGCAAATGCTTTTAAGTTAAACATTTTTTCGATATAGTTTTGAATTGAACAAAGTTTTTTGAAATCGATACTTTTATCACTACCCTAATTCACCCCCCCTCTTAGTGCTTATTGCGATCTTAACAGTTAGTATCAGAGCTATGTTATTTCTAACATCCAAGAGAAATGGCTCTTTTTGGCTTTCAAGTGTGTTACTCTATCATTCGTCCTCCTATATTCAATGGGACAGACTACACATATTGAAAAACTTGAATGAAAATTTTCTTGCTTTCTATGGATTTAAATTTATAGAATATCATTGAAAATGACTTTCAAAAGTCTTCCAAACCAATGAATGAATGGAATGATTTAAAAAATAATAATTTTTCGTTAAATGCAAAAGCGATAAATTCTTTGTTTTATACCTTTGACAAAAATAAATTTAATCAGATTTTAATTTGTGGAATTGCATATGATATTTGGCACACTCTTGAAGTTACATATGAAGACACGAGTAAAAGATTCTAAAATAACTCTTTTGATGCATGATTTTGAATTATTTCAAATAAAACTATGTGAAACTATTGGTGATATATATACTCATTTTACGGATGTTATCAATAGTTTAAAATGTCTTAGTAAATATTTTTCTAATTTTGATCTCATTAACAAAATACTAAGATTCCTTCCAAAATGTTAAGATTCGAAAGTAACGATTATACAAGAGTCAAAGAACTTGAACTGTTATTATCTCGAAGAACTTATTGGGTCCTTGATGACCTATGAAATGACTCATTTGGCATATGACGAATATGAGAATCACCTTCCAAAGAACAAGAAGGTAATTGCACTTAGAACAGAAGAAGACCACTTGAGCGAAAGCTCAAGTGATGATGACATAGAACTTCTCACAATTAAATTTAAAAAGTTCATAAAATAAGAATTAAAGAATATAAATAAACTTAATCTAAACACAACTACTTACTATGAATGAAAGAAGTCGAGTCTCTCTAAAGACAAGCGTATTAAAAGGAAGAAGAAAGCACTTAAGGATGAATTGAGTATATCCGAAGGCAAGATGGAGAACTACGCCTTGATGACTCACAACGACAAGGTATGTGACTCATCCGAAATGTTTTTACCTTACTATGAAATTACTTAGTGCTTTTCATGATTTTATTAGTTTTTTAAAAAATTAAAATATCATGTTTTTCTTTCTAGTGATTTAAAAAAAATTGAGCATGACATTTGCATGTTAATTCCTTGCACTAAGTATAAAGTGTTAGACTCACTTAAGAAGAAAAATATATTATCATTATAATTAAAATAATAAATTGAATCTTTTGTTTGAAGATGTCTTATGTTTAATGTGTTATATATTTGGTCTTAATGATTTTTATGAGTTGGTATGAGTTGATTATTATGATGAAATTTATTTTCTTGTCTTAAACATTGATGCATGATTTTATTTAGCATAAAAAGACAAAGGCATGCGTGCTTATATAAAACAAACAATTTAATTTGAAACACATAAAAAGTGATATGAACCAGATCAAGCTAGTCAAGACTCAATCAACATTCTATGATTGCAAGAAGATTCTAAAATGGCCAACGTGATCATAAAGAGAGAAGGACAAATTTGAAGACCTCAACTTGAAGAATAAAAGTCCATTCAGCTATGTTTACCAAAATTCATGAATTAGGAATATAAATGTTATTTAATGTATTCATTCTCTTTGTACTATCCTCATACTATATAAATGAGGTTGACTCTCAGTGTAAGACAGACAATTGGGAAGTATAACAATTCTTCAACACCGGTGAGTGTTTTGTTTTTAAGTTCTTGCATGAACTTTAGAACTTATCAGGCTTTTCTGCTTGTGGCGTTCAAACCAAATCTTTGCTTTTCCTTTGACTTATCAGACTTATTAGTTTATGGCGTCTTAAGGGAATTCAAAGTGCTATTCTAGTTATTTTATCAATTTTCTATTGATAGGTAATTAGAATAGTTTCTCTTACTTCATTCTTGAACGATCCGCCTTGTTTCAATTCGTTGGAGGGTGTCAATTTGCATTCCATATGTATCATAGCTCTTTAGCTATCGGGGTGTATGGTTGCTAAATTGATGATTTCCATCATTTGGTATCAGAGCACAGCTCAAGTTTGAGGTTTGCTTATCCATTTATTTGTTATCTTTTAACTTTTTCCTATTCTCTTATCACGATATCCATAATTACTATTCTTCCTTTCTTCTTATTGTTGTGTTTCTTGTGCTATCACTGTTTGTTTTTCTTTTTTTTCCCCTCACTTTATCGTCAAAAAAGAAAGAGAAACAGAAAGTTAAAAAAAACGAGAGAGAAAATCAAAAGTAAAAAAGAGAGGAAAGCAAGATCAAAGAAAAAAAAAGAGAGGAGAAGATCAAAGGTAAAAAAAAAAGGAAAGAAAGAAAGAGATCGAAATTAAAAAAAAAATTGTGAATTCAGGGACTTCGTGCAAATTGCAAAATTCTTTCTTCATTATTTTGAATTCTTGTTTCAGGTTTGGAATTTTTTTCATTCCAAAAATACTTGAATTCAAATCTTTGCTTATGATTGAAGTGCATCATACACTCCTATAAATTTGGCTTACATTTTTTTTGCTTTTATGTCCAATTTCAATACCCTTGAATTGCCACAATCTGAATTGTTTGTTTAAGTTTTTTTAGTTAATCTAAGAACTCAAAGAACAAAACAAGAGGTAAAAGGCAAGAGTGGTGAGATCAATATCGAGAAAAGCCAAACATTGTGTGAAAACACGAGTGGAGTGAATCAAATCTTGAGTGAAACACGTGAGAGAGTGTTGGTGAGGCTATTCTAACTTTGTTTTTCAGGTTGCAAACATGTCTAAAGAAAAAGAAGCGAGTTCTTCATCTAATGATCTTTTGCTTCAAGCAATGCAACAACAATTTGAACGTATGTTCAAAGTGATAGGAGATGTAAGAGATCATCTAGAAAGGCATGATGATGCAATTAATAGAATGGAAGGTGAACCACGGCGTAGGAGACAACCAGCATTCATCCACGATGAATATAATGGCGGAGATGACCTCGACGATGACCAAGTCACTCTAATTGGTCAAGATGTTAATTCTACGAGACAAACTAGGAGAGGACGTTTTGATGTGTGTGGCAAAAACATAGGCGACATCAAAATGAAAATTCCTTCTTTTCAAGGAAAGAATAATCCAGATACTTATTTGGAGTGGGAGCGAAAAGTGGAGTTGATCTTTGAATGTCACAACTACTACGAAAAGAAAAAGGTAAAATTAGCCATTTGTTGAATTTTGTGATTATGCTATAATTTGGTGGGATCAATTATGTAAAGACAGGCGTAGAAATGGTGAAAGGCCCGTAGAGACTTGGTTGGAGATGAAACAAATCATGAGGAGGAGATTCGTCCCAAGTCATTACTATCGGGATTTGTATCAACGACTGCAAACTTTGACACAAGGTTCCATGAGTGTTGATGAATATCACAAGGAGATGGAAATAGCAATGATAAGGGCTAATGTGGAGGAAGATCGTGAGGCTACAATGGCTCGATTCTGAGTGGATTAAACAAGAACATTCTTGATCTTGTGGAATTGCAGCATTATGTGGAGATTGAGGATATGGTGAATATGGCCATGAAGATTGAGAGACAACTCAAAAGAAAAGGCACAAGGTATGATTCAAAATCTTATTCGGGTTTTTCTTCTACTTGGAAACCGAATTGGAGTAAAAAGGATGATATACCCATTGTTAAGCCTAAAATTGATGGAATTAAAGGCAAAAATGAATTAGATAGCAAGGGTAAAGGTGAGAATCAACCTAATCAAAGTAGAGGTATTAAGTGTTTTAAGTGCCTTGGACATGGACATATAGCACGTGAATGTCCAAATAAGAGAGTTATGATTATAAAAGATGGGAATATAGAATCGAAAGTGAAAGAGAGGATGATGATGACATTCCGGAGGATACTAGTGACGTAGAGTATGCTAAAGGTGAAATTTTGGTTATTCAACGCACACTTAGTTTGCAAAGTAAAAATGATGAACATGGTGAACAACGTGAAAATCTGTTTCATACTCATTGTTTGATTGCTAACAAGTTGTGCAATGTGATTGTTGATAGCGGAAGTTGTACTAATATGGCAAGTACCTTGCTTGTGGAGAAACTGAAATTGCCTACTATCAAACATCCGAAACCTTACAAGTTGCAATGGTTGAATGATAGTGGTGTAGTAAAGGTAAATCAGCAAGTGTTAGTTCATTTTTCAATTGGTAGATATAAGGATGAAGTTTGGTGTGATGTGGAACCTATGTATGCTGGTCACATGTTATTGGGGAGACCATGGCAATATGATCGTAGGGTAACACATGATGGGTTCAAGAATCGTTATTCCTTGATCATGGATGGACAGATATATCGGCTTGGACCGTTGCCTCGAAGACAATTCTTGAAGACCGAGATCATAAGACAACAATATGAGGAGCTTGAGTCTTCATTAACCAAAACTTTTGGGAGGGAGCAAGAAAGAGAGAAAAAAGAAAAAGATGAGATGAGTGATAAAAATAAGAGTATTGGGAAACACAAGGGGAGAGAAAACAAGGAAGGCTTGAGTGAAAGAAAAATGAGTGTTTATGCCAAAATGAGTGATGTAAAAGAGGCCTTAACCATGAGGCAACCCTTGTACTTATGTACAAGGTCATTTTGATTTCTTCTAACAAAATTGACAAAAGTTTGCCTAGTGTTATTGTTGATCTTTTGCAGGAAAATGAGGACATCTTTCCCGAAGAAGTTCCCAATGGTTTGCCACCAATTAAGGAATTGAGCATCAAATTGATTTCATTTCAAGTGCCAAAGATACCAAATAGACCACATATAGATGTAACCCCGAAGAGACCAAGGAAATCTTAAAGCTAAGTCGTAGGCATGCAAAATGGGTGGAGTTTATTGAATCTTTTCCAGACATCATCAAGTACAAATAAGGTGATGGAGGCTATGATTCGAGGACGAATCCTTTTCGAGAAAGGGGAATGATATGAACAGATCAAGCTAGTCAAGACTCAATCAACATTCTATGATTGCAAGAAGATTCTAAAATGGCCAACGTGATCATAAAGAGAGAAGGACAAATTTGAAGACCTCAACTTGAAGAATAAAAGTCCATTCAGCTATGTTTACCAAAATTCATGAATTAGGAATATAAATATTATTTAATGCATTCATTCTCTTTGTACTATCCTCATACTATATAAATGAGGTTGACTCTCAGTGTAAGACAGACAATTGGGAAGTATAACAATTCTTCAACACCGGTGAGTGTTTTGTTTTTAAGTTCTTGCATGAACTTTAGAACTTATCAGGCTTTTCTGCTTGTGGCGTTCAAACCAAATCTTTGCTTTTCCTTTGACTTATCAGACTTATTAGTTTGTGGCGTCTTAAGGGAATTCAAAGTGCTATTCTAGTTATTTTATCAATTTTCTATTGATAGGTAATTAGAATAGTTTCCCTTACTTCATTCTTGAACGATCCGCCTTGTTTCAATTCGTTGGAGGGTGTCAATTTGCATTCCATATGTATCATAGCTCTTTAGCTATCGGGGTGTATGGTTGCTAAATTGATGATTTCCATCAAAAAGGGAATGCATTTTTTATCTCTATCTTATCGATTTCTCAATAAAAGATTAATAAATCTATGTATATTATGTTTTGTGAATCTCTTGAAAGTATTTTTGATGATTTGACAAATTGAATAAAAATAATGATATTTTTATATCATGTTTGATGATTTTACATTTTGAAATTATTCATGATGAGTTGAAGTAATGATGGTTTGAAAAATATTTATTCAAATGCATGAATCAATAATCTTTTTTATCACATGAATCATAATTCCTTTGCTTGATAGTCAAAAATTTTTTTATATATCATGATCTTGAATTCTTGGAATTTTAACTTGAGATTTTCTTTCTATAAATTAAAATCCTTGTTTCTCCTATGATTCTATTCGTCATTTACTAAAGAGAAGAATTATCCAAATAAATCATGATTGTTCTTTTATTGTCTCAAATTTACAACTTGCATTTTCTTTATGAATTAAGATCCTTGATCTCCTAAGATTCCTTTTCATTATTTACTAAAAAAGAGATTTGTCAAAATGATTCATGAATTTTTTGGATTCTTGACTTGATCTTTTATTCATTTATGTGATGGTTGAAATATTTATACCCTTAAATTCTTCCCTTCTTCTTTTCTTTTTTTCTTTAATAACAAAAAGGAGAAAGAAAATTGCTAGTATCTCAAAGAGAACCTTAAGTGTTAGCTTGAATATTAAATTGGCTTTCATAGCTTGATTTTGATGATTGAAACATTGATATAAATTTTTTATACCTCATTTGTCATGATTTGAAAATTGATGTAAAGGGAAAAGAATTATAACATTGGATTCTTTCCTTCTTCTTGATAATGACAAAGGGGGAGAAAAAAACTTGCTAGCTCAAAAAACTTGCTAGCTCGAACTTTACAAAAGGAAATAAAAATTGCTAGCTTATGTGTCGCAAAGTTTGCTAGCTTACACATTTCGAGGAAGCAAAAATTTGCTAGCTTGCACTTCTCAAAAGAGAAGAAAGAATTTGCTATTTTGAATATCACAAATAATTGCTTGCAAAGAAAGGCAAAACTTAACACTTCTCAAAAGAGAAGAAATAAAAGTTGCTAGCTTGAACATTGCAAAGAGAAGCAAAGAGTTGCTATCTCTAGAGAATCTAATTTACAAACTTGTACATCTTTAAAACTTGTTAGCTTGCATGTTCAAAAGTGATATAAATCTTACTAAATTGCTAGCTTGTATGTTGTAAAACTTATATATCTTAAAAACTTGCTAGATGCACTTCTCCTTTTTATTGATAACAAAAGAGAGAAGTAATGATGATTTGAATCATGCATGATATGATGTACTTTTATGTCTTGAAATATTATATGATTTCTTGATTTAAAGGATCTATCAATATGATATATTGACAGGGGAGTTAAGGTTAACTCCATTAATTGGTTGTAATTATCAAAAAGGAAGAGATTATTGAATCTTGGATTTTGATAATAAAATAATTGATAGTGTTTATGATCTGATCTGCATTTTGAGTGATGCAAGACTAGCTTCGATTAGGAAGAGACAAGTAAAGCAGGAGGAATTAGAAGTTAGGCCGGAGTGGAATATGTTAAAAGATTGAATATCGAGCTAGAGAATTGGTCGACGTATCGACAAAAGGCTTCGGACGATGAGTTTGAGTATCGGGTTAAAAAGAACGAAATTATACTAAGGAGATTAGAGTTGCGGAGGTCAATTGACAGATTGGGTAATAGGCCGCAAGAGAGGAGGATACGCTAAAGGATCGGACGAAACGCTAATGAATCAATGACATGTCGAACAATAATTGATTCAAGCTTTATAATAATTGTCTAGATCGAAATAGTATTTAGGTATAATTAGGTTGAAATTGGGTCAACTCAATTATGGGCCAATTGGGCCTGAATCAAAGTTATGTTGGGCTAGATGAAAGGCCCAAACAATGACATGGAGCAACGTTAAGTGGTGGCACCGTTAGGGTTGGCGGTGGAACCGCTTGAAGGCTCGGCCTCCCAAGCTAAGTCTAGGTGATGCCCCAAACTGGGTGACAGTACCGCCAGACTGGTTAGTGGTACCACCTAGTGTCAGGTGGTGGTACCACCTAAACACAATCTCTCAGATTGTGTCAGGTGATGGTACCGTCAGACTGGCGGTGGTACCACCCAACACAAGCGATGGTACCGCCAATACCCCGAAATCTCAGGGTATTTAAATTTTGACTCCAATTTTTAAAGCCACTTAGGGTCTATAAATACACAAGCTATTCTTGCTTGGTAGAGCAAGATTTGAGCAGGAAAAGAAAGCAAAAACTCTATGATTCTAAGTGTAGAAGTCCCTCCTTCTAGATCTTAAAGTTAATTCCTAAGAGAGGTGTGTGAGAGAATATTTATAAAAAGAAAGAGTTGTAAAAGGGTGATTGGTTATCACCCATTGAAGAAAGACCATTAGTGGATGCTAGTGGCCTCGACGAAGGAGGAATCGGGAGTGGACATAGGTTGGACGACCAAACCACTATAAAATCGATTTGCACATCTTTCTCTACTTGTTTACTTACTTTGCAATTACTCTACTGCCACATCACTCACTTGCAAATGCTTTCAAGTTAAACATCTTTTCGATACAGTTTTGAATCGAATAAAGTTTTTTGAAATTGATATTTTTATCGCTGCATTAATTCATCCCCCCTAGTGCTGGCTGCGATCCTAACAAAATAGAGTTAAAAAAGGTCTCATCCTGAGTTTCCAAGGTACTAGTGATACCACCCCCCTATTCTGGGTGGTACCATCACTTGCAGCATTAACTGTTGGTGGTACTATTGCCCAGTCTATGTGGTACTATTGCTTGCAGACTGACATCAAATGGTGTTACCATCTGACATAGTCTAGGGCTTTCTAGAAGAAGTACATTTTATACTTTTTCCAATTAACAAGGTTTAAACAGGTGTTCTGGGTCACTGAATGGGCCTCCTAATAAGCCTAGTTCGGCCCTAAATATCAGGCCCAATGAGCCTCTAATTGAGTTAGCATGGTTATACTAAAAACTAACTAATTTAAAACCTAACAATGATAATTAAGACCTAAACAATTACAAGATAAGAATATAAGTTTTCCAGTATATTATTTGTTTATATGAACTCTCGGCACACTTATGGTGTGTTATCCAAACCTTTGGCATATGTTTGATCCATCAGCATGTTGACTTCCGCAACATCTGATCTTGATGCAATATTCAAATCTTTCGACTCGATGCCCGATTTCTGACTTCGGTCTAACGTTTGATTCTTCTTGCTTTAATCATTTTACCTTTTTTGATTGAAGTTAGTCCTGCATCACTTTTATCAAACACGGATTAGATCGTAAATTTATCAATTGATTTTATCATCAAAATTCAAGATTCAACAATATATATATAGAAAAAATTTGCATCCATAAATAATTACACATGCACACACACACACACACACACATATATATATATATATATATATATATATATATATATATGTGTGTGTGTATATGTATGTATATATATTTATATGTATATATATAGGAAAAATTTGCATCCATAAATAATTAGGTGTAGTCTTGCGAGAATATAAATCAAGGAAAAGTTATTAAAGTTAGTACAAATTATTCAACAAGAGTTATAGATTTTTATGGTCAGACAATATAAATCAATTAATATGAACAAGTGAAAGGAGAAAAAACACATAAAGACTTGACTAGGAATAATAAAATAATTTGAGTGTTCATGATTTAACTCAAAATATTAAATTCGTTGGAGCTTAATAACAAAATAGAACATGTATTATGGCTTGCTATTTTTTAAAAAATATTTTTAAAATATTTTTATTCAGTAATTTGAAACATAAAGCAACACAACACATGTTCTATGTAATAGAAAAAAAAGGTGCATGATGTCTTAATCATCAAGTTTTGGTTAAGAGTCCAAAGAAAAAAGATAAAGTAAAAGAGACAATAAACGTGCGTTCAGTGTCTTCCTTAATCTATGGAATTGGACAACGTGTCCACCATATCTCATTATTTTGCTTTCGGCGTCTATTGATACAGCTTCATGCACTACCACACTATGCTGTGTCGTGATTGAGACGATAGCTTAGGTTGAAGTCATTGGTGACCAATTAGCCACGCTGCGAAGTGTACAAGATACACCCACCTCCCTACTTCAAGGGCTAAGCTTAGACTTTTAAGCCTCTTTCTAGCTAAAACAAACATTAAGAATTACTTGATTTTTCTCTAATCAAATACCTCCAATTTTGCTGACCGAAATGACTTGTTGCTCTCCCAATCACATGCATATATCATGTTAAGAATATAAATAAAAATATTAAATTAAAAATTAATAATCTCCCATGGAACACATTAAATATACATCCAATTAATTTAAATTTCTTATGTTGGGTTTCAATTGTCTTATCACCCATATATAGAAGTATTAAGTATATAAATTTGATCATTTAATATCTCACTTTAATCTCATAACAAAAGTAGAAGTTGACTTAAATAGACTTATAAGTGCTATATAGGTCTATCATTAACTTGGATTTAGGTCTTTTAGGTCAGTAGTTTAGGTTCAAGATTTTTGTAGGTGAATATCTTGTCATGTTGAGCCATGACCATTTGGATCATAATTGAATGTTATAATGAATTCGAGTTAAAAAAAAGACTATTAGTCATTAAATGTTAAGATATTACATGTAATATGTCATGATTTAATTTTAAGCTATGCTAGTCATGAGGGCATTAAGCCGTTAAATGAAAGGGATTATAATATCTTAGTCTAATGAAGTGAAAATTTGACTTGAATGAACTTATGAATGTTAGATTAGACTATTACCATTAACATGAGCCTAAGTATTTTAGGTGAGTGATTCAAGCTCAATAAATTAATAGATCAATTATGTTATGAAATCAGGCTTTTGTCCCATCATATATTATTTACAAACTTAAAATTGTTAGATTTAATAGAATTGACAGTCTTATTTTTTTTAGATTTAATGTAATTAACAGAGAGTTTTGAGAATGTGTAGAGATCAGAGAAATAAATTGAAAGACAGTTCCGTAGTTTAGATGTGGGTTAAAACAAGGTGATCCCTTAGAGCATGAACCAACAAGGTGGCAGGATTCCCTGACAACATCCACATACTAAAATAAAAGCAAAGTCTAGCGACGGTTCACAGTCCAATAGGAAACCCTAAAGCAAGAAGGCAGTGGCGTCTCATCCGACGAGAAAGCACGAGGGAGAGAGATCTTTGTGTGGACGGCAACACCACATCTTTCTCCTTTTGTAGTTTCGTGAGGAAACACACTTGTATTGCGCTGTTTTGGCGGCAACTAACTCATCCACAACGTGGTATGTGTGCTGTAATCCATATCTCTCTCTCTCTCTCTCTCTCTCTCTCTGTGTGTATATGCATTTATCTCCCCATAAATCTATCGATCTCTTTCTGTTTTCAGTGATAGACAGGCAAATGTGAATTGGTGTTGCTGAGGCTCATCCATCTTATGCTATCACAGCAAAATAATTGTGTTTCCTGTTGTCCTGATAGGACCATACCTGACTGTCCCAAGCAAAGGACAAAGAAGCAGGGAATCTTAAAGAGACATCTTTGGTGCTTCCTAGGTTCCCATTCTCCCATAGTTTTCAAATTTCTCAAAAGTCTAATGTTATGATACATAAATTGCCTTGATATCCAAAAAATTTGAAAACCAATGATTAAAAAACTATTTTATGAAATTTGGTTCTGTCTTTGTTTAGAACCACAAGGTTGATACGTGATACAAGGAACTCGTGAGGATAATATTCTTTGAAATATTTCTTATTCAAAGAATATTTGCCTCTTTATTTTATACATAGGAGACTCGTATAGTTGGGATCAAAATCTTACTTTTACCACAGAATATCTTACTAACTTGAATAAAGTGATAATATCGAACATATTCATAATTTTAATTTTGTAGGAGATGATACGAGGAATTTAGTTTAAGAGAGTCATTTTAAAAGAGCATTCATCATCCTTAGAAATTCAGTTTTTATGATGTGTTAACCTTCATTGAATGGGTGGCTTGACTTTGTGATGTAGATTGATGATCGATCCTAACACTAATAATAGGTGAGATAAACTAAATTAACATAACAAAGAATCTAAGTGTTAAAATTATATTTATTTTTATTATTTCAATATACAAGATGGTTCCTTAAATCTATCCAAATTTAAAAGAAAATTTAAGATTTTAGTCTCACGCAGCTAAGAATTAAAAAATTCTCCATAAGCCTATTTCTAAAGTTCTCTTTTTATGCATCATAAAAAATATTTTAAGGGCAAATGTCTTTAAAAAAAAAGCTTATAATTTTTAATTTTTTGCGTAAAGCATCTTAAGTTTTAAAAATTCTCATAGAGCGACTCTTAGTTATGTGAAAAGACCATTTTCCCTCATAATATTAAAAAATTTCAACTTGTAGCCCTCGTTCTAAACCTAGCCTATGGTGGTGGTGCTCATTGGGAGTTGTGTGAAAAGATCATTTTCTCTTGTAACATAAAAAAATTTTGCCTAGCCACCTGACCCGTTGGATCTTATTGTGGTTTATCGTAGCCCTAACTTATGGTGGCGGTGCTCATTGAGAATTGGTGGGGGTGGCCCTGTGCATGGTGAAGGGGGGGCGATTAATCCTTGCCCATGGGCTATAGCGAAGGGGGTGGCAAGCCCTTGCACAAGGCTATAGGTAAAAGGGGGTGACCTCATACAAGGTGGAGGGAGGCGACATGCCCTCACATGAGGTCTACGAGCGATGATGGGACGATGAGAGTGATAGAAGATCATGATATAGGCAAATATGAAATTATAATTTTACATTATTTACATGTTCTAATCCTCAATCAATTTATAATTTTAGGATCAATCATAGATTTAAGTACATAATTTGAGCACATGATTGAGAAAAATCTCTCTCTTACATCCTGTATAAATATGTATTCTCTTAATAAATGAAGTCATTTATTTCACAACAACTTCTTCATGGTATAAATGGCTTCTTACTTTAAGCAAGGTTCCCTCTTCCTCGTTCTCTTTTCCTCTAGCCCACTAACAACTGCTATTCATATTCCTCGCCTACCCTATTGATGCTTTATAACTTTTTTTGCTATCGGATTCTAACATTGAATTGAAGACGAAGATGTGTAGCTCCTCCTTACCAATCTCCTAGCATGATCTGCTCTACAATAAATCCACTTCACTTTGTTGATCTGATAAGCCTCTCTTAATGATCAACAAGCTTCTTTAACAATCCTTCATCATTATGCAATTCTGCTTGATGGGCGTTCCCTTTGCTCTTACATACTAAGCATCTTCATTAGCATCCTCATCCTCTTCTCAGTAACTACCAAACTCACTAGTGCCTTGAATCTACAGTTGATCTCTTGACGATAGTATATTGCTTACCACTATCCTTTCGACTATGTTATCAATACTTGTAATTAAGAGAAGAACTCAGAAGAGAATGGAAGAGACTACCCTCTTCTACAATCTTAGATCAGATCCTCCCTATGATCTAATTCATCATATCAAATCCTCCCTTATACACTTCTCATATCTGGTCTCCTCCAACAAATCAGATCTCCACCATTTGTGTATTCAAATCAGATCATCAGTTGATTTTGGATTTTTCCTATTAGATCATAGCATCTTCTCAATATGTCCTCCTCTTTTACATCTAATGCTCTAACTATTGTTTACTCAAGAAATAGTAGTTATCTCAACCTATAAGACTTATATCTATCAATGTAACAATTCTAACCTTTCAAACTCTCTAAAGGTGATAACTATATATATTAGCAAGCAAAATTCACCAATCTCCTCTTTGGATATGACCTATTAGGCTACATTGATAGCTCTCTTAATTATTCACAAAAAAATCCAAATATCAAAAGACTCATCCCAATGGCAAATCTTGATCATAAGTTATGGCTATGATAAGATCATCTCATTCTATAAGTCATTCAAGCCTCAGTCGTTGGCTTTATACCACCACTGATCTCTTCATACAGTACTATAGTAGAAGCATGATCCAAGTTATGAACCACCCTCGCTAATTGCTCTTAGACTCGCATATTAAGTCTTTTACCTATATTGATAAAAATAACATATGAGGAAAGTACTATTATTGATTATATGTAAAATCTAAAGGTTATTATAGATAATTTAGTTTTAATAGATCATTCTCTAAGAGATAAAGAAATTAGTATTCATACTTTTAATAGCCTAGGAGATAAATATAAGGAACTAACGATAATAATTTAGGCACGTGACTTACTAATATCATTTAAAAAATTATATAATAAACTGATTGATCTTGAAACGTATCTAAAACGAAAAGAAAGAAAGATGAGACCAACTATCATAACTCATTTAATAAAAAATCCAACGAAAAAAGGCAATCGAAGTAATAAGAACTTTAATAAAGGACTAAACAAGACACATCCTAGACATATGGGTAATACACAAAGCTATCTCCCTCTATATCACTATCAACTCTCTAATTATAGTAGCAACTTCAACCCAAGCAACTCAAGAAATAACTTTAACTATAACTATCAGTAGTTCTGGCATCTTAATAATAATAATCAACAAAAAGTCATATGCTAGTTTTATGATAAAATTAGACACACAATAAAAGTTTGTTGATCTTGAACCAAGTCATTACTATACCCAATTGGCCTCAAGCAAACATTATGAATACTTCAATTGCTTATCCCTTATCCAAGTAATTAGATTATTGACTCAAATGCTTCTCATCATATCATTTCTTATTTATAAAATTTATCTATCTACACTGACTATGGAAGTAATGAAGACATCATTATTAGTAATAGTAATAGAATCCTTATCACTCATACTAGTTTCACAATACTTAATTCATACATAAAAGTTGATGATGTTTTGTGTATACCTTATATCAAAAGAAATCTTATTTCCATCTCTCAAATCTATAAATAAATTAACATCACTATTAAGTTCTTTTTTAACTCATTTCTTGTAAAGGATTTTAGCACAGAAGGTAGGTCAGAATAAAGATAACATCTACCGGTGGTAATCAACTTCATAAAACACTCAGCCAATCATTTTTATTTCAATTACTACTCCATATATAATATCGACGCCTTAACCACCCGTCATCCTCCATACAATAATAGCTAATTTCTTATTATTCCATTTCAATTTTCAAATCAAGTAGAATTACAACTCATTATGATTCTTGCCTTTATAATAAAAGTCATAGAGTACCTTTTGAAATATTTTTCATGTCTTACTCCAACCGTTTGAAATCATTTACATTAATATTTAAAGCCTTGCCCCAATTATTTTCTTTGATAATTTTAAATTTTATATTATTTTTATAGACTACTTTACTAAATATACATGGTTATATTCTCTCAAATATAAAATACTAATCGAGAACTTATTCCAATCTACCACTAAAATAATTTACTCTAATAGAGGATATGAATACAAAGCTCTAACAACTTATCTCTAATCATATGGTATAACATCTCAAATCATCATTACACACATGTTAATTAGTTGGCTCTACCGAATGAAAGTACTGATATATAGTTGAGATTAGTCTCACCCTCATATATCAAGCCTTTATGCCATTAATCTTTTGCCCAATAATCTTTTAAATTACAATCTATCTCATTAATCACATACTCACCCTAATCTTATAATACACTAATCACCATTTGAAAAACTATTTCATAAAACCTCAAATCTTTATAAATTTAAAAGTATTTAATTATTTATATTATCCCTAGCTATACCCCTATACTTCATATAAGTTAACACCAAATTCCAAGCCTTGTATCTTTATTTGGTACTCCCTTAAATATAATATTTTTTGGTACTATAATCCTCAAACTCAAAAAGTTTTTGTATCACATCATGTTATTTTTGTTTATCTTTCTTTTTCAAAATCTTTTTCGGTAATGTGAGTCACTATAACAACTATTTATTACTGATTTCATATGAGTACACTTCAACCCTCTCAAGCACACCTCTCACAACATTAGCTAATAATTCTCTACTAGATTTATACTCTCTTATTACTCCAGTTTAACAACACCTTACCACCTATGCAACTACTCCATCTACCTCTCTACCAATTACTCTACAATGTCCAATGAAGCAAAGGAAGCGTCTCGATACTACAAATGATGTCTTTGTCCTCTCCTCGACCAAGTGACACTAAAGTGTATCAACTTGATCAAGTACATATTGCCAACTATTTACTAATTCTTATACCTTCAACATAACCTAATAATACCACAAAGCCTAGACATCATATAGCAACATGCTTCAAAAATGATATCTTCAAACCATATCAAATCTTTGATCTTCATGCTACCATAAGCTTTATACCTGAGCTTACTGAACCCACAACCATCACCCAAGCCTAAAAATCTCTATATTAGCATAAAGCTATATGTGAGGAATTTGATGTCCTACTCTATAATACCGTATGGACAATTGTATCATCTCACTCTATACAAAATGTCATCATGTATAAGTAAATCTTTTGAATTATGCGAAACACAAATGGATCCATTTCTAGATATAAATCACATCTATTAGCCAAAAGATTTTACCAACAATCCGATATTGATTTCATAGAGACCTTTGGTCTAATTCTTAAATCAACGATAATTTGACTCATTCTGAGCTTGACTATCACTAAGGTTGATATATACAACAACTATATACTAACAATGCTTTCTTGTAATGGAACTTAACTGAAGATATTTTTTTGCAATAACTCCCTAGCTTCATCCATCCTTGATATCCAAATTATGTTTGTAAACTATAAAAAATTATTTATGAATTTTGCTAAACTCCAAGAGCCTAGTATATCAAACTTGGCTCATTTTTTATGTCAACTAACTTTGTCAACTCTAAGTCTGACACATTCTTATTCCTGTAATAATTAAAGGGATGTATTATATATCTATTGGTTTATGTAGATGATATTATTATTATAGATAATAATTTCATAAAGATCGAATAATTTCTTAATCAATTGGTTGATTGATTCTCTATCAATAACTTAAAAACATAAAGCTAATTTTTATGAGTGGGAGCAATGTTTATATCTTTTAGATTTTTTTATCATAAAGGAATTACATTCAAGATCTATTATAAAAAACAAGCATTTAAAATATCAAAGAAGTAGTCACCGCACTCTTCACAACTAAGTCACTCAAATTATATGATGGCAGTCCTACTACAGATCCCACATAGTATCGACAAATACTTGGTTCTTTGTAGTATTTATTTCTCACATATTTAAATATTTTATTTACAGTCAATAAATTATCATAATTCATACATCAATCATCCACTGTGCATTGGTTTACACTAAAATGTGTTCTACGATATCTTAAAGAGTCTCAATCATAGACTTCTCCTTCGTAAACACACATCTCTATACCTTTGTCGACATTGATTGGATAGGCAACATTGATGATAGAACATTTATGTAAATTTACATTATCTTCTTTAGAACAAATTTGATCAATTGGAGTTTCAAGAAACAAAACACAATTACAAAATTCACTATTGAAGTTGAATACCAAGCTATCATTATCATCACTACAAAACTCAATTGGGTTATGAATTTGCAACACAAATTTAGCATTACTTCTCAATCCACTCTTATAATGTCGATGCCACCTACTTATGTACAAACTCGATATTCCACTCACGTATGAAACATATTACTATCAACTTTTACTTTATTAGAGATCAAGTTATCAAACGTTAAGTAGCAAACTCTCTCACAAGACTCGATATTTTAGTTATATCGGTCCAAAATTAACATCCTTGATAGAAGCTCAATCTTATGGGGGCTTGATAGAAGATCATGATATTGATAAATATTGAATGATAATTTTACATTCCTTATATGTTTTAATCCTTAATCAATCTATGATTTTAATATCAATTACGAATTTAAGTGCATGATTTGAACATATGATTGGAGTATATGATTAAGAAAAATCTTTTCCTACTTGTATAAATATGTATTATTAATAAAATCATCATTTTTACAGTAAATTCTTTAAGGGATTAACATGTGGGCCTACTAGAATAGGGTGAAGAGGAGCAATTGGTGGGGCAAAGGTGCGATGCAAAATAATTATTTTTATAAAAAATTCTGTAAAAAGTTTTTGAACTTGAGATCTTTCCGAGAGCCCATGCTTTAATAAGAAAACGCACGCATACACCTAATATTCTAAGTATTATTTGGTATTATTTTTTTGATCCCAATTATGTCTGAGTCAAGGACGCACGCTTATGAACCTAGACTTCGAGTGCATATATAGCTAATTATTCTTACCACCGTATCCCTTAAATTTAGTTAATTATTTTTTTCCTGCATTAAACTTTCATGCATACTAGGTATTCATTAGTTTAATTGATAAAGACAATATTTATCGTATGATCTTGTGTTTCTTTTTTTTTTTTCATCGTTTGCTTTTACGAAAAAGAAAAAAAACCTTATATAGCTTTTCTTTTTTGGGTAACAGAACCGTCGCCACAAGCGTTGACTGCGTCAGCATTTTGGTAACAGTGCAGAAAACTATGTCTCTTGGCAACGCCAACGCATCACAACGCTCTTCCACCAATCATCCATTGCCACGTCCACCAACCACAGCGCTGAGACCTTGATTCCATGAAAATCTTTTGGTTGGATTCTCTCAGTCTTTCTTTCTCTCTCTACATGCCTTCCTTTAGTCACCATTCCCATGTCTCGTGGTGCTGCGAATGCCCACAGACACAGTGGCTCCTCCTGTAATACAAGTCATGCAACAAGCCATTTCCATGCTCTTTCCCCTTTATAACTCCCATTCCATTCCTTCCCATCCATCTCCGTTGCTTTAGAGCTACCTGTCTTCTTCCGTATATAGAAAGCAAGACAACAGCTCAACCTCCTCCTCTCTCCTCTAATCTTCTAACAGCGACACAGTAGGTAGGGAGAGAGAGAGAGAGGAAGATATGGGAGGAGGATACAGAGAGGGGGAGGCGGAGGGGCGGCTCTTCGCGGTGCTCCTGTGCGCCGAGGATTCGGAGTACGTGAAGAAGGTGCATGGCGGCTACTTCAAGGTGTTCGTGAGCCTGCTGGGGGAGGAAGGCGAGACGTGGCACGTGTACCACGCGTCGCGCGGCGAGCTGCCCCCCGCGGAGGACGTCGACGCCTACGACGGCTTCGTGATCTCCGGTAGCTGCAGCGACGCCCACGGCGACGACCAGTGGATCCGCGACCTCCTCTCCCTGCTCGAGGCGTTGGTCTCCAAGAAGAAGCAGCTTCTGGGCGTCTGTTTCGGTCACCAGGTACTTCTCATTGACGACTCCCGTTGTAGAATGCTAGTCCAAAGGCACGGATTTGGTGCCCGCCAGGCGTTCGACCCGTCTTCACGAGGGACGCCTGAGATGTGAGACAAATAGGGGAATTAAGGCCATTTTGGCCATTCCACAGTTTGATTCTGATGATTCTGAGCTTCCAAGGCGTCATCTTGGAAGTGAATTAGGCCTAATCATCTTCTAATTTTGTCGGTCATCGTCATCATCATCAATGGTTTAATTGTGCAGTTCATATGTTTGATGAGTAATTAATGGTTTAGGCGGCTTCCATTGATGAGTCATTATGTACTCTGTTACGGTCCCTACGGCTCTACGCCACCTTTTTCTACCACTCTAAACTAGCATTTGGGAATGTGGCTAAACTCTGAATCCTAATGATAGGAGATGCAAATTCACACTTCCCTTCTCATTTGATTGATATTGGCAAAAGAAATCAAAGATTAATATCATTTGAGATATGCGAAAAGAAACCGTGATGTAGCAACATCAAGGACCAAGTCGAAAGCCTGATGGCCAAAAGCACAGTAGGATGGCCAAGTTATATTTGTCCTTTGAAATTAATCTAGTATTTGATCAGGTCAAGTCAGAGACCTTCTTTCTTCTCTTTTCTTTCTTTGTTCTTTGAGATAAAGTCAGAGGTACAATGAGAAACACTTGGCTGAAGTCTCTTTAAAAGAAATGTTTTGACCAACGTAAGGTGACAATTGTAGACATAAATTAATTAATTGGCTAAAGAATGCCCTTATTTGCATTGACTTAGGAACGTATACAAAAGGTAGACATGAATTATTCAATAATTTCGACGTTCACTGGCTTCACTTTTCAAAGATTTATGGAGCCTACCTGGTGAAAATTGTTCATTAAATGAAGCATGATTCCTTGTCTTAGCAAGTTCCAAACTTGTAGCATGAATTATTTTAGTTATCAGATTGGGAACAATTATTTTAGTTATCAAAGGAACATGATTCATACGAACAAATAAAAAAACGAATTATAATTTGCTCTTTTCATTTCGACATGGTTGACAAGATGCCTTATTGTTTTACACTGCTCATTAAGTTTTGTTGAGAAGCTGAAAATGATGCAGCTATAAGACTTTCCTGATTCTGACATATTTGTTTCACAATCTATTTCAGCACCACTGAAACTTAATGCTTCAGAATCATCTATATCTGCTTGCAGATTTTGAGTCGGGCATTGGGCGGCAAGACTGGCAGAGCCAAAAGAGGGTGGGATATAGGAGTGACCTGCATCCACCCCTCTCATTCCACCATCAAGCAGTTCTCTTCTCTCGACATTCCCTCTCATCTTCCTATCATCGAGTGTCATCGCGACGAGGTTCGTTATTGATATGTGGTTTCTTGTTCAGTTGTCCTTAAACCTTTTTCATGTCCCCTAACTTGTAATGCATTCAGTCATGGTTCATTTGTTCAGTGAGATTATAATCAGTTTTAGCTGCAGGTGTGGGAGCTGCCTCCTAATGCACAGGTAATGGCTCAGTCAGAGAAGACTAGCATTGAGATATTTAAGTATGGCAACCATGTAATGGGAATCCAAGGCCACCCAGAGTACACAAAGGACATCCTCATGCACCTCATCGGTAGGCTCCTCCAACTTAATCTGATTCAGGTGAGATGCTACTACTCAATACTCTGGAAGTAGGCAATTCAGTATGTACTGTACAGATCATAATTCAGGATTGATTCTAAGGACAGCAAGATGAGAGAAAAAACTCAAGTTGCAGCACAAAACATTAAATGACCAATTGTGATTCCTTATTTTACTTGATGTTATGCAAACCTTGATGATACAACTTTAAAGCCAGAGCACTTGAAAGATTAGGAAGTAAGATAAACATCATATTTGATATCTTTTCCTTTTGTCACAATCAACATGCATTGAATAGCTGTAGAAGCACACACGCACGCACACACACTCCTATAGATCCAGTTTTTATATGCGCGTGCAATGCAAAACTATTTTCTCTTTGAATCACTTGTCACAATCCGAGACTATCTTCTCTTTCTCTGTTAATTTCTTAAGTATAAATAGTACTCTGAAAACAGAGTTTCCACAATTTTTTATACTGTTATTTATGATATTATTGTCCTCCTATGATAGATTATTCATACTAAAAATGATAATAGGAGACCTACACATACCACATGCACGCACGCACGCGCACACACGTGTACAAATCCAGTTTGCAAACCTATTTTCTCTTTGAATCACTTGTCTCGTTCTGAGACTATCTTCTCTTTCTCTGTTAATTTCTTGAGTATAAATAGTACTCTAAAAACAGAGTTTCTGCAATTTCTGATACTGTTATTTATGATCTTGTTGTCCTCCTATGATAGATTATTCATTCTAAAAATGATAATAGGAGACTACATTGAAAATGCCAATTTAAAGAAGTCCTCAAACATTTTCTTGAATTCAAATTAATTCTTATAGATGGTCAGCATGTAACTTTTGATGACTGCATTCATCAAAAGTTCTGCTGATTTGATGTATGAAACCCCCATAAATTGCTCCTCGCTAACTTTTCATAAATGGCATTTGCAAGCCTTCTTATGTTAAAGGCTTTGCCATGATGATCTTCTTGGAATATGCAATGTAACCACACTTGGTTTCCTGCAGAACTGTCATGCTGAAGCAGCAAAAGCAAGCGCAGAGGCAGGAGAACCAAACAGAGAGGCATGGAAAAAATTGTGCAAGGCCTTTCTCAATTGCCAACTCTGATTGATACTACCCACAAAACCTTCCTATCTCAAATTGGAACCAGAATAAGTTATCAATTATCTCATCTTACAACTCCAGGATCTGTCCATAGATCATTGTGTAATTGGTTTGCCTTGTGTAACAGTGACAGATTTTATGGAATGTTATTAGCTGATGACTTACCTCAGAAAAATTACTTCTTTTGCAGATGATGCCTATGTCTAATTTCTTTCAATTGAAGATAACATCTTAGCACTGGGAGCATCACCTCAAGAACACAAAGCATCATTCTAAGTATCCAAATGGCAATTAAGCAAGGATCATCAGTCAAGAACATGCATGTAGTGAGAACAGGTCTTGACAGTATGAAAATATTAAAAGTTCTCTACTTCTTGTAAAGTAGAGACAAACAGTATAAGTTCAACTATTTCATGTTGTATCAACTATACAAACAATCCTTTCTCAGAAAAAAAAAAAAAAAAAACCTTTACAAGCAATCCTATCATTTTTCTGTCAGATGATAAGAATTTTATTTGTCAGTGGAATATAAACTAGGCAAAAGACTCTTTTACATTAAATGTCAAAGACCCATTTTACAGATGAAAAGATCGATTTTTTAAAATGTATTAGCATCTCATTTGTTACTTTGTGATGTTCCAGTCAATTTCTGCTACAAAATTGAGATGGTATACTTGCTTTCTGTGGTCTCTCAATAACAGTAATTCATTAAGCTGCTTTAATTGCCTGCTACATGCTTTATAATTTTTCCAATATGTGTAAATCATATTTACATTTTATAGCAAACTCCTCAAGCAACAAGAATTTTTCCATTTATTTTTATTTGATGTAAACTGGAATATAATTTTCTTTTTGTCGATTTTCACCCTTATTAGGTTCACATATTTAAAATGTTAATGTTTGGTATCAAATTTAAACATGTTATGGAAATGATTCATAGTTGAATAAAGAATTTCTACCACATACTGTATTAGGGGTCATTTATGCTTATTATTAAATAATTATAAATTTTTCCAAGCCAAACACAAAGACCATTATTTCATGAAGCCAAACACAACTACCCATACACGAATATAAGATTGTATGACCGTATGCAAACTGGACAATAGCCACCGGAATAACTACACAAGCCTACTACTATTTTCCAATTTTTTGTTCCAAACACAGCAGACTTCGAAGTGTAAGGAATCTCCAAAGATCTGACATGACAAATCAGGAAAAATCAGTTTCAATTTTTTAAAATGAGAATTAGACAATTTAAGATTGTCATTCGAACATTCCAACAAACCACAACATAGTGATAAGGCTAACTAGGTCTATTAGAAGTGCAATCGTGCTTAAAGACCATCATGACTAGCAAGAAAAAAAGACTGACAGTGAGTCAAGAAAAAAATGTTGTTGATACCCTTCTCACATCCGAGTAGCAATAAACATCTTCATCCAAACTTTAGGTGATTCGCGGAAAGCTCGATATATTATTATTTGAAAAGATCAAACAATGTTCATGATAATAAGCAATTAAGAACCCAATGCAGCACCGAAACCTCAGCAGCATTCATTCATCTTGACTAGGGCTAATTATATATTATAGTTACATTTAGTATTTCGATCCTTATATTTTTAAAAATTATATTGAGATTTTTATATTTATAAAAATAAAATATTTAATCTCATTTCTACTTATTCTGTTAATTTTGTTGACGAAAATACTATACGTGATTAGTGATAAACTGAAGTAAAGTAAAATAAAAAGAATGTGTTCAGTAGTAAATCTTTATCAATAAAATCAACAATATAAAAAAAATAAAATTAAATATTTTACTTTTGAAATCTCTATATAATTTTTAAAAATATAAAAACTGAAACAGACTCCCCAACACTGCAAAATTGATGCAACGAGACAGTACCCTTCAGCAATAGTCAATCAAATTCCTTCTAGGTTCATAGAGCCACCACCCTGAGCAGGAGCTGACGGTGGTGCCTGAGGTGCTGCAGCAAACAATTCAGTTTGGAAGTAAGTTTTGCAAGTACTATGGATAAAAGGGAAAAAGTAAAAGATCAGGATGAACTAATAGCATCAAGATAAGCTAATTGCAACAGCTAAAATATTGCGCTAAATCAGATACAGCTCAACGAATGTGGTGAACCAGATTACAGGTACTTCATATTACAGTTCACAAATGACAAGATTTGTCTTCATCATGACAAACTAGCTTTCACAAACTTCAAAACACAAACGTAAGTTGAAACAGCCGAAGATATTAAATTTCTCATTTGAAAACAGTTCCATTAAAATCTAGTAATTAACAATTGAACATTTCAAGAACCTTTTCTCGGTCTTTCATTTTTATGCCCTAGAAATGACAAGATTTGTCTTCAGCATAACAAACTAGTTTTCACAAATTCAAAAAACAAATGCGAGTTGAAACAGTTGAAGATGTTATATTTCTCCTTTGGAAACCATTCCATCAAAATCTAGTAATTCACAATTGAACATTTAGAGAACCTTTTGCCAGTGTTTTATGTCTTATAACTGTGTACCATAAAAGATGTAGCGAATGAGTTTAGGAAACTCTATCTAGAGATATGAGATAGCATCAATGAGATTAGTCTGAATTGGTGCTGAAAAGCACAAATTCGTGTAGAGTAACATTTTTAATGACAAGGGCTAGATAGTACATGCTATCCCAAAAAGTCAAGCCTATTTAAACAAACAAGAACATAAAACTCCTATATGTGCAATCGCATCATAGTAGTTTAGTGTCGAGGCAATGATTTTATTCCGACTTCAGATCTACAATAACGTTCCATATTGGAACTGAATGAAAAATATAAAGGCAAACGATATGTAATAATGCAATATCACATGTTGCTAAGTTGCATATGGATAATACCAACATAATATGGCCGATATATTTTCCGATGGTTATTTATCCACAACCTCTCAGCCAATAAAAAGGAAGAAAAGAACAAGTATTACCTAGCTGAGGAGGATTCCTCTCTGGAGCGGGGCGTCAAGCCGCGGCTAAACGACCTATAGGTATTATTCAAAAAATTAGCTTACGGAAAATATATATTTTGCTAAATATTAAAATCCATGATCATATGCTTAAGATCATTTTCATATGACCATAAATCTAAACAAATTGGCAGCGTCCATCCAGCTAGTCCATGATTTTTACCCTAAGAAGTACATACATATGATCAGAGGAATAACTCAATCATATCATCTTCTAAGACATGACTAGAATATAGGAGCCATTCGATCTAGTGATTGAGGAAGTTAGTTTCTAATTTTGCCTATAAAAATCAAGGTAAAAATATCTTGATGATAGTTAAAAAAAAACATAAGTTATCATCAACCATCAGTATTTCATAAACGGATCGATCAATGAACTCATTCTACAATAAGCACTTACACTATATTCTTAGTATCCCTACATAAACAACTAACTATGAGATAAGCTACCTCCATCATTAAGACAAGTATATAATATATCAGTCTATCCAATTATCTTGATATCCTCTCGAGTAAACTATGACTAGGATTATTTATGGTATATGTTTAAAGACGAATTGATCTCATTATCATGATCTCATCACAATCCGATTCTTATTGTATAGATCCATGGACATCACAATACATACAACAAACAACATAAAGTAAAAAAAATATCAAATAAATAATAAATAAAAAGAGTGCATATTATGTCACATTTGTCATCACTTATATAATTGGCTTATAAGGCACCTATGACTAGCAATCTCCTACTTGACTCAAAGTCAATCACCTATGTTTTTGATCTTCATCAGACCCCTGTGATGCCCAAAGATAATATGAGATAACGGTTTTATCAATGGATCAACGATGTTATCTTCAGATAGAATTCTTTCCATTGCTACATCTTCTTGGGCCATGATCTCTCTGATTAAGTGGAACCTCTACAGAGTGTGCTTAGACTTATGATGAGACCTAGGCTCCTTTACTTGAGTAATCGCCTTGTTACTATCGCAATATAAGAGAATTAACTCTTTATTGTTTGGCATGACTTCTAGATCTGTGATGAGCTTCTTCATCTAGACTCCCTCTTTTGCTGCCTTTGTCGCAACAATGTACTCGGCCTATGTATCTTGCTTAAAACTCTTCCAGTATACTGCTCCTCTATTCAAGGTGAATGTATACTCTGAATTAGACTTGCTATCATCGGCATCAAACTGAAAACTCGAGTCCATGTAGCCCTCAACCCTGAGGCTACTTCCTCTATATACTAATAAAAGATTATTAGTCATTCTTAAGTACTTAATGATACACTTTACTACATTCCAATATTCTAAATCTGGATCCGCTTAATATATGCTCATAACACTTAAAAGCATATGCTATATCAAGCTTAGTATATAGCATAACATACATGATAAATCCTATCGTTGAGGCACAGGGTAATCTATCTATGTTTGCCCTTTCATTAGGAGTCTTTCGGGACGTACTCATAGAAAATAATATCACATGTCTCATCGATGTGAGACCTCCCTTAGAATTTTTTATATCAAACCTTTTGATAATGATGTCTATATACTGGATTGAGATAAGTCAAGCGTCCTCTTAGATCACTCTCTATAGATCTGAATCTCAAAAATATAGGATACTTCCCCTAAGTCCTTCATGGGGAAGTGTCTAGATAACTAAGCTTTAACTATAGAGAGCATTCCTATATTATTCTCAATAATCAGAATGTCATCCACATATAATACCAAAAAGGTAATAGTACTCCTACTTATCTTCCTGTACATACAAGACTCATTTTCATTCTTAACGAAGTTATAAGGTCTATTCGCCTCATCAAATCTTATGTTTTAACTTACGAAAGCTTGATTTAGTCCATAGATGGACTTAAACAATTTGCACACCTTATCTGATCTCTCCTTGGATACGAATCCTTTAGGTTTTATCATATACATCTCCTCCTCGAGGTTGTTATTGAGGAACGTGAATTTCATGTCCATCTACCAAATCTCATAATTATAATGTGCTGCAATAGCTAACAAAATTTGGATGGATTATAACATAACTATGAATAAGAAGGTTTCGTCATTGTTAACACCTTGCCTTTGATGATACTCCTTAGCCACTAGCCATGCTTTATAGGTCTCTACCTTTCTATCTACTTCTATTTTCTTCTTAAAGATCCACTTGCAATCAATAGGTATGATACCCTCAAATGCATCAATTAGGTTTCAAATCTTATTAGAGTATATGGAATCTATCTTGGAATTCATGGCTTCTTGCCACTTTCCAGAGTCTATACTCGTAATAGCCTCCTCGTAGGTTTGAGAATTAATATCCTTATCATCCTTTCCTCTGATATATCTCACATATCTCTCAGGAGGATGGAGTGTTGAATCTCATATTTTGATGATGAAATCAATTGATAGTGTTTATGATTTAATCTACGTTTTGAGTGACATAGGTAGCTTCGATCAAGGATATACAATTGAAGCAAGAAGAATCAATGTTGGATTGGAGGAGAACATGTCAAAAGATTGGACGTCGAGCCGAAGGATCGATCGACGTATCGGCAAAAGGCTTTGGATGATGAGTTCGGGCATGGGGCCATGAAGAGCAGAATTGTGCCAAGGAGATCGAAGTTATAAAAGTCAACTACCGATTTGGCAATAGGCCATAAGAGAGGATGATGAGCGCCAAAGAATCGGACGAAGCACCGAATGAACCAATGACATGCCGGATAATATTTGATCATGCTTTATAATAATTATCTAGATCGAAGTATGATTAAGGTGTAATTGAGTTAGAATTAGGCCAACTTAATTAGGGGCCAATTGGGCCCAAGTTTGGACTATGTTGGGCCAAGTGAAAGGCCCAAACAGTGACCCAAGAGGTGGGTTAAGCGGTGGCATCGCCAGAACAGGCGGTGGAACCACTAGTGGCTAGTCTCCAAGACAGTCTCCGAGACTATGTCAGGTGGTGGTACCACTAGACTGAGTGATAGTACCACCTAGTGTTAGGGTAAACTGGGTGATGGTACCATCAGACTAAGCGATGGTACCACCTAGTGTTAGGGTAGACTGGGTGATGGTACCGCTAGTACCTTGAAAACTCAAGATGATTTAAATTTTGGCTTCAAGTTTGAATCCCCTTAAGGCCTATAATTACTCTTCTCATCCTAGATTAACAAAAACATCAACTAAGAACAAAAAGATAAAAAATTCTATTGTAATCACTTGAGAGATCCCCTCCTTTTGTTCGAAGATTTAAATTATATTTAGAGAGGGGTGATAGGGCTTGTAAAAGGTTATTCTCCTAAATCTGTGAAAAGGAGAAGAGGGTTATTTGGGTAGTTATTCTCCACCCATTGAAAGAAGATTGTTAGTGGATGCCGATGGCCTCGACGAGGGAAGAATCAGGAGTAGACGTAGGTCAGATGATCGAACCACTATAAATTGGTGTGCACTTTTCTTCTTTGTGGATTACTTTTATTGCATACTATCTTTACTGCCTTTCTTCCTTCTATGATTGTTTTCAAAGCTAAACACTTTACTAATACGATTCTTGTAAAATCAAAAAAAATTTGAAATCGATGTAAACGTATTTTTATCGCTACATTAATTCACCCTCCCGCCCCCCACTTAGTATCATATTAATCCTAACATGGGGTACTATGTCAGATCTACATAAAATCAAAACTTGTGTGCTACGTTCCTAAACAGACTTGGGCTACGGAATGGTGCTTGAGCTAAGTTCTCGAACCTTGCTCAATTCTATCACGCTCCCACTATCTCCACTAAGAACACTACCCTCTTAGCTACAAAGACCTTTTGGTCTTTGGGGTGATATAAATAATACTCATAAGTATTAAATCTCAGATTTTGATGATGAAATCAATTGATGAATTATTGATCTAATCCATGTGTTGAGAAAAGTGATATAAGATTAACTACGATCATGGAAAAGGCATAAAGCAGAAAAATCAAACATTGGGCCAGAGTCAAAGATCAGAAGTTCGCTGATAGTTCATTGAGAGTTCATCAAAAGCTTACTAGGAGTTCACCAAGAGTTCATCGGGAGTTCACCTAAATCTTGCCAAGAGTTCACTTAGAGTTCATCGGGAGTTCATCGAAAGCTTGTCGAAGTTCACATGAAGATTGCCGGAAGTTCACCGAGAATTTATCGGAAGAACAATTGACATACTAGACATCTAAGGTTAGTTAGTTAAGACCCTAATTATCATAGTTAGAACTTAGTTTGAGTTAGGTTTAAAAGATAATCTCAATAACTCAATTAAAAGCCAATTAGGCCCAAATCAGGGCTAGTTTAAGCCAAACTGATAGCCCAATTGATGACCTAGAGCCATATCAAGTGTTGGCACCACTAGGGTTGGTGGTGGAACCACCTGAAGCTTGGCCTTCTAAGCTAAGTCTATTGAGTCTCGAATTTTGATGATGAAACTAATTAATTATGTTTTATTATTTAACTATGTTTTGAGTGACGTAGGTCTATTATCGATCGAGATTAGACAGTTAACAGAGAATGAATCAGCGTTGCGACGGAGGAAATCACGTTAGGAGATTGGACGTCGAGCCGAAGGTTGGGCCAACAATTAACAGAAGGCTTCAGACATCGACCATCGGGCCAAGAAGTGTGGTGTTGCACTAAGGAGATTGGGGTTGCGGAGGTCAACCGCTAATTGGGCAATAGGCTGCAAGAGAGGATGGTGCGCTGAAGAACTAAATGAAGCGCCAACTAATGACATGCTGGGTAATAGGAGGTTGATTCGTGTAACTAACTAGATCAAAGTAGAGTTAAGGTTTAAATGTGTAGGATTAACTACGATAACGATGAAGACATAAAGCAAAACAAAGTGCAGGAGTCAAGTACGATGAATTCGTTGGGAGTTCGAGAGTTCGACGGAAGTCCAAAGATTCGTCATGAGTACTGCCGGAACTGGCCGAGAATGAGTAGGGAGCTTACCGAAGGGTTTTCGAAAGTTTACCGAAAAAATTTATCGAAAGTTCACTGAGCTCACCGGGAAAGATCGGAGCTTACCGAAGAAGCTCGTCAGAACTCTCCAATATCATCGTGAAGTCCAGGAGCTTGTTGGGAGTCCATAGAATGATGTCCGAGGGTTCGTCCAAAGATCACCAGAAGTTCGCTGGAAGCTCGTTAGAAGAAGTCTTGATTTGTCGGACATTGTTTAGTTTAGAAAATATCTTTAATTTTATAGTTAGCACATAATTAGGGTTAGGATTAGGTATTAATCCTATAACCTTAGTAGGGGCCAACTAGGCCCGGTAATGGACTGGTTTGGGTTGGGGTTAGGGCCCAACCAGAAGTGCTGGATCCTGTCTGGCAGTGGCATCGCTAGACTAGGGCGGTGGAACCACCCCAGGTCCAGCTCCCTAGGATGTACTAGGTGGTGGTACTGCCCAGTACACTAACCGTGGTAGTGTGTCAGGTAGTACCACTAGACTAGGCGGTGGTACCGTTAATAACAGGTGATGGTACCGCCAGTACCTGGTAAACCTAGGATGGGAAGGTTTTTTGCTCTAAGTTTGAATCAAATTGGAGCATATAAATACCTCTCATATCCTTGGTTTGCACACACAAGCACACATACTTTAAAAGTGAGAAAACGTTATTAAAATTACTTTGGAAATCCCTCCTCTAGTTCTCATTTATATTCCACCAAAAGAGAGGAGTGAAGTGCATATAAGGGTTATCTTCTGAGCCCATCTAAAGGAGAAGGTGTTGTAAGAGGTTTTGTCTTCGCCCGTTGGAAGGAAGACAACTAGTGGAAAACCAGTGGTCTTAAGAGAAGAGGAATCGGGAGTGGACGTAGGTCGTATTACCGAACCATTATAAAATCAGGTTTACACTTCTATTCTTATTTATCTTTGCTGCAAGCCTTTACTTTACTGTAATTACTTGAATCCTTCTCATTCTTACGAATGACTTCAACTTTACATCATTCCAATATGCGCAATCGAAATCGATTTTCATCGAAACGTGTTTTTATTGTATGAAGTTTTCAAAAGTATTTTAAATCGTTGAAATTTATCATTCTTAACTACTGCACTAATTCAACCCCCCCCCCCCTAGTGCCACTTTAGATCCCAACAAAGTCTGAGCGATGGTACTGCCCAGACTGAGTGGTGTTACCATCAGTAGTTAATGCTACCAGGCGTTGGTACTACCAGAGCTCAATCTTTGAGCCTCTGTCAGGTGGTAGTACCACCCAAACTGAGCGGTGGTACTGCTAGTGCAGAGGTGTTAGGCAGTAATACCCCGCTCATCCCTGCTCAGTAAGACAATGATCTTGAATAAAAATTAGTGTAAAATGCTATTGTAATTCCTTTAGAATCCCCATTCTCTAGCTTTAAGTCTTGAATTCAATTTGAGAGAAGGGTGAGTAAATAGTAAAGGTTATCTCCTAACTTATGAAAAGGAGAAAAAGGCTGTAAGAGGATAATTGATCTTCGCTCATTGAAGGAAGACCATTAGTGGACGCCAGTGGCCTCAACGGAAGAGGAATCAGGAGTAAACGTAGGTCACAATGACTGAACCACTAAAAATTTGGTGTGCCTTCTCTTCTTTGCCTTTTTCTTTTTTATTACTCACTAATTTACTTGCTCAATGCTTTCACTCACACTTTAAGTTAAAAGTATTTCCGATACGACTTCCATTAATATCAAACTAAAGTTTTTAAATCGCTGACATTTTTATGTATGCACTAATTCACCCCACCCCCCTTAGTGCCGATTTCGGTCCTAACATAAGTTTCCTTAGGATATCCCATGAACTTGTACTATTTTATCATAAATTTCAACTTGTTAGGGTTGTGTCTCCTAATGTGGGCAGGGCAGCCCCAAGTCTTAAGAACCTTAAGATCAGGCTTCTTTCCTTTTCATATCTCATATGGTGTAGATACTATCAACTTAGTTGAAAGTATGTTTAAAAGGTAAGTTATGAAATCCCCAAAATGAGATAGGTATGTCGACAAAACTCATCATAGACCACATCATATCTAACAGTATGTGATTCCTCCTTTCTGATATACCACTAAGCTGAAGTATATAAGGAGGTATTCATTGGGATAAAATCTCATGGTCCTTGAGGAACTAGATGAATTTTATACTTAAGTACTCACCTTCTCAATATGATTAAAGAGCCTTAATACTCTTTCTAGTCTGGTTCTCTACTTCATTCTTATATTATCTGAACTTCTCAAAGACTTTAAACTTGTACTTTATCAAGTACACATGTTCGTACCTAGAGAAATTATTAGTGAAAGTAATAAAGTAGGAGTAATCACCTATGGTCTGAATTGACATGGGACCATATACATTGCTATATATGAGTTCCAATATGGCTCTCCCTCTAGTTCCATCAAATGGAGAGTTAGTCAGTTTTCCATAAAAGTAAGACTTGTAAGTTGCATATGACTCATAGTTGAATGGATCTAGATATCCATCCTTCAGCAACTTTTGAATCATTCCCTTATGAATATGACCTAGCCTATAATGCCATAGGTATGCAATATTCACCTCATCTCGTTTTCTCTTAGATGCACTTACATTCATGATATATGGAATGAAGACGAGCCTTGTATATACAGGAAGGTAAGTGGGAGCACTATCGCCTTCTTAGTACTGTATGTGGATAACATCCTAGTCATTGGGAATGATATAAGAATATACTCTACAGTAAAGACTTGGTTATCTAGACACTTCTCCATGAAGGACTTAGGAGAAGTATCCTATATTTTGGGGATCCATATCTAGCACATGCTCTGAATGTCACGAGCAAGTATTAGACAAATCGAGGCTTAAAGCACTAGAAAACAATCAAATGTATTCTTAAATATATAAGAAGAACTAAGGATCTTTTACTGGTATACGAGAGAGGTAGTCTCCAGGTTGAGGGTTATACAAACTCGAGTTTCCACTCCAATGTAGATTATAATAAGTCTACTTCAGGATATGTGTTCACCCTTAATGGAGTAATATGTTAGAAGATTTTCAAGTAAGTTACTACTACTAACTCAACTATAGAGATAGAGTACACTGCTATAATAGAGGCAACAAAGGAGGGAGTCTGGATAAAGAATTTCATCACAGATCTAGGAGTCATGCCAAGTAGTGAGGAGCTAATTCCCTTATATTGCAATAACAATAGAGCGATTGCTCAAGAAAACGAACCTAAGTCTCATAAAAAATCTAAGTATATTTTGAGAAGGTTCCACCTGATCAGAGAGATCGTAGCCCAAGAAGATGTAACAGTGGAAAGTTTCATCTGAAGATAATATTATGGATCTATTAACAAAGCCATTCTCTCATATTATTTTTTAGCATCACAAGGGTTTGATGGGGATTAGACACATAGGTAATTAACTTTAAGTCAAGTAAGAGATTATTAATTATAAGTATCTTATAAACCAATCACGTGAGTAATGGCATGTGTGACATAACATGCACTCTTTTTGCTTATTATTGATTTGATATTTTTTATACTTTATATTGTTTGTTGCATATATTATGATGTCTATGAATCTGCGTAATGGGAATTAGATCATGATACGATCACAATAATGAAATCAATTCACCTTTAAACATAGACCCTAAAGAATCCTGGTCATAGATTACTCAAGGGAGACATCGAAAAAAATCAGACAAACTAGTGTACTGTATACCCATCCATATGATGAAGACAGTTAGTCTCATAACTGCTCATGTGGGAACACTAAAGATATAATGCAAGTGCTCATTGGAAAATGAGTTCATTGATTGATTTGCTCACAGATCAATCAAACGATGTTTCTGTCGCCCTAGTTGATGATACCTTATTATCAGATAGTGATTCTATTACTCCAGTTGTGTATCAGGTCCTTAGACTTAAGAAACCAATGATATCTTATATGAGTACTTCACTCTTTGATACTGAACTTATAGATTTGGAAGCTCCAGATCTAGCACAATCAATTATTAAGAGTGACAACTAACTTTACAAGAGCAATTGAGTGTTGATAAAGGATCATCCACTCTTAGTGTCATGAGAGAAATATCTCATGTATTCTTGCTTAAGCAGATCCCTAGCCAGGGTCATTTGGATTGAGAGAGAGAGCGAGACTCAAGTAGAAATCACATGGGCCAAACAACATCATGCCTAGAATATGATCTCTAAGATATTCGATGGATGAGGAAATATACATACATGGTAACTAAGGACAAATAGATCCAATGGATTGGATTTCTCTATATTGTCTAGAGATTATAATGTAGTAGCCTAGTATATCTATAATCAATAAGTCGAGTGAATTATTATAGAGATAATAATTCACCAAGTTAGAAAGGTGTTCTAATAAGTATAACATTTTCATAGAAGATAACTGGTTAGTAATACTCTGTATTTCATTCAAATGCTCAGCAATAGAATCACCCTCTTTATATTTTTGGTTCACAAGTTTTCTGATCAAAAAAGCTTTGTTGCCAGCGGTTTTTCTTTCATAGAGACCTTCCAACATTTTTCAAAGAGAATATACAGAACTTTCAGTAGAAACATGGTGAAAGATACTATCATCGAGCCACTATCGAATAAACCCAACCGTTTTTCGATCTAATCTCTTCCACTCATCATCTGTCATAGTTATGGGTTTTTCACTATCCCCTTGCAAAGGTCCATACAAATCTTTGCAATACAAGAGATCTTCCATTCTTGGTTTCCATATCATCCAATTATTTCCGTTCAAACTAATCATTCGAGAAACACTATCAGCCTCCATGTTCAAATATAAAAATTAAATCATCAAAACCTTGCTCTGATACCAGTTGATGGGAGAAATATAAAAAGGATAGGTAATAAATAATAACTTTTGTATATGAACAAATACTAGCAGGCTATAACACATAGCGGAATTAAACAGAAATCACAATCAAATAGAACACCAAGATTTACATGGAAAACCCCTTCAACGTGAAGGGTAAAAACCACGGGACAAACCAGAGAATCCACTATAGAAATAATGAATGTACAATTCTCGAATCTCTTGCCCAAAACCCAAGCAACAATCACAAGAGAATAACTGGGATACAAGGATCACGTCACTGTACACAATATCCAAAACCTCCTCGAGCAATCACAGAAGAATTCATTGAAGATCTTATCTAACCTGAGATGAGAAACTGTTTGGATGAGTGAGAACAATTTCTGTGTTTTCCTTATCTTCTTCCCTTTCTTTTTCTCTTGTTTTTCTGCCCTTTTCTCCTCTCTTTGAATCCCTAATGTCGCTGCGAAGATTCTGCCCTTTGTTGCGATGTTTAATCTGCTTTTTTTAATTCACAGCCACCATTAGCCCCTATATATAATTAGGTTTAGGTTAGGGTTTAGGGTTAACAAGAGGGCTATGGGCTGCTAAAGCCCATATGGGCTGAATTTGGCTTTATCAGCCCAACATCTATTACTAACCAAAAGAGTGTGGACTATCTCAACCTTATTATGAATGCATTTATGAGGACAAAGGAGTAGGTATCTATGACCCGTTAGGCCTTATCAGTGAATCAGGTGATGAAATCTGCTAACGGCTCATCCTTTGCCTATCGGATCTCGAGAAGGGCAATGGTCAAATGTTAAGGCCACACTTCCTTGCAAAATGCTCCTCGAACTCACTCACAAACTAAGTGAATATGCTAACCAAGAGGGGATTCAAGTGTGTTTACCATTCTCAAGCTACATCCCTCGAGGCTATGGGAAAGACCCAATACATCAAGGCTTCCAAAGTGCTTTATAATATCAGCCGGGTGTAAAAGGCTGCTACATGCTCTATGAGATCTGTTGAATCTTATATTTTGATGATGAAACTAGTTGATTATATTTTGGTGATCTAATTATATTTTGAGTCACGCAGGTCTACTCTCGATTAGGATTAGACAATTGACGCAAAATGAATCAGCATTGCACTAGAGGAGAACACATCAGGAGATTGGACGTCGAGCCGGAGGTCTGGTCGACGATCGATAGAAGGCTTTGGACAAAGAAATCGAGAATCAAGCCAAGAAGAGCAAAGTTACGCCAAAGAGATCGGGGCTACGGAGATCAACTACCGATTGGGTAACAAGCCACAAGAGATGATGATGCGTCGAAGTGTCGGATGAAGTACCGATAGACCAATGATATGCCAGGCAACTAATTACGATTCACGTCGTAATAATTATCTAGATCAAAATAGGATTAGCTTAATTGGATTGTAATTGGGCCAACCCAGTTAGGGGCCAACTAGGCCTATATTAGGGCTGTGTTGGGCTGAATGAAAGGCCTAAATAGTACCCAAGTGCCACGTCAGGCGATGGCACCGTTAGAAGGCTCAATTTTCTAGACTGAGTATGGGCGGTGGTACCGACTAGTACACTGATAGTGACAGTATGTCAGGCAGTGGTATTACCCAGCACTGGTGGTGGTACCACCAGTACCTAAAAAACTCAAGGTGGGAAGGTTTTTGGCTCCAAGTTTGAATCCATTTGAAGCCTATAAAGACTCCTCGCATCCCTGGGTTGAACACACAAGCATAGAGATTTGAAAGTAAAGGAACGCTGCAAAATTCACTTGAGAAATCCCTCCTCTAGACTTAGATTATTTTCAGCCTAAAGAGAGGAGTGTGCTTGTAAGGGTTATCTCCTGAGCCCATCAAAAAGAGAATGTCTGTAAGGGAGTTAGTCTTCTCCTGTTGGAAGGAAGACAACTAGTGGAAAGCCAGTGGCCTCAAGAGAAGAGGAATCGGGAGTGGACGTAGGTCGGATGACCGAACCACTATAAAAATTAGTTTGTGCTTCTATTCTTGCATTTACCTTTCTACAAACCTTTACTTTACTTATTTACTGTCTTTCATCTTCTCTAAATGTTCTCAAGTTTAAGAGCTTTTCCAACACGATTATCATGAAATCTGTTTTTATCATATGAAGTTTCAGAAATCGTTTAAACCACAAACCAACCTCCAAACCCACCCCCTCTTTTAGTACCAAACTAATCCTAATAAGATCCACTCATATTGTGAGATCCAATCCTCTATTAAATGCTTCTAAATTTAGTAGTTAGAAGCTTGGGGAAACTGACTCCTATATCTATCGAGTGAAGGGGGACTAAACAAAGATGAAGTTAGCCAAATTCTCTATCCCTAACTATGTGGAACTCATGATGTATTTCCTCTAGACATCGACTCATCTATTGGAGTTGTGCTTATAAGGTGCACTCCAAGTCTATCGACTAGGCCATGGACTCAGGAATTGCCATTTGCAAGTGGTGTGGCCCACTAAACTTAATGTTGGGGGACCTCAAGAGCCCCTCCATCGGGAGGTGAGCCAAAGGAGGACTCCAAGGCAATCTCCATCTGAGCTGATCAAGGCATCTCAATGGGCAATTGGGGTGCAATCAATTGCTGCTAAGGAGAAAGATCATGGTGACTGACTATATTATCCTTAAAGTATCTAAACCTATTGGATAAGGTTCAGAAAGACCTCTGTCGAGACCAACACGTGGGTCAAAGTCACCATCGGAGTACAGACCAAGGTCGTTAAATAAGCATTAGTACCGCATCAAGGTTTGCATCGAGATAGAGGCATCGAGCGTTGGGAATGTCAATTGTTGGCCACCTTAAATGTAGGTGATATGGGTCAACAACAAAGCACTCTCGTTTGAACACTCATTGAGCTAACTGGTGGGATGGCATTCTTGCGACATTAGACCCTCCTAGTATCATAATAGTTGTGTGATTATTGGTAACAACTTAGTCAGCCCGACTCGATTCTAGACTGTGTGCAAGAGTCCTAAAATGACTGAGAACGTGGCTTAGGTGTCTGCTAAGGTAATGACTTATACGAAGACCAAGGTTAAGTGAGGTCTCGATTAGGTTTGTGCAACGCTTAAGTTAAGATTGATATAGAAAGTGAAGTTATGGACGAATAATAACTGATATTGAATAATAATAAATTAATATATTTTATAGTAAACTGAGTTCAAAAAATGCCAGGAATTGGCACCATAACCAAAAACAGATCCCAAATTTTCACGCCTGGAATGTCTTCAACTACGATCCAATGAAAATTATATTAGCAGAACCTTTTAATAAAATCAAACGTGATTTCGGCGTAGCTACATCTCTGCATTGCTTACAGAGTTCTACACTTCTGGTCTCTCGAAAGTAGGCAAGACCCAGAACTAATGACAGCCATATAAATCCCTTTAAATTCCCTTATGCACAATATCATGGAACTTACTCTTCAGGATGAATTTACTTTATTATTCTAGTATTGATATAATATTTAATTAGGTGTTACAAGATATCTGAAAGCAGCCTTTCACATGGTGAAATGACCATAAACTCCCATCGTGTCCATTACATGAAGGCTTTGCTTCTGTAATTTTGTCATTATTCTCAAATTTTACCTTTAACATATATATTTAAATATGAATTAGATGTTCTTAACATAGATTAATGTGTAGAATAACAATAGAAACCCATATCGTTTTATGTCCACTAATTCTTGTCCTCCATATATGCCTGTTGTTGGACTTGAGAGGATTGCTGTTTAATTGGCCTTGTCGGTATGGATCATTTTTGACCTATGCAAAGTTGCACAAGGATGTTGCAGTAGGTTTGGGCAACAGTTGGTTTTCGTGGTTCAAAATCAGTGATTTAAAAAGAGAGGTGCCAAGGTGTAGGTCCCGAAAGAGATATTATAAAATATTAAATTATAAAAATATATGATATAATTGATAAATATGGTTATATAAATTAAAATATGGTATTAAAGTAAAAAAAATATAAAGTACCAAATCACATTATCCATCTTGTAATAACAAAAATATTAAAAGACTTAAAACAATAAAATTTTGTTTCAAACTCTATCATCATCATAATCAACATTGTCACGTCATCATTTTTCTCTTCCTTTCGTCCATCTTCGTCAAGATATATTTTCTCCACTTCGACAATGATAGAAGATGAGCTTGATATTTTTGTACTTATTTTTTTTTTCATCATTTGTCTTGTATATATTTATAATTCTCCAACACCTGAAACTCTTATCACATCTTCCAATGTCAAGTTTTCATCTTCAAATATAAGCTCATCTTTAACATCTTGTAAGTTTGCACCCATCTCTCTTATTAACCACTCATTTGAATCATTAATGTCTAGTAATGAGATTGGATCAATGTTATTTCGTAAATCATGACGAGCCTTCAATACTTGATTATACTTTATATAAACAAGATCATGTAATTATTGATACTCCGATCAATTTCTTCTTTTTGTATGAATTTATCATATCATATAATTTAAAAATATATTAATACATCTATTTCAAAAAGAATAGATTAATTAAAATAAAATTATTTTGTGATCCTTATATACTTGAAAACACTCTAGTTTCACTCACAACCCATAGTATTATATGTCAAACTAAGAATTTTAATAACCAATTGTTGTAAGTTCAGGATTAAAATTCTAAATAGACTTCATCATTTGGTAACAAATTTTATTTTATTATTAACAATAACATACTATACATAAAATTAATTATATCATTTATTAATATCTAGAGATGTAGTTGTCCTATGTTGAACTATCATTAAAATTTTAAAAAATTATTGATATTTTTATATAGAGATAATTCATATATGTGATGGGATCTAGAGTATATATGATGGGATCTAGAGCGGCACTAAGATGGGGTGAATTTGTACAGTGGTTAAATACAACAAATTTCAACAATTTAAGAATCTTGAAAAACTTTGTACGATTAAAAGCAACATTGCGTTTCGATTGTGTTTAACTTAAAGACTTACATAAGAAGATGAAGATGAAGTGGAGCAAGTAAAGTAAAGGATTGCAGCAATGTAAATGACAATAAGTAAATGCAAACCTGATTTTATAGTGGTTCAATCATGTCACATCATAAATTTATAAAATATAATAAATCATCAGTTTATTAATCGTAATTTATAGAATATACTCCTTTCTTTTTTTTCTTTTTTTTCTTTTCTTTTCATCCTTGAATTCAAATCCTTGCCTTTATAATAGTAAATATTTTATTAACAAAAAAAGATTACATCTTCTTGGTACGGTCACAAGTCTCTTCCACCCAAACTTCAGATCAATTATAAAATTATAAATTATGCTGAAAATAAATATAAGATAAAAAATATATCAGCAACCATACATGCTGGTAGGAACCTCAAAAAAATCATAAAAATAATCTAACATTCGTGAAACAAATATCAATAATTTAATAAAAAATAATAATATATCAATTCATCATAAAACTTAAGCATCTGAAAAACAATGATAATTTCTTAAGCAAAATCATGCATCAGTCACATGCAACACATACAAGATAACTGGATAACAAAGGCGTATATCACACCCGATGGTGCACTCTCCCAACAGCAGATGGAGAGGCATACTCTATGGCAATAGCGGATGGAGATAATCTATATCGCACTCCCAACAGCGGATGGAGTGGTATCCCTCACCCGCCTAAGTGGGGACACGTTCCTCCCGACAGCAGATAGAGGAACCGTCTAACCATCACATCTGATGTTCCGCTAATCCTCGAAGGAAATCACCACACCTACCCTCAGCATGGATACATAAACATCCATGATCATTTATTTACATTCACTTATTCATTCACACATGCATCCAAGAAATAGTATGATCAAATATTATAAGAGACTATGCTTTATGTATGATTTACTAGACTATGTCCATTGGTGGCTCCGTACTGTAATGGACCCGTGGCTCCTTTCACAGGTTGGAGTTCCAATGTAGACCATTAGCCTAGTTACATCTACTACATGGCATAATCATATCAATATCATAAACTTAAGAAAAGTAGGAAACCAATAATCATTTTCAAATGACATCTTCAAAGAAAACTTTTAAATTCATCAAATCATAAAGGCTTAAAACATCAATCACTCAATAGTCCTCAATCAACTAAAACCCTAATTGGAATAGCTCAATTGACTTAAACCATACTCAATTCAATTATGACCTAATAGAATCAACCTTAAATCCTTATAGAACTAGTTTGGAATCACCCTAGACTAGTCTAATTTAGATTTGATTAATCTCAATAAGGTCAAGTAGGATTGAACTGGTCAAATTCGTCTGGAATCACCCTAAACTGACTTTAACCGATCAAACCTATATGATTTAGTCAATTAAAGAGCTCAAACCAATAAAGGAAGAGGGAATCAAACTATGTCGTATAGTGCTAGCCCAAATTGAACCAACCCACCTAAGTATTAGACGGGTCATATGCGCTGCACATACCTGTCCCAAGTAATATATTAAATTGAGGTACAATGGGCTATATAGAGGAGTGATAATGTGTCTAACGTCAATCGCATCGCTGGACAGGCTTAACTTCATGGACTAGGCTAAGCCTTACTCATAAGTTGGGCTAAGCCTTACTCATAAGTTGGGCTAAGCCTTACCACTGAACTGGGTCATGCTTGGCTCAAGAGTTAGGTCATGCTTAGACATATGATTTGAGATCGTATTTGATCATATGGACTAAGTTATACCTAGATGCATGAGTTGGCCTATGCTTGGCCATATGATTAGGTCGTACCTTACCACATATGCTTGGATGTACAAGGCCACATGGACTGGATCATACCTAGTCACATGGTTGGATTAAGCCTGGCCACATGGGTTAGATCAAATCTTACCACATAGGCTGGTTCCTACCTAGCCACATGGGCTATGTCATGCCTAGTCACATGGGCTGATTGTACCTAGCCACATGGGCTAGATCGTACATAACCACATGAGCTAAGTCGATCTAGTCTGATATATCAACTTAACTTAAGTCAAACCCCAATTAGAATCCTATTATCAAATAATATTTCAAAAATCTAAATTATCAAGAATAACTCAAATTCATGAATTAAAGAATTTAAATCCATAATCTTAAATTTAAGACTAATTAAATCATAAAAATTCACATATAATTCATAAAACATAAATATATCTAATTAAATAATTTAGAACTATTAATCTAAAATAAAAAATTTTAATAATTAAACCAATGTTAAAATTCAAAGACTAATATTAATCAAATAATCATTATAATATCATGAATCAATTGTCATTATTTATTAATCATGAAATTTTGAAATTAAAATATTATGAATTATTATAAAATTATAATAATTCTAATATCAATATTTTAAAACATAAATCAAAGCAAAAGAGAGAAAGGATCCTACCTCTCCTCGGCTATCCTTTCCTCGAGATCATCTCCTCGAGAAGCCCTCTTCTCAATCCTCCTATTGTCATGCTCGGTGAGGAATGAAGGAAGAGAAGCCCCCTTATATAGGAGAAGATGAGATCTCTCCAAAAAGGCAAGTAAATATTTAAATTTATATTAAATTTATTTTTATTTTACTTTCACACACAAACATAGAAACATAATATTCATTTATAATGTCGATTGTCGATTGGACCTCCGGCTCGACGTCCAATTTCCTGACATGATTTCCTCCGACGAACACTGATTCATCCTGTGTCAACTGTCTAATTCTGATCGATAGTAGGCATGCGTTACTTAAAATATAATTAGACAACAAAATACAATCAATTAGTTTCATCATCAAAATCTGAGACTCAACAATATTATCTTATCTTACACCTTAAGACTTGGAACAAATTTTGCAGTGCACTGATATAATCCATTTACAACTTCCATATTAAGCTTAACGAAAGTATTTTTATAAAAGAATTCTGTATTTAAATAATATCATACTACATGTATTGGATAATAAAATTAATAATTTTATCTTTCATTAAAGATTGCAAATATTTTCTTATATTTTTTTATTTTCATCAAAAGACTTTTAAGTCATCTCTTTTGTTGTATCCATGGCCTCATGATTATATCGCATTATAGGTGTCTTTTCATTATCTGTCAAGTAAAGGACTCGAATAAAAGGGTTTATTATCTTTAAAATATAAACTATAAGATTTCAAAAGGATGACATTAAGATGATATCACTGCTCTCTTATCTTTTACTTCTTTTGTCTATTTGTTTATCACACATTTCTCCAAGATAAACATATTTCTCAAGTTATGTTTTTAACGATGTATACTCTATAATATCAAGAAGAAAGTAGCAAATATCATATCTCACCAATTCCTTATTACTTATGAATTCTCCCATTGTATTCAAAGCCCTAATATAATTATAAAAAAATCCAACGATAAATATTACCCTTTTTAAAGTCTTCTTAATTTCAAAAAAATTTTAATACCCTCCAATATTAAATTAATGCAGCGTATCATATATGAAGTCCAATATAAGTGTTATTTTTTTTACTTCAAATAATTTGCCTAGGAGAAATGATAACAAAATTAATAAAAATTAGGAGTCACAGTTCTTCCATTCAAATTAAAGATAAAGTAATTAAAAAATAAAAAATTCAAAAGATAAATCCTATTAACTAACACAATGTTACTTCCATTATCGGTTATAACTTTGACGATATTTTCTTTACCAATTTTTTTACAAACTTATCAACCAAATCATATATTTATTCTCTAGATTTCATAAAAAATGATGCATATATTAACTTTATAAATATTATTCTAAAAATATAATTGATCATAAAATTAATTATACTCCTATGTCTCCTATAGGTCCAAGCATCTAACATAGTTTAGCAACCATGCTTTACCCGTGATTCTTTGGGGCCCTTTAATAAGTTATTTATATCATCCAACTCTTTTTTTAGTAATGAAACTCACATATAATAGTAACTTAGAGGTTTTAATCTCCCATCATATTTTTTAATAGTTTCAATCATCTCCTTAAAATAATTTAAATGATAAGTAATAGGGGGAAAGTCAGCCTAATAAAAGAAGTGAGCAATGTGTTGAATTATCTTTCCTTTATTTTTTTATCACAAGCACTATTTATATTTTATTTGTCTTAATTTTACTTTCGCTTGCTCTTGTTGTTTTTGTGATCCTTGATACATATATAAGTCCATCAATCTCATTTTACCCTTCTTAACAACTATAGCCTCTTTTCCTTTTTTTTATCATATATTCTTTTCTCACTTGGATTGACATTTTGAGAATGATATTCTTTTTCATCATCTCTAATATGTTTAATATTATCCTTTAATAAAATCTTATAAGATTCATTTCTTTCTATCCTTTTTTTAATCATATAAGCTAGCAACTCTTCTTTTATATCAGGTGAAAACTGCTTGCAGATTGATGCATTCTTAAAATTTCCTACTATATGCTACTTTGCATGAAAAATACAACCTCCAGTAGTCTTATCACAAAAGTTGTAAGTAACTACATTAGGATCTTTAAGATCTTTTAGATAATTATATTTTCAAGCAAGATCCTTTCATGAAATTTTTTAAGAATATTATGAATTGTTCTGTACACTTATCATTAATTCTAAAACTCTAATAATAATTTTAAATAAATAGGGATTAACAATGTTAAAAACTAAATAGTATTATTAATCTAAATAGAAACTTCTTTATACAATAGTTAACAATCTATTGTTAACAATATATTATTTACTATTAATAATAGTTAGAGAGGAAAAAAGAACTATTAATAGTAATTAGAGGAGAAGAAAAGTGTCATTCATAGTGGAAAGTGTTGGGAAATCCTTCTGGGGAGCGACATCACATGCATAGCGGAAAAACAGAAAACAAAACCCCAGATTTCCCGTAGAATGTTTCCGTCATCGTGCGAAGATCAGTGCGTCAAAAACAAATCTGCAAAACTGCACGTGTAAAAGAAGATACCTAGGGAGATCCTATATCCCTGAATTCCTATAGATCTGTGGGAGAGGATGAAGGAGGTCAAGCGTCCTCCTCTCTAGCGGTATCCACACGACAGGGATTGCAACGATGCACCTCTCTCTTTGGGGAGAGGAGAACAAGAGGTGGCTACCAAAAGAAACCCTCAGCCTATAGAGCTTTGGTTCCCTCCTATTTATAGAGGCCCCTTGAAAACCCTAATGGATCTTTTGCCCTATTGGGTATTGGATCTCTATCCAATTACCCAAGCCTCTTGGATTAGTAGGTCTCTACCTAATAATCTCTTATTAGCAATTATTGGATCTCATCTCAGGATCCAATAATTCAGGAGCTTAATGGATATCCAATAAGATAAGGGGTTTAACGGATATCTCATATCCAAACCTCTACTCGTCGCAATACCTACCATATGTGTGTGACCCTCTAGGCCCAATATCGAGCTGGATGTGAGTCATACTTGTCAGAACTCCTTCTGACTTAGTGAATTATTATCTCTATAATAATTCACCAAACTCATCAACTGCGGACGTACCAGGCCACTACGCCGTGGCCCCCAGACGACACAAGGGAATCCAATCCTTTGGACCTATCTGTCCTCAGTTATTGTGTATCTATAGTCTCTCATCCATCCAATATCCTAGAGACCCTATACCGGGTATGGTGCTGTCAGGCCCATATGGTCTCTCCTCAAGTCTTGCTTTTGTCGGATTCTCCCGGAGAACCCTTTCTCTCTCAATCCGAATAACCTTGGCCAAGGATTTGTTCGAGAAGAACACATGGGATATTCCTCTCATGATACCGAGAGCGGATGATCATCTATTGACACTCAATAACCCTCGTAAGGTTGGCTACCACTCCCAATTACCGGTTGTACTAGATCTGGAACTTTCCAAACCTATAAGTCTGGTATCAAAGAGTGGAGTACTCATACAGCACATCCTTGGTGTCTCAAGTCTAAGGACCAGATACACTACTAGGACTACGGAATCATTGTCTGACGTGAGCTATCATTAACCATCCAGTATTCCATAGGCGGATCAATCAGTGAACTCATTCCCCAATGAGCACCTGCACTGTACCCTTAGTGTCCCCACACGAGTAGCTATGAGATCAGCTACCTCCATCATATGGATGGATATACAGCACATCAGTCTATCCGATTATCTCGATGTCTTCTCAAGTAACCTATGACTAGGATAATTCAAGGTCTATGTTTAAAGGTATCTCGGTCTCATTATTGTGATCTCATCATGATCTGATTCCCATTGCACAAATCCAAGGAGATCACAATATATGCAACACGTAAGATAAAGTGATAAAACGCCTAATAATAAGCAAAGAGAAAAAGTGTATATCAAGTCACAAATGCCATCACTTATGTGATTGGCTTGCAAGGCATATATGACTAGCACTTATCATATTTACAATTCGTTGCAAATATGACTCAATTCATGCCATCACTCATGTCGCATATGACTCATAGTCAAATGGATCTAGATATCCATCTTTTAGCAACTTTTGAATCCTTCCCTCGTGGATGTGACCTAGCCTACAATGCCAAAGATATGCATTACTCACATCTTCTTGTTTCCTCTTAGACTCACTTACACTCATGATATGGGGAGTTGTATCTAGCATAAATAAATCATTATATAATATTCCTCTCGTGATGATCTAATCATCTAATATTATTAAAAAACCATTGTTCTCAAAAACTAATTTATATCCAATAACTGTCAAATATGAAATGGAAATAATATTTTTGATAATAGAAGAAACATAATAGCATGCATCTAATGCAATAATAGCTCCGCCAAGCAGATGTAAGGTGACCTTGCCAACAGCCACTGCAGCAACCTTTACTCCATTGCCTATCTTAAGGTCCATCTCGCCTCTGTTCAATCTCCTAGGTCTTGTCAGAACCTGCAACGAATTACAAATATGATAAGTGCTAGTCATATGTGTCCTGCAAGCCAATCACATGAGTGATGGCACTTGTGACTTGATATGTACTTTTTCTCTTTGCTTATTATTAGGCGTTTTATCATTTTATCTTGTGTGTTGCATATATTGTGATGTCCTTGGATCTGTGCAATGGGATTCGGATCGTGACGATATCACGATAATGAGACCGATTCACCTTTAAACACAGACCCTGAATTATCCTGGTCATAGGTTACTCGAGAAGGACATCGAGATAACCGAATAGACTAGTGTGCTGTATACCCATCCATATGATGGAGGTAGCTGGTCTCATAGCTACTCGTGTGGGGACACTAAGGGTGCAGTCAGCGTGTGCTCATTGGGAATGAGTTCACGATTGATCCGCCTACGAAATCTTTGGATGGTTATTGATACCTCACGTCAGACAGCGATTCCGTAGTCCCAGTAGTATATCTGGTCCTTAGACTTGAGACACCAAGGATGTCCTGTATGAATACTCCACTCTTTAATACCAGACTTATAGGTTTAGAAAGTTCAGTCGGTTATTGGGAGTGGTAGCCAACCTTACGAAGCTATTGAGTGTCAATAGAGGATCATCCGCTCTCGGTATCATGAGAGGAATATCTTATGTATTCTTGCTCGAACAAATCCTTGGCTAAGGTTATTCAGATTGAGAGAGAAAGAGTTCTCCGGGAGAATCCGACAATAGCAAGACTCGAGGAAAGACCGTATGGGCTTGACAGCACCATGCCCGATATAGGGTCTCTGGGATATTGGATGGATGAGAGACTATAGATACATAGTAACTGAGGACAGATAGGTCCAAAGGATTGAATTCGCCTGTATTATCTAGGGGCCCGGCGTAGTGGCCTAGTACGTCCGCAGTCGATGAGTTTGGTGAATTATTATAGAGATAATAATTCACTAAGTTAGAAGGAGTTCTGACAAGTATGACTCACGGCCAGCTCGATATTGGGCCAAGAGGGTCACACACATATGGTAGGTGTTGCGACGAGTAGAGGTTCGGATATGAGATATCCGCTGAATCCCCTATCTTATTGGATATCTATTAAGCCCCTGAATTATTGGATCCTGAGATGAGATCCAATAATTGCTAATAAGAGATTATTGGGTAGAGACCCACTAATCCAAGAGGCTTGGGTAATTGGATGGAGATCCAATACCCAATAGGGCAAAAGATCCATTAGGGTTTTCAGGGGGCCTCTATAAATAGGAGGGAACCAAAGTTCTATAGGTTGAGGGTTTCTTTTGGTAGCCACCTCCTGTTCTCCTCTCCACAGAGAGAGAGGTGCATCGTCATAATCCCTGCCGTGTGGATACCGCTAGAGAGAAGGACGTTTGACCTCCTTCATCCTCTCTCACAGATCTGTAGGAAGTCAGGGATATACAATCTCCCTAGGTATCTTCTTTTACACGTGCAGTTTTGCGGATTTATTTTTGATGCACCGATCTTTGCACGACGATGGAAACTTTCTGCGGGAAATCTGGGGTTTTGTTTTCCGTTCTTCCGCTGCATATGTGATGTCGCTCCCCTGACGGATTTCCCAACAATAAGCACTCCTGGTATCCAATACCCATGTGTTATCATAAGATTCTAACAAATGAAGACTGATCATGAATGTATCTGAAGCTTCTGCAAGCTTCTGTTTCGCCCTCTCTGCAAGATACTCTTTGCAGTTCCTCTTCCAATGCCCATCTTTGCCGCAGTAGAAGCACTGGCCTTTGTCCTTTGTTGGGTCTTTCTTAGCAACCTTTGCCTTACCCATTTTGCCCTTGCCCTTGCCCTTCTTAAGGGTCTTCTCAGCCTTCCTTTTTTTTCTGGTCTTACTAGTGTAGAGAACCTGCTTCTCTTTCTTGATGGTGCTCTTTGCTTCTCTCAACATATTGAGAAGCTCTGGGAGGGTCACCTCAAGTTTGTTCATATTAAAGTTCATTATGAACTAAGAAAAGGAATCTGGTAGGGACTGAAGCATAAGATCCACACACAGGTTATCCTCTAGGACCATTCCTAGACCTGTGAGTTTCTCGATCCACTCAATCTTCTTAAGGACATGGTTCTGAACCGGTGTCCCCTCAGTCATCCTGGCACGGAGAAGGCCCAATCACTCACATCAAGATTTATGTGTACTTCAGCGCATCTCTATGCCCTGTGATCGTCCATCTCGCTTCGTCGGATCCATCGGCATCTCAACGTATCTCCATGCGTCGGATCGTCCATCTCGGTCTCGTGAGTCACGCTACCGCTGCGCCTCCTCATGTAATTACAACATAATTACAGGCACGCAGGCCCGATAATAAATGAGAAAAGAATAGAGGCTCGCAGGCCCCAATAATAATAATCACATGTACACACATCACATCACAAGTCTATGATCATCTGTCTACATTATACATCACATGTATATGTTATTTTATAGGATTATTAGACAAAAATAATAGTTAATTAAACTATTTAATTAACATATTTAATTTTCTGAAATCAGGAACATAAAGAGAATTTTTTGAATTCCTAGGGGTATTTCAATAATTCGGCCAAAAGGGTATTTTGGTAATTCTATCAAAGGGGACAGAATCTAAAATTTTCAAAATTCTGAGGGGTATTTTGGTAATTCTATCAAAAGGGGCAGAATCTGAAATTTTTAAAATTCCGAGAGGCAAAATCGGCTTTTGCCTTGAAACCCTAATCCCTCACCTTTACTATGCTGCTATCGCCGCCGCCGGGCGATGAGGGGGGTGTAGCGCCGCAGTCTGGCGCCCAACACTGGCACCTCTGTGCATGGTGATAGAGGAACTTTTGGACAACAATGACAAGGAGGAAGTTGTGAACATTAGCAACAGTGATGGAGGAAGATGCAAAGGACAACAGCGGTGATGGAGGAAGCTACAGATGATAATAGCAACAACGAAGGAAGCTGCAAACGGTAGCAACAGTAACAGGAAAAGCTACGAACAATAACATCGTGGGTGGAGGAAACTTCTGAGGTGTCTATTAGTGGCGAAAGAAGATGTGGTCCTCTCCCTTGACGGTGGAAGGAAATGCAAATAGAAGCAACGACGATAGAAGGTACTGTGCACGAAGGCTAGGTCATCAGACCCATCTGTTGACAACAAAGGAAGCCTCAATCCTGTGCGTTAACGACAAAGGTAGCATCGACGATGGAGTAGAAGCTATGCTAGGGTTGATGGTTGGAGATCGGGCAAGGGTGTAGGGGGTGGGTTTTGTAAGTATAGTAAAAGAAAGTAGTTAGTTGGTTCAATCAAACCAACCAGCTACTATTCAACCGAACCAAACTTAAAAGTCTAGTTCAATTACTTCATTCATTTGAACCAGGCACTCACCCAAGGCAACCGATGCTTGGTTTTAAGTGAGTGCTCAAGCAATGCTTCATTGAAGTGTATCGCTTAGTCAACCCTTGAGGCGCTTGGGCTTCACCTCGCCTCACTCAAGCATTTAAGCAAGCGCTCAAGCATCTATTTAAACCATTGCCCAAAATAATTTAGAAAAAAAGACCTTATACGTTTGTCTTGTTTGAGCATTAGGAAGTCTGCCTTAATTTAATTTTCTAGATAATGCCACAAAATATCATGACTACTAAGTATCTACTAAACTCATAAAAGCCATTATCATAGTTCTCTCTTATGAAGCATACAAATTTGTGCATAACTTTATTTGCAAATCAATATACATAATTTGCATCTAGAATCTCATATAGCCTTAAATTGAGAACACAAAATCTCATATAACCTTAAATTGAGAACACAAAGCTCTTGCTAATAAGAGTCTTTGTTACATTGATTTTGCGAAGAACCTTTCTGCTTGGTACAACGGTGGAGCAAGTGTTCAGAACTTCATATCCATTCTAATTGAACAACCTGTCTACAAATATCAAACAGGGATTGGATAACAATTTTAAATCCACCTGTTTGATTTTAATTTGACAGGAACAAGAGACTGATCCTACTCTTTTCATCCCTCTATCTCTATGCTCTCACATTCATATTGCTAAACCAAGAATATAGAATGTCAAATATAAGACAGAATTTACAAATATTAAATGCATGATGCTTGATATATTATCTATTGTAATAAAATTAGCAAGTGACCCAAAGAAGTCAAACCAATAGCTCCCGGGAGCTGCACAACAGCAGCAACATATTTCTCATGGAGTTCACGAGTCCATGGAATGTGCAACTTTTGTTTGTATTGCAGGTGCATAATTGACTGTAGAAATGATCAGATACTGGATCATTCAATTAGAAATGGTAACTCCATTGCTATGAAATTGGTTGTCGGACATGTTGCTGTTAGAGACTGACACAACTGAAAGTTAGTCAAGAGGACAACAAAATAACCATAGAATTAATTATGTAAAACTAAACAAACAAAATTGATTGAGAAGTTTTCTCTAGTATAAATCTGAACTGTAAGCATATGGGCTTATTATGTAACACTAAACAAGCAAGAGGCATTGAGAAGTTTCTTTGATGTGAATCTAAACTGTAAGCATATGTACAATAAATTTTCAAAAACCAATCAGAATAGGGCCTGATATTCTATCATTCCCTCAGCAAACCAAAACTCATCCCACACATACAACCCACACCTCATAAAAAATCAAACCTGACATTGTTCATATAATTAGTTTCCCTAATATCTTGTAAATATAATTAATGCATGCATTGATGATATTAAATCAGCTCCAATAGACCTCTTAGACACACACACACACTCCCCACCCCACAGAGAATATCAAACCTGACATCTTTCATATAGTTAGTTTCCTTAATATCTAGTAAACATCACTGATGCATGCGGTAAGGATATTAAATGAGCTCTCATAGTGATGCGTGCATGGGCGAGTGACTCCGAACAGAAAATCTCAGGACTGCGCGATTTCGGGAAAATGGGCAGTTCACCACCAAAAATAAAATAGAACGATCTTCTTCCAAGGTATAAAGGCCACGCCACCAACCAAGGATAAGGATCGGGATCTACTAAGTTCACCACCAAGGCCTAAAGATTTCACCACCAAGGATAAAGGACTTGGGATAGGAGAAGCTCACCACCAAGGCCTAAAGATATCACCACCAAGGATAAAGGGCTTTTGGCTCACCACCAAGGAGGAATCACGCTCCAAGGATAAAAAGACGCAAGGAGTTATCCACTCTCGAAGATATTCACTCACGTAGAGGAAGTCTCACCAATTTTCATTCATTCAACCACCCCAAATGAGAATATGTCTCATTATATAGACATTAGACTCAGAAAACAAACAATGGACTGAAATAACGGAACTACCCAAACAAACAATGGAAACTACCCAAACAAACAAGATTGAAATAACAGAACTACCCAAACAAACAAGACTGAAATAACGGAACTATCCAAACAAACAATGGGAACTACCCAAACAAACAAGACTGAAACTTTTGAAGTTGTAATCGCTCACTCTATATTTACTCGAAGTTGTAACGAAGCTTTTGAAGTTGTAATCAGCTCACTCGGTTACTCGAAGTTGTAAGCAGAAGCTTTTGAAGTTGTAACCGCTCATTCCTTATCCCATCGAAGTAAGTTGTAACCGAAGTTAGTTTTGGCATGAGTGAGTACCGATAGTATTTGTTTTGCCAAAGGAATCAACTCAGGACTTAGGGATTGATCAGTAGTCTCGGATGCTCCCGCATCACATAGGTTATTCACATCAGGGTGTCAAGAAAAAAAAAAAATTGGTCTTCTCGCTTAAATGATGAGGAACCATATCACATACTCAAATACATTTTAACGTTCCTGATATAATCTCTTCCTTCAGTATTAAATTTCCAGTGGCAAGCTTCTACATTTAACACCAATTCCCAATCATGTTTGCTTCTCTATAGCTCATTTGTATTCCATTGCAAAATCAGACCCAGTGACAATAAGAATTTGTTAAAAAAATTTAGTTGTACTGCAAAGCAATAATCATTTTGTTTCATGATCAACTCATAAGTGCTGCTTGGCAACTACAGATAAAGAAACCTAAGGATCAAGGTTTGGCTCTGAGCGGACTTGTGCTTTCTTCCCAACTTATATCCCAGTCCCTTGAACATGTCAATATGACTATATAAGCTAGAATGATGGTTAAAGATGCAAAACATATCGAGATCCCATTTCATGATATAAGGCCAGCTGTTTTACATGTTCCAATCCACCAGCAAGGGTCAAGTGGATCTCAGATTAATAAGAAAGAGTAAACAAACTACCTCCAATCATGAGAAAATTACAAGTTATACAGATTTAGAGTTTCCCTTAACCTCAGAGCAAGTTAAAATTTTAATTCTTTTATGTTGTTTCATAATATTAGTCTCATATCTCCAGAAATTCCTTGCATATCTATGTCTTCTGTTACACCCAAGACTGAATCTGTTTTGCTCAACTTAGAATTTCCAAATATTACTCTACAGTGTTAAACATAGCATTTTCTGAAACAAATTCACTAAGCAACAAACCTTGTTCCTTGTCTGCCCCCTACAAGCATGAAACCTTGCAGATAGCTTGTTAGCTGAATATGTGAAAATTCTTCCGATCAGAACTTTATTTGACTGATCAGTTTGATTAAAAGAAATTATGCAGAACTTTATTTGATGGAACTAAAAGAGGTTATTGCTATGCACTTATTGTTGACTCTGGACTTCCCAGTATCTATAAGCAATCAGATAATGCTTTCTACATTCTCTCTTTTTTTTAGCTAAACAATACTCTGAGGAATGAAGAGCAGTGGGTAGGCCAAAGTGTCAACAAAGGTTATACCAGGAAAGGTCTCTCTCCAACACCAAAATTTCTCTGACATGGATTAGACCAATGTGGTCATGAGTCTCTTGACAACACTGATCCTAAATTTAAGCAACTCTACTGTCAGTTTTAGTGTCAGACTTTAAGAACCTGTTTCTGGACCATATACATTACAGCATTACAACTGTGGTTGACAACTACAAATATTTTGTCATCTAATTTTCTGGAATTATTTTGTTAAGTTTATTTAATTTTATTATATTTTAATGATGTGTCTTTCTTGAATACTGATGGTATATTGAGGGAATTTTCACTGGAGCCACTCACTGCATGTTGAATATTAGGTTTCAACATCTAATTTTACAGGGACCATGAAATCCATATGCATGTAAAGATTGTTTATGGCATTTAAAATTAAGCACTCTACTAAGTATATTTGTTTAACGTGGTGCTTTCTTTTCCATTTTGTAACTCGTATTTCTTTTACAAGAATATAAAGGATACCTTGGTTAAGAAGATTTAGGATAGATACGGATGATAGCCACAGAAACAGCAACAAAGAACAGTGAATGATAGTGGTATTGGAGAAACACACCTCTTCAAGAGCCCTCCTCCAGTGTTGAAACCAGACTTCCATGTTAAGCCACTGCTCTGCAAAATCAAGACCTATGAGGTACAACCCAACTGCCGCCTGGGTTTAGCAACACACCCCGTCCCTCCATCACCATCCTCACTCTCTCGGCCTCTTCAAATTTCCCTGCACCTGCATATATGCTTGCAAGCAACACAAAATTGCCTGCATTCTCTGGCTCGATCTCAAACAGCACTTTTGCAGCAATCTCAGCGAGTCTGACCTCACCATAGCTACGGCAAGCTCCAAGAAGTGCCCCCCAGGCCTTAGGGGTCGCCTTCATCGGCATCCCCCTGATGACCTCGTAAGCCTCCTTCAACCATCCTGCTCGACTCAATACATCCACCAAACACGAGTAGTGGTCACTGCCTGCGTCGAGTCCATACACCATAGTCATGATGTCAAAATACTTCAAGGCATCAGCCGCCAGTCCAGCATGACTGCACGCTTTCAGTACGCTGAGGAACATGATCCCATCCGGTCGAATGTTATCCAGTTCCATTTCTTTGAAGACTGACATCGCTCTGTTAGCATGGCCATGAAATGCATAAGCTGACACCATGGAGCTCCACGAGACTACATCCCTTTCCTCCATTTCATCGAAAACATAACGCGCATAGGGCAAGCATCCGCCCCGCCCATAAGCTTCAACCAGCCCGCTATCAAACTGCGAATTTGGCTGAATGTGATTCCGAAGAGCAAAGCCATGAATCTCTTTGATCGAATTCAACGCTCCAGTGCCAACGCAAGCAGGGAACAAAGCCAGAGTTGTGATCAGGTTGGGCTTAATGCCAGCGACCTGCATCTTCCTACACAACTCGATGGCTCGAGACGAACCTGAACCTCCGCCGAACTCCGCGATGGCCGCGATAACCGAGTTGTAGGACGACGCGGTCGGGGGCACGTCCATGAGCTCGAACAGCCATAGCGCGCTGGGGACGTCACCCGAGCGACAGTAGAGCGAGATCATGGCGTTCCACACGACAGCATTCCGCTGGGTGCAATCGTCGAACAATTTCCTCGCGTGGACGAGCGAGGCGCACTTCCCGTAGGAGTCGACGAGCGAGGACGCGACATAGGGGTCGTGGAGCAGGCCGGACTTGACGGCATGGGCGTGGACGGCGCGGACGGTGAGGGGAAGCCGGAGGGCGGCGGCGGACTTGAGCGCGAGGGAGAAGACGAAGGGGTCGAGGGCGAGGTCGGGGGAGGCGAACATTTGGGCGAACAGGGCGAGGGCCTCATGGTGTCTGCCCTGCTTCGCCTCAGCCGCCAAGTGTTTGGTGTAGGAGACCAGCCGGTGGTAGCTGTTCGGGCGCATCAGGGAAGCCACCGGTCGCAACCTCGCGCCTGCTTCACAGGACGTTGAAGCCATTGAAGCCCATTAAGGTGAAGAACCTAATCATGGGTCAACGCCGATTGAAACCAGATTAGACCCCCAAGTTGAGATCAATTGAAACCAGATTAGACCCGCAAATTGAGACTAATTGAAACCAGATTAGACCCACAAATTGAGGTCAATTGAGATCCAATGTGACCAGTTGAAATCAGATTAGACCCACAAATTGAGATCAATTAAGCCCACACAACCCATAGAGGGAGCCTCAAATCATCCTTGAATATAATTTAGTTAAAAGATAACCAAAATTAATTAAAATAAGTTTAAGCCAACAAAATTCATGGAGAGAAATAACATAACTCGCGGCAAGGATTCGAATCCTTAGCATGAATTAAGGGATTCCGAAAACACACCATCAAATTAGCTATTTGGGCGTACTAATTACGAGTATTTGAAGAATAAGATCGATTGATCTTTTATAATATCAACCAACATTCTAAACATAAATATCGATGACATTTACGTTAAACCGAATCAATTTTAATCTATTTCTCATGTCAAATCTAATTTCATTACTGATATAAATATTTTTAGTAAAAAATAAAAATTTAGATTTTAATAATCTCTTATTATATTACGAAGCTATATTGATTTTATGTAGTCTAGTTGATTTATATTGATTATCCAAAAATCAATCGAGTCAATCGGTTCATTCTGGTTTTTTAAACTATCCGATTCAATAATTAAATGGAATCATTCTTGATCTCATTCATAATGGAATCACTTACGGAAGATTCTGTCTGAATGGAAGAGACTAGTGTGTTGCGTTCGGTGAGAGAAGCATCATCTTAGGTTCTATCTAGAGAAACAAGAACTTAAGGATGCGGACATTATGTTGCAAGAGATTTCACCAGACAAATGTGGAAATCAGATCAGGCTCTCGAGTGAAAATGCTCCTAACAAGGTATGATAATACGGTTGATGCCTGCCAAAACAAGTAAGATGATGCTGTAGATAGCTTAGAGGGATCTTCCAGACTCAATGGGTTGGATTATGGTTCCTTTGTGCAGTTCAAGAGACAAAGTTAGAATGCATGGGTAGAATAGGTTTCATTCTTTTGCAGAAAAAAGAACTTTGATATTGCATAATCTTTGATCTTTAACATCGTTTAGATGTACATATCTTACCATAGAACAAATGGAAGTCCAACTGCTGTGGCTCATCATGATATCTGTTTGCTCTTAGAAGTCTGTAGCTCTCCACTTGTGAGGACAACGTTGAATTGATAAAGCAGGTTTGCTAGTGAATCGATACCTTTTCTTGATCAGTAAAAGGAATTCACCGGAATACTTGCTAGTTACTTCTTGATAGAATAACTAAAATGGAATGGAATGGATCATACAAAGCTAGAGAGCAGTGTATCTGGATCTACACTCACTAAGCATCGACTGCTGTCTTGCTAATTGGACAAGAAGGCGCCAGACTCTACACAGCTGGTGAGAAGATGATGGACAAAAACTAGCAGTCTCCATCCAATTCAAAGTTGCATAGTTTGCAGAAAAAGATGGGCTATGGGCGTTGTCATTACATATTGACATGCTCTACAGAGATGGCAAATGATCATGAAAATGAAAATTGTACTTCCCTACTATTGTTGAAAATAAGATCCCAACAATATTGATGATATCTTTCGCTACTACTGTTCACTTGAAGATTTTATTTTCTGCAAGCGTGATCGAAGTTGATACATGAAATATTGACTTCATTTTGTTGTGATAAATAAGAGGTTTTTCATCAACTGTCTAAACTTGGGAAAAATGATTGACTAACCTCCAGCATTAAAAAAGTGGCAATCGTAGAGGTAGATGATGTAGGTTTATAGCTAATTGATTGAAGAAGTTGGTTGAGCAAAAGATCGTTTTATGAAGTACCTTACCAATGCAAACTATTTGTTTTTGGATGCGATTGAATGTTTGATCTCTCAAACAAATTCTTTTTACACCCTTAAAAAGTCACTAGACAAATGTTGGTATCGAAATTTGACATTCTAAAAAGTCCAAGGAGGTGACATTTGAGTCATGACACCTGACCATGGTGATTAAACTTGCTAAAATGGCCTCAAAATCAATTGTAAGACAGTCTTATCTTATTTACTGCTATCTGTAATTTTCTGAAACTTCATTATTATAAAAAGGTTAGAGAATCATCTCGTTATACAAGCAGCTATACAAGGAAAATTTCTAATTAATCTTTTAAAGATAATATTGTAATTTACTATAAAAAATATATTATTTAGATGTTAGTATGTCAATGATTCTGTATTTTTGCATAATAATAGTAATATAGAAACATTTCAGGGTTAAATATAGATCTTGTGGGCACATTGCAGATAAGTTTTGTTGAAAAAAGATTATTGACTTCAAAATCACAGAAAATATATCATTAAAAAAATTAAAAGAATAGTAAAACTAAATTTCTTACACATAATCACTATTCTCAACCTTTGCTTCTCTCTTTCTCAACACTGGTGGCACCTTGCTCATAATAAATCTAAACTCTATTTGTAACGACAAGTCAAAAAAAAAAATTTAACAATCTCAATTTAATGCAATTTGTGTTAGGTGCAACTTGATATTCACTTCTATGGTGTTTCACTTGATCATCTCAGTCTTTGAAACAGTGATATCTAATTTGAATGTACTTTTTTTTTTTACTTTGATCAACTAAATTCTCGATAGTTACAAAATTAAAGTATTCTCTCGTGATTGTTAACAATGAATAATAAAAGAAAATTTTATATTTTTCTATCATATGATCATGAGCCAGATGTTAAATTAGTAAATTTTACTCAAAATTACGATCAAGAATTGGAAAGATAGCGAAGAGGCTACTGGATTCGATATTATAATATTTCATCAGGTTCAATTAATTCTCCTAAAAGTATTTTTCTCTTATTGGCAGAAGCACTTTCATAATCTTTAATTTTAAGAGGATAATCGATCGTAGCATTGTCATCATTGATGGCACTTCTTTTGATCCTTCAATCGACATGAAATGTTTAGTCTTATCATGACATGTCAAGGTGAAGAACGATTCGTGGAGACTCATCTCACTACTAATGGATCTCTAATCTATAATAAATATATAAATGGAGACTGGATGGAGATGACGATGGCCTCTGCGGACGTTCGAATGACAATCCTTATATTCTATCAGGTGGGCTTATCACCGTTAACATATAGTTGATAAGATTGAAAAATAGTACACATAAATGTTGTATCACAGGTCACCACTATTGGCTACATTGATGAGGTAACCTTTTCAATTTGAATGACTCCATGTTTCGTCCTTCTTTAAAGACAAAAAAAAAAAATTTAAGGTATTGATAATTTTTTTATATATTATATATATCAGATTAGGTCTCCAATCCTTACTATATTACCATGATAAATGTAAAATTTACTATTCTTTTTAGTCGTTTCAAAAGCAAATTAGGGTTTTTTTTTTTTTGGGTTTGAGAATAATATACCTTCGACAAATTACCTACGCAAGTATCGATTATAGTTTAAATTTATTAATCCAACATGTATTCAGGCATCTAATAGTTTCCTATCTACAGCACTGGAATAATGTAAAAATTCATTTGCTCGTTTTAATAAAAAAAATGTTTACTTGAAAATCAACTATAAATGTAAATGTCATCAAGTCATCTAAAAGCTCAAGTTAGTAGATCATTCATAAGCTGTTCGTGTGACGTGCGTTCTACATTTCATCACTAAATGACTCATCACCCAATCATGTGCCAGCATTATTGAAGATGACAGAAAATTAATCTTGATTGGACTTGCCAATAGTTTGCTACAATTGCATGAAACGTCGATAGTTAGAACGAGGGAGTCCTTACAATTACATGTAACACTTGGGTGCAATGTGTTACATGGTACAAGTGCCGTGTCTATACTTAATTGCTGGTTTTTGCATGTTTGAACTCAGTGAGCGTATCTCCTCACGATTAGGAGATTTCACTAAAGACAAAGCCTTATCATCTTGAATCGTGCGTAGAAAGGAAACGAGTGCCATATATCATGTTTGGCGGGTAGAAGACCTTGAAAAAATATATGTAATAATTCGGGTCAGATTTATATGCTTAGTCACCCTTTGTCTGCGTATCAAATAATAATAATAAAATTATAATCGTACGAGAATATATAATAATTTGTCTTGATTTAACTCAAATTCGGCTCAAATCCCTTTATTCAATCTTTCATGTAAATCCGTAATTATTTTTTCATCCTCTCTAAGAAGCGTTCAAGGCATTTTTTTTTTAACATCTTTCCATATTTGAACTTAGAGATACATTGGGCATTCATTGAATAATTAAACCCTAATTCTTAGAAATTCATTCATATATAAACATTTTTATTCTATATGCGTACAATTTTTAAAAAAAAAAATTAATTGTATAGTGTCATTTATTAGAAGTTATATGTTTTGTTAAAGAATAATTAGAACTCCTACTCGGAATGGTATGTGGTAGACTGTAATGAACTTGATGATTTTGATTAATTTATCAAATGCAGGGAAACTGTCATCTTCTTATTTATTGCATGCATGTCTTTGTTCTTTCGAGTGAGATGTGAGAAGATGTCCTTGGATATTTGGATAACAAGAGACATGAGAGAGAACGAAGACGTAGACTAAGAAGCGTCATCGGCCCCGCAAGCGTGGAATCTTTTCTTGTTTATTGTTAAGGGAAAACATTAGATTAATTAGACCATCCGAAACATCTTTAAAATGCATTAGAAAAGGAAACTTCCTTAACTCTAACTGTTTTTCAATCCTCATGTTGTATATGACAGTAATATTAACAAAATATCTACGATGATTGAGAATCTATGATTAAGTGATTACGTGATTATTGATATGATATGTGAGAAAATATCGATACCAAAAGAAAACTCTAAATATCAATAATCAAACGTAAAAGAGATATAATCGATTGAAAATTTATGTGATTTGATAATTCTTATATATATTTATAGACTATAACCAAAATTATCACGATCACTCGAGCGAATCCAACTCAAATATAATTCTCCTCCTACATCCTCTTATATAAATTTTTGAAGAATTTTTTGCTCTCTCTCATAATATTTTCTCTAATAATCAAAATTTTCATATCAAGTAAGAACAAGAAATGTCGACCTGTGTTGTTGATGTTTTGGTTGAGATAACCATTAACGAATCGACACAAATTATCTGCAAAAGCTGAAATCTCATGTGGAGTTTATATCTATACATAGGGACTTCATCGCCTTGTTACCTATTGCGCGCTCCTCCACGTCCTCCCTCCATCACATCTCTCTCTCTCTCTCTCTCTCCTCCGTTTTGTCTTTCTCGTTTGCGTCCTCGAACAAAGCTCTCTCTTTCTCTCTCTGTTCGTCCTTCTCACAATGTTGGCCTTAAGCTCTCCCGTAGCCGCCTCCCCCGCTGCATTCCTGAAAGCTCTAAGCTCCAGTACAAACGATCGGAGACAGGTAGACGACCGGTTCTCCCAAACCCGCTTTACGATTTTGTTGGTTCTACCGTCAAAAGTTCGATTCCTACGTTGCTTCTATGTTCTTGATGCCGGACAGAGAAACTTCCTTAACCCTACCTGTCGCAAGAGATCTGCTAGGGAAGAAGAATCATGTTGTGTCCGTGATCGGTGATGGAGCCATGACTACTGGGCAGGCGTATGAGGGCATGAACAATGCTGGCTACTTGGACTCTAACCTTACTAACGTGTTGAGTGATAACAGGCAAGTTTCCTTGCCGACTGCAGCACTTGACGGCCCAGCCACTCCTGTTGGGGCACTCAGTAGGGCCCTCACCAAACTTCGGTCCAGCGCAAAGTTCCATATGCTTCGTGAAGCAGCTAAGGTAACCTCTAGATTATCCAGCTAAGGTCGCTTGATATCTCATTTGTTCTTATTTTAAGCTTTTCTAAGCGCACAGTGTAGACCTGCGTAGTAGATGAGATCGAATAAGCTAACCTCTAGATTATATTGTACCATTAATGGTCTCTTGGACTAAATTCACTGGAAAGCATAAAGATGGTAATCATGCTATAGAAAACTTTAATGTTAAATTTTAAAATTAAATAATAATAAATTAAATTTATGATATATATACCTCTCGATATCATTTATAATACCTTTCTTTTGATCTATAAACATGTCGTCATCCGATCTGAAAAAAGCATTCTACAAAGAGAACTAGATTCAATACTAACTTAACCATGAAATAAAATTTTATAATCATAAAGCTTAATTAGTAGTCTTAAAGTATGCTATAAAATCAACTTCAATAAATTATACTATAATTTATATTATACTATCTTTAAAAATTACTTATTCAACTAATATAAATATAAATCATAAAATGGACTTTCTACTATCGAAATAATTTGTAGAATCAGCTTATGAAAATCTCATCATTTCAGACTAATTTGATTTTTTGTATGCAAGCATATAATTCTTTATCTCTTACAAATATCTTATTACTTTATTTGTAGCCTTCTAATATTTTATTTATAGATAACTCTATATCTATCCAGTATTTCTTATTGTAAAACTAATATCCGATCTACTATATAGGTTTAAACATATAATAGATTTTTAACCATGCATCTTCGTTCAAAAACTTACTTTCACATCTATATTATATAACTCAATATCATAATAAGATACTAATGTCATGATTCTTAAAAAGTCTATTTAAAAACTAGAAAAAAAATCTCGTTATAATCAATATCTTCTTTAAGAGTAAGACTTTGATCAAAAATCAAATTTTATATCATTCAATATTACCTTTTAAGTCATGCTTAGTTTTAAAAATTGATTTAACCGACTCTTTTATAATTATTAGATAACTTGATGAATTTTCAAGCATCACTCTGGTTCATTAATTTTAATTCTTCTTTCATCGCATCATATCATTTTTTAATTCACCATAATTTTTATGTTATAATATGGTTCTTATACATATACTATATAATTATAAGAAATGATATATCTCCTTTCCCTTTGATATTTTTTCAAGATTGTTGGTTGCGCTTGTTTAACAAGCTCATTAGCAATGATATCAACAAACCATCATACAAAATTTCATAATCAACTTGTATTAAATCATAAATATACTGAGTTTATCATCACTAAAAGAAGGATAATATCCTAACAATTTTAAATAAATAAACTAAATTTTTAGAATTGTATGAACATAATATGTATCCTTAAAATCTATCAAATAAATCATTTTTAAATGTAGGTAATAAGTAACTATAACTATTGCTTAAGATGATTTTTTATAATGATGAATCTTTTATACTCCTTGGACTTTTTTGAGTTAATGAAATCCTATTTATTATTGGTAATATGAGTTGAAGTACCAAGTACTATTGACTAAATATTAGAATGGACTTCTATAATATTTGATTCAAAACATATAAAGTTAAACTAAAGCAAACATTATAATCTTTCTTCACACTACATTTCTTGCCACAAAAGTAGTATTTTACTACAAAGTATTTTTCTTTTATGAGTTTATATACCCTTTATAAACTCAAATGATTTTTTTTAAATTTTTACTCACTCATCAAGTAGTAATCAAAATATCTTGAGACCTTTCCCACTTTAATTATTGATATCATCTCTATTTCACTTTTGAGTGAAATATTAATATATTTAGTATTCACATAAAATTTTATAATTATAGAGGATTATTATTATAATTATAGAATAGTATTATTATTTTTTGGTATACAATCCTAAACTGTAATGATATCCAAAATAGTATTATTCTGTCCAATCATATAATTATTCAAAGTAAATATTCCTTTGAGATTATCTAAATCCCATAAGTATATGTGTTATTATAAATATTAGTTTTCTTAATATCATTTAAGACTAATGCTATAATGTAATTTTATATATTTATTGGTTTATATCACTTTGGTGGTTACATGACTAATATAAAAATATAAAATATAACTTAAATGTCATGCAAATGATAAAATATTTTTATAATTTATACCTCATAAATTTAACATCCTAAGCCACTTTAATAGCTATAAGTCAGATAAAACTTAAGAATATAAATTATAAATAATATTCATTAATTTTTTAATATAATTCATGCAAAAATAGTTTAGTTATAATAAAAAAATAATTATAATAATTATTGGATATTAATTAGTATAAAAATTTATATGATGACTATAATTATGATAAAATAATAATAATATCTTTATGTGAAAAATAAATATTATTTTAATATTTTTTAATATGCATGTAAATAATCACATAAATATCCAAAAACAATAATTAGAATTTAAGTACCCTAATCAAATAAAAATATTTATCAATATTGCATATTAGAAAACTATAAAAAAAATTCATAATTTATATTTTTTAATAATATATAGAACACCAAATTAGGTCAATTAATCCTATTTAATTGTACAAGCCCAGAATTGGGCTACCCAAATGAGCCTCATAGATTTAGCTAAACATTAGCCCAATTATGCCAATCAAATTAAAAATGACCAAAGTCAAAACTAAGGCTTGATGAAGGTTGATCGAGGTCAAAATCAATCAAAAACTTAAATTCTATCAAATTAGGTCTAAATTAGGCTATGGCTAAAATCCAATCAGACTATAATCAAAATCAAATCCAATCATAAATTGGGATTGACCAAGGTTAAAATTTGTCAAAATTAAACTTCCCCAAATTAAATCAAAATCAATGTTGACCGGATCAAAATCCATTGGATTGATTTGAGGTCAAAATTAAGGTTGTCTCAAAATAAGATTTCGGGCAAGATTTAGTTAAAATTGATTCTAACCATAATCCCCTAGCAACCTCATTCCTCACGATTGGTTTGGTTCTTCCCCATGGTTTCTCTGCGTCATGGACTATGGTATCCTCTTCCCCCAAATGCTAGGCTACTATCTGTGAGTAGCACCCAGACCACCATTGCAAGCTTCGTGGCCTCCAACGACTCTACCATAGACAAACACATCTACCAGAAACCTTCCCATTACACATATCATCCAAGACACTCGAATTGATCTCTGACTGCTATCAAGTTGGTGTTGATGACTGTTATCACGATGCATTGTCTATGGCAACACTTGCCATGATGCCTCCCACCTTGCCATGATATACAACAACCTCTAGTGATGCCTCCATCGCCAAATCCTATCGTTGTGATGACACCTAGTGGCAATCATTCATGTTGTAATGCACCACGTCCTTATGAAACCATCGCTCTCAATAAGGCTATTGCACCACTGCTGTTACCCAACTCTTTGTTAATGCTTTATTGTGCAATCCTGTGATAGTTGTGAGACTTCTTATCATAGCGCCCAATGTTGTGATGCCACCATCAGAACCAATGCACATCAATGCTGGCAACCTAAGTCCAATCATCGTGATTCCCTACGACACTGCCAATAGTAGTCTACTGCCCACAATAGGGTCGATGACAAAAGCAAGCTGTCACCCTATGTTGTACAATCACAAGAGCAAGTCATCTACCAACATAGGTGACCACTCACCGAAGACCACTTATTCTAGAACCCATCATTGCCCTCTTATGCCACCACACACAGCACCGCTATGGCTTATATAGCTATTGCATGCAATGCTACCACTTGCATATTCATGGCCTATGGTAGGATCGGTGACCAAGGCAAGCTATTGGCCTTCATAGCATCATCGTTAGGCAGCAACAAGGCAAGCTGTTGGCCTTCATAGCATCATCGTTAGGCAGCAACCTTCCATCCACAATTCCACCCACGTGGATGAGAAACTTTCATTACCCACGAGTACGCGACTATGAGATAAACAAAATATATCGGATCACCCTTTATAAGCAAATAATGATAACACAAAACAAATCTAATGCTTTTGTGATATAAGGTATTTGATTTTAAAATAGGTTATGATATCAATTGTAAGCATAAAATCTATAATCATACTATTAGTATGTGAAAAATTTTAACATCAAAATTTGAAATCAAATAACAATAGATTAAATTTAGGATGCACCCTTGGATGTCATTTAGAATATTTTTTCTTCTAATCTGCAAATGCACGATAGTCTGATTCGAAGAAAACGATTTGTAAAGAGAACTAGACTCGTCTTCTCCTCTTTTCATATCATTTTCTCTTATGTATATAGTCTCTAGGAGTTTCTATCTATTTATAAACGAGACTAGAGAGCGTAAGAAAATCGATCAAAGAGTCTCTCTTATCAAAGTCATCCCAATAAAAAATTCTATCATAATTAGATTTTATTTCTATGGACAAACAACCTTAATCAGAATCCAAATAAAATTATAATATATCTTATCTAGTTAAATAGAAATATATAATGTAACAAAACTGGCTTTTTCTCTGTTATTATGTCATATACAGCATGTCTGATGGGATCAATATTTTGCAGAATCTCACAAAGCAGATTGGTGAGCAAACACATGAGATTGCTGCAAAAGTGGATCAATATGCTCGGGGAATGATAAGTGTCGATGCGTCTTTGTTATTCGAGGAGATCGATCTCTATTATATTGGACCTGTAGATGGGCACAATGTAGAAGACTTGGTTACCATCTTTGAGAAGGTGAAGTCTTTGCCTGCTCCAGGACCTGTCCTTATCCATATTGTGACAGAGAAAGGAAAGGGGTATCCCCCTGCCGAGGCGGCTGCTGACAAAATGCACGGTGAGCATTATTTGCTGCTTGTAATGCATGTGCCTGTCTTCTTCCCGACTGTCATAATGATCCATGCGTTTCTTGCTGTAGGTGTTGTGAAGTTCGACCCAAGAACTGGGAAACAATTCAAGTCAACATCACCAACCCTTTCATACACTCGGTGCTTTGCCGAATCTCTCATTAAAGAAGCAGAGGCCGATGACAAGATCGTGGCAATTCACGCTGCCATGGGAAGTGGGACGGGGTTGAACTTGTTTCAACACAAGTTTCCTCAAAGGTGCTTTGATGTGGGAATTGCAGAGCAGCATGCAGTCACCTTTGCAGCCGGTCTGGCCACAGAAGGCCTCAAGCCTTTCTGCGCCATCTATTCCTCGTTTCTGCAACGAGGATATGATCAGGTACAATTAAATTCTTTAGACCGTAGGAGCTGTGATATCATCGAATTTCTAACACGTTACTCTTTTTTGGATATGTGAAGGTGGTTCATGATGTGGATTTACAGAAGTTACCTGTCCGTTTCGCACTGGATCGAGCTGGTCTTGTCGGCGCCGATGGACCTACTCACCGTGGAGCATTTGACATCGTGTACACGGCATGTTTGCCCAACATGATTGTAATGGCTCCAGCTGACGAAGCTGAGCTAATGCACATGGTTGCAACAGCAGCAGCAATCGAGGACAGACCTAGCTGCTTCAGATTCCCAAGGGGGAATGGAGTTGGTGTGATGCTTCCTCCGGGCAACAAAGGCGCCCCTCTTGAGGTTCCCTCTATCTTCTCAACGAGTCATGAATGATCATAATGAGAAGCAACTTATTCACTTGTTACGTACTTTCAACAGATTGGGAAGGGAAGGGTTCTGATGGAAGGAAACAAGGTGGCCATCCTTGGATATGGTTCAATAGTACAGACACGCTTGAAGGCTGCAGACGCACTGAGAGACCGTGGAGTTTTTGCCACAGTAGCTGATGCTCGTTTCTGTAAGCCTCTGGATGTGGGGCTCATAAGAAGGCTGGCAAATGAGCATGAGATCTTGATCACAGTGGAGGAAGGCTCCATTGGAGGTTTCGCATCGCATGTCACTCACTTCTTGAGCTTGAGTGGCCTCCTGGATCGCCGCATGATGGTAAAATCTCCTTGAGCAAATCTAACAGACTACTAATCTGACGGTAAATCTTCCATATCTTCAGATTTTGATTTGATTTTTCTTGCAGCTGAGGCCAATGGTTCTACCAGACCGATACATCGACCATGGATCACCTCAGGATCAGATTGAAGCAGCTGGACTTTCTTCAGGACATATCGTAAGCACAGTGCTGAATCTGTTAGGCAGGCAGAAGGAAGCATTATACCTCCATTGAAGTTGCGTGACTTTGGACGGCAAAGTTACTAGAAGTGGAGTTGCTATCTCCGACATTGCCTGAAGAATCTATGAAACCATTATAGCTTGTGTGCGTAAGGTTAGATGCCAAATACCTTTTCTTTTTGCCGTGCTAAAGGCTTCTTGTGAACTTGCAACGAAAACGGATCTGCTGATTGTTTAGAGAGGTTGCTGATGAGTCTCCTCCATCTAAGATTTTATAATATTCTCACCTATATACTGCTGTACTTCTGTGGCATAAATAAAAGATAATATCTAAGTTATGAAATTCTGGAATTCATCACTTGCAAAAATATTTGTGATCTTGTGATCCTTCTTGAGCAAAGCTTCCTTGTCTTCCAATTTTTGGATTGAGCACCAATTGATTTTCCCCGGGACAATAAAACAAGAAATGCCGTGCCAATCGAATTCAACACTTTGTTTTCTTCATCGTGGTTGTGGTCTTTCACCTTCATCATGTTTCTACATCAGAGGGATCTAATTAGTGATTATATAACTTTTAGAAAAAAAATAACTGCATGATAATGGATCATACTTGTTAGGGGTTCTAGAACTATCGTGCATTGGTTATCAAATCAAAATAGTTTTTTGGCTTTCTCTAAGTTTGAACCTTAATTGTTCTTAGGACTCTGTTCCTCTTTTGGACCAAAAGAATCCTGCGATTTACTAGAAGAAAGAAATTTGATTTAAAAGATATCATTTCCTCAAAAAATTACCAAACAATGTTTTATTTTGATTGATCTTTCTCAAACTATGCTAATCATAATTAATTCTGACTCAGTTGCTTCCATTGTTTTCCTTCATTTATTTCTCCTGGTAGCCACTTTAAAGTTGCTTTCTTAAGAACAAGAAGATAAAACAGTGTGTGTGAGAGAGAGATGTTTTCTCAGGAACAAGAAGATAGCAGAGTAAACCAGAAATGTTTGTGATAGAAGTTCAGATTTTGCTTGATAAATAGTTAAGATTTCTCCAACTACATGAGGAAATCTCATAGATCTATTGAAGATATCTTCATCCTAACATGTATAAAAAGGCATTGCTACTATCATATTAATTGAGGGAACATCTTCTTATCATCTTCACCTTGTATTTTATTATGGTATCAGAGCATCTTACCTAGAGCAAGTTCCTCACCGATCTCCCCCTCCCCTCTGCTTCCTTTGCTTCCACGGGCGAAAGCTTCCCCTCCGCTGCCATCAGTAGATTTTTGTTCCCTCCCCTGTTGCCGATAGTGAATCTTCCCCTTCCCTTTCTGAGACAACGATGGTCATCCTGCAGTCGTCGCTTTCTTCCTCTTCACTGCCGTCAGTAGATTCTCGTTCCCTTCCCTTGTTGCCAACAGCGAATCTTCCCCTTCCCTTTTTGAGATGACGACGATCGTCCTGCAGTCGTCACTTTCTTCCCAGTAGCAACTCCGAGCGCATCCTCCTGCTGCTAACAGTTATTTTCTGACCAGCAGATCTCTGCGCTCTTTGCTGTCTCCTTTAGGTAATAACCGTAGACTCTCTTCTCCCCGGTGACTACGACACATTCTTGGTGCACGACGATAGCTTCTTCCTCTCCGCTCCCTGCCGTTCTGTCACGGACTTAGCTGGTTTTGCCTAAGCCGTGCGGCATTATCGTATCATCAAGAAAGGTCAACCTACTCAAATCTCTATAGTCCTTAGGACTGCAAGAGAAGACGGAGAGAAATAGGCCTTCACGGGATTGAAGCCACTCTTTTAGCAAACACTATATATATTAATGCACATTCAACCATGGATATTACAAGCTCGAGCAGTTGCACAACAAAGGTATAGATTTGGTCTCATTATGCATCTTGATTCTATTACAAGTATTCCTCAACGCATACTTTATGGACAAGTTTACAATGGTGTTAAACTCACTCAAATAATTTTGCCTTTGGCAAGCCCTTTACAAGCTTTACATTATATGATTAGCATTTTCAAGCCCGTTGACAATTTTGTCCGTGACATTGGTATAAGAGCAATGTCACGGACAAAATTGTCAAGCGCTTGTTCTTGTAATGCTTATGCTTGTCCGTTCCCTTTGGGTTGTTATATAATGTAAAACTTGTAATGGGCTTGCCAAAGGCAAAATGCCCATATTTGAGTGAGTTTGGCAGCCATTGTAGGCTTGTCCATAAAGTATGCATCGAGGGAATACTTGTAATAGAATTCGATCTGTAGTGGACCAAATCTATACCTTTGTTGTGCAACTATTCTGAGCTTGTAATATCCATGGTTGGAATGCATTCGCTATATAGTGTTTGCTAAAAGAGTGGCTTCATGATCCCGTGAAGCGCTTTCTCGTCGTCTTCTCTTTTGCAGTCCTAAGGGACTATAGGAGATTTCTGAGTAGGTCGACCTTTCTGCGGTGATACGATTGGTGCCGCACGGCTTAGGCAAAACCAAGCTAAGTCCGTGACAGTTGGTATCAGAGCGGGACAAGCTCACTTAGAAACACTTAGCATGCAAACGTGGGGGACCTTGTCAGGCACCACGAGGACAACAAGCTAAGAAGAATTACGGAGCGCACAAAGGTGGGGATGGCTGAGTTCGAGCAGTGGCTCGACATTGACACCCAAACTTGACGGTGCTCGAGGCAAGCGGGGTGCTTGGCAAAGGATGAGACCGTGCAAGTTGCAGTGGGTTGCTCAATGATCGAAAGAGTTGTGCAAAGCTCACAGAGGTGAGGAAAGTTGCAAACTCAAGGAATTCGATACTCATGCAAGGTCTTGCATGCGGACGATGGACCGCCCGTGGCCATCCCAAGGTGGTGAAGGTCCGTGCATTGGAGCATTGAAACTCTCATCGGTATGTGCAGGATACTTTTGATGAAGTCGAAATGTACAGTGCAAAGATGTTGCTAGACCCGCAGGGGTGCAAAGGCGAAGTTTGATGGTGAGGTGTCACAATCTAGCAAAGTGCATTTGCATGAAGGCGTGCACTGGGCACGCTTTGTTCAAAGAAAGGCGGAGTAGTCCAAGGGGATGGTGGTCTCCAAAACTTCCTAAGGGAAGGATGCGAAGAGAGATGTTGCTCCAACGGGGCAGATATCCAGGAGGGATAAGTCCCGCTCCGTAATGTGAATCTGGTGCACGAATCGCTTGAGGAGTACCTCAAGACAGAGCTCGATGGATCGAGTGAGCGGTGAGAGTCATCGCGTGATCTCGCAAGTGGCAATGTGTTGGTGGACGATAGCGAGATCAAGTGGGGAGCAACCAGGCAACACAAAGTGAAGGCACACTAAGAGCCGATAGTGAGATCGGACTCAACAGAGGGTCGACGTGGAATGGTGGGCGTGAGGGCCACCATTAATCCAATGCTAATCGAGAAGCAGAGCAACTTGGGGAAAACTTGATGAAGTACTCAAATCGCGTGAAGGGAGTTGGCTTTGAAGATGGAACAGGAGCGGAGGCTTGGAGCTTTCCTTAGACAGAGGTCAAGGACATGGACTCTTGCAGAGGCAGGAATCGGATCATGTCGTTCCATGGGTTTCATATTCAGATGGAGTCGACTCATCTTGCATGGTGCCAAAGACAAAGGGAGCTTTGAGGCACATGCACCTTATCTCGATGATGTATTTGGTGGAGATTCTAAGGCGACGCAGCCACTTGAGGCAAAGTTGGTGTCAAAAGGCCTTGACACGGGGCAAGAGGATGCAGAGACGGCTACTCTTGAAGAATATGCCTGATGTTGCTATTCAAGTTGCCATGATGAAATGGCAAATGGAGATTGTGTTGGTAGAGGCAGAGTCCGTGATCCGGCAATGGTGCATCTATTTCTAAGTCGAGACTTTGAGGAGCTGCTAGGCGATGGATTGTCCTAGAGCTAGGCTTCGTCCGAGTGTGACCCGAGAGTGGGTGGACGAAGGTCGATTGCCAAAGAAGCGAACAGAAAAGTCGGCGAAGGCCTGCGATGTGTTGGCGGAGTCCACACATGGAGATATCGCATTCGAGTTCATACCACAGGATCAGGATGAAGGAGATGTCACCAGGAGGCGACATGATGCAGGGGATCGGGGTGGAATGGTTCGTGGCAAGACGACACACACAGTGAGTCCCATGGGGGGGACTAGATCGTACAGAGGTATGATCGGGAGCGTAACTAGGAGCTCTACATCGGTGAACAATACGACGGCAAGAAGAGCTATGGATTCAAGCAGTGAATGCCATAGTACCACAGAGGTGGGTCTTCTGTGCGTGCACCGAATGTTGCATTGAATGGAAGCCTTGGTCATCAGTTTATGGGGGCTGCGCACTCTCAAGGAAGAAGTTCAGATGCAAATACCAGGGAGTCCCTTTTGGGGACTGGATCATACAGAGGTATGATCGGAGCTGCTGGAGAGTGGAACTACTTCAGAGCTCACATTCGCTTAAGGGAGCCCGGCAAGTCAGAGGACAAGGCCGAGTAAGCGAACATTGCAGCCAATGAAGCTAAGGAGAACAGAAATGGTGCAAGTCCTGCAATATGTGTGGCGGTGGCCATACATGGGAGTTGTAGTCTGTCTTTCCAGCGATCAAGTGGAACTGCTCAGAGAACACTTAGGTGTCGAAGCAGGTGGTCAAAAAAGGGCGAGGAAGCAATGACGAGTCCAAGAGGGACTCAGCTACCCAATATCAGTCATCGGTTAGATTGAAGGTGAACTCAGAGGAGTGTCACAATGCCGCAGAGGCAGATCTACCGATCACGAAGAAGGGATGCAGATGCGAGACAACGGATAGTAGTGCCATTGGCGTCGCAGCTGCCATGGTACCACTGAGGAAGGACTTCCGGAGTCATCATTCCTTGCTCTCTTAGAGGGAGAGCACTTGGTCGTGATATGGGCGTGGAGGAGGAGAATGCTTTGGCAAACTCCATGTACCAAGACAAGGTCAAGGGCGAAGGCCGAGAACTTCGTAAGACCAATGTCAACAGACTTTCTATCAAGATAGCCGTGAGTGAAGGACTTCGGGTTGATGCAAGAGTGCATGACCAAGGATCGGAGCAGATAAAGACGCGTGTGATGTACCTTTACTACTCGGAGGAGTCGCGATGAAATGATGGAGAAGGCGGTACAATCCCAAAGGCAACCAAATCTATCGAAGACTTACTCCAAGTTGGAGTGATAACTTCTTGCATTCCGAAGTTCAATGGCAATGAGAAGGTGAATCACAGAGTTGACTCAAGAAGTATTGCAAACACTTCAAGTGCTTCGGAAGTGTGAGCTAAGAGCAAAGTAAAAGAACTACTTGACGCACGAAGTACAACCTCGAGGAGGCGGGCGAAGTCAAGTAACCTTTGCCTTCTCAACTCCCAAGAGAATGGGCGAACTCAAAGATTCCCAGCTCTCTTAGTTATCCAGCAGAGGAGCTTGCATTGATGTGAAGACCCTTCAAGACAACTAAGTGGAAGAAGATTCGATGGGCAAATTTTAAGTGGGAAGGACCGAAAACTTCAAAGGTTGCGAGGTGATGCTCGTTAAAGCTCCAACAAAGCATCTATCCAGATTCAAGAGACAAGAAGAATTTGAAGAAGCGATATCAAAGATGGTCTTTTCCTTCATCGATGAATCCGCAAGAACCAAAGAGAGGATCAGCACAACTTTGCCAACCCCACACCAAAGTCAGAGTCATTGGCGAGTTGAAGCAGCACGGCGGATTAAAGTTCGATGACTCAACAACAAGCAGAGAACAAATGGGAGCCAAGGGGCGCATCGCAGCAGGAAAGAAGATCGAAGATCCAACAAAGAAAAGAAAGTGTGTGCCAAGAAAGGCCCGACGAGGACGTCGAAGGATTAAGTGGGGGAGAATGTCACGGACAAAATTGTCAGTGCTTGTTCGGTGTAATGCTTATGCTTGTCCGTGTCCCTTTGGGTTGTCATATAATGTAAAGCTTGTAAAGGGCTTGCCAAAGACAAAATGCCCATATTTGAGTGATAAACCATTGTAGGCTTGTCCATAAAGTATGCGTTGAGGGAATACTTGTAATAGAAGTAGTGGACGAAATCTATACCTTTGTTGTACAAGCATTCGAGCTTGTAATATCCATGGTTGGAATGTGCATTGGCTATATAGTGTTTGCTAAAAGAGTGGCTTGCGGATCCTGTGTGAAGCGCTTTTCTGTCTCCGTCTTTCTTTTGAGTCCTAAGGGACTATAGGAGATTTCGGGTAGGCTGACCTTTGCGGTGATACGCATTGGTGCCGCACGGCTTAGGCAAAACCAGCTAAGTCCGTGACAGTTCGTCCCCTGCAAACGCAGAAGAACGAAGCCTCTTGCCCCAAACCATTTTCATTATATCGGTCCAAGATTGACATCCTTGACAGAAACACCATCATGCGGGGGCATGATAGAAGTTAAGATTTTTCATAATAAACAGTTAAGATTTTTCCAACTACACAAGGAAATCTCATAGATTTGTTAGGAAATCTTCATCCTAACATGAGGAAATCTTTATCCTAATATGCATAAAAAGACATAACCATTATCATATCAATTGAGGGAACATCTTCTTATCATATTCATTTTGTATTTTATTAGTTTTTATGGAGAAAAAGAAGATAAGAGAGAGTGTGTGTTTGTAAGTGAGTGATTTTTTTATAAACAATAAAGAGAGTAAAAGAGAGATGCTGTCTCAGGAAAACGAAGATAACACTTTGTGTGTGAGAGAGAGAGATGTTTTCTCAGGAACAAGAAGATAACAGGGTAAAGGAGAGATGTTTTCACAGAGAAAAAGAAGATAACACAGTGAGAGAGAGAGAGTGTGTGTGTGTGTGTTTGTAAGTGAGTGAGTTCTTTTATAAAAAATAAAGAGAGTAAAAGAGAGATGTTTTCTCAGGAAAAAGAAGATAACACTGTGTGTGTGTTTGTGTGTGTGAGAGAGAGAGAGAGAGAGAGAGAGATGTTTTCTCAGGAACAAGATAGCAGAGTAAAGGAGAGATGTTTTCACAGAGAAAAGAAGATACAACAGAGAGAGAGAGAGAGAGAGAGAGAGAGAGAGAGAGAGACAGAGAGTGTTTGTAAGTGAGTGAGTTCTTTTAAAAATAAAGAGTAAAAGAGAGATGTTTTCTCAGGAAAAAGAAGATAATACAGTGTGTGTGTGTGTGTGTGTGAGAGAGAGAGAGAGAGAGAGAGAGAGAGAGAGAGAGAGACATGTTTTCTCAGGAACAAGAAGATAGCAGAGTAAAGGAGAGAAAAAGAAGATAACACAGTGAAAGAGAGTGTGTGTGTGTGTATGTGTGCGTGCGCTTGTAAGTGAGTTCGTTCTTTTATAAAAAATAAAAAGAGTAAAAGAGAGATGTTTTCTCCGGAAAAAGAAGATAACACAGTGTGTGTGCGTGTGTGAGAGAGAGAGAGAGAGAGAGAGAGAGAGAGAGAGAGAGAGAGAGATTTGTGGATTTGACTCAATATGTTCTTCCAAACTAAGTAGCATGTTCTGCTGCTAGCTAGCTGCAGATTGCTTGTGTAGTCACTGTGGGGAATTACACCTCTTTTACTGATCGGTCACTAGACAATGCCTTCCTAATCTCTTCCTACGCTGGCGCAACCTGCACGCTTCACAAGAGGCCTTCAATGTCCTTCCTTGCTTCCTTCAGCTCTCCCGTTCCCTTATACCGGTAGAAATGCGCACAGACCACGAAGTATAGCAGATTGCCCGCCCCTAAGACTGCAATCAAGTAGTAGAAGTAGTCCACCCTGCCGACGTTGATGTTGTCATCCAGCCAACTCGCTTGCCCCGGCCCTGCGGTGCTCTTCCGGATGAAGGTGACGAGGAACGTGCTCACGAAGCTCGCGCCAGCGAGGCTGCAGTGGAAGAGAGACCCCGCGATCGTCTGCATGTGCTCCGGGAGCTGCCTGTTGTAGAACTCCACCTGCCCGACCGCGTTGAAGGCCTCGGCGACGCCCATCAGACAGAGCTGCGGCGCCAGCCACATCGCCGACAGGGGCGAGCTCCCGTTCACGCTGCCGTGGGCCACAGCCGACTCCCGCCGCTTTTTCTCCACCAGACCGGCCACCACCATGGATATTATGGCGACCACCATCCCCGCGCCTTGCCGCTGCAGGAGGGTGATCCCGCTCTCAATGCCGGTGAGGCTTCTGGCCATGGGAACCAGGGCTCGGTCGTAGACGGGGATGAAGAGGATGATAGCCAAGAGGCAGATGATGCCGAGGGAACCGGGCGGGACTTCGAAGCTCGGGCCGAGGTGTCGGTCCATCTTTAGCGATTGGAGAGCTGCGAACGTCCATTGTTGCGAAAGCGCCACGAAGCAGATGATGCCGGAGGCCCAGATGGGGATGACTCGCATCACGCACTTCACCTGTTCGATCTGATGCACGCTGCATAATCTCCAGGGATCTGCAGGTTGGCCGTCTTCCTTCCTTTCCCCCTCACATATTATGGCAGCTTTGTTCAAGAACCTGCAAAGGAAGCAGTGACACAAAGCTCGAATCCTTCTAATGGACAGTCCTACTACATCCATCAAGCACCAAAGAGTCGGGAGACTTCTACCTGAACTGAAGCGTGAGGGGAAGCTTCATCTCCTCCGCACTCTCCTGGGCCAGGTTGCTGTACAACAGCGACTCCTGCTGCACCGGATCATTCGGCGAAGGCAGTCGAAGCCTCCGCTTCCTGAATGCAGCGACGAGGACCTGCGCGACGCCGGAGAAGACGCTGCCCTCCGGCGGCACGAACAAGTAGAGCTTGACCCCCGCGAAGAAGAAGACGATAGCGAGCAGCATCAGCCCGGTCGGGATGCCGAATCCTATGGCCCAGCTGACGCTGTCTTGGATATAGACGACCACCGTCATCGCCACCACCGTCCCGGCGGTCGAGATCGAGTAGTACCAGTTGAAGAAGCTGTCGAGGCCGCGCCTCCCCTGCTCGGTGGTGCGGTCGAACTGGTCGACGCCGAAGGGGAGGCTGCAGGGGCGAATGCCGCCGGCGCCGAGGACGAGGAGGGCGAGGGACAGAAAAAGGACGGCCAGCTGGGAACTGGAGGGGCCCGGGCACTGCCCGGATTCCTCCGCCGCCTGGCTGCAAGGCGGCGGCCGGAGTTGCGGCGCTGCGGCGGTCAGGGTCAGCACCACCGTGCCCTGTACTAATCAATTATGTAATTAAATTAACTAAAAATGATCTGAAATGGATTAACTTAATCCGACCAGCAAATCTATCTAAACCAGTTTTATTGTAAGCATCAGATCCATGCGCTTTTTCCCTCTTTGTCAACGCCATCTGAATTTGTTGTGCCAACTAAAACAATAGTATATTGGATCTGAATTCGAGGGTTAATTATATATTATTTTTATATTTAATTATATTTAATATTTTAATATTTATATTTTTAAAGATTATATTGATATCTTTATATTTACAAATATGAACATTAAGATATCTGCATAGAATAAAAAAATAATTTTATAAAATTAAAAATAAAAAATTATTGAAGCAACGAATTAAATATTTTATTTTCGTAAAAATACCTATATAGAATTAAAAATAATAATTTTATAAAATTGAAAATCAAGAAAGAAAAAAAATTATTAAAGCAATGAATTAAATCTTTTATTTTCGTAAGTATAAAAATTTTAATATGATTTTTAAAACTATATGGATCGAAATAAAGGTACCTGATTAAATCTTTGGCACTCGCACGATAAATTATTGATTACTTGGACATGGAGTCGACCGGAATGCAGTGACAAAGACAGCGAGAAGAAAGAAAAGGATGGGATGGAGGAGGCACCAGGAAAGTAGCGATGGAGGCGACGGCGAGAGTGCGAAAGCGGCCCCAGAAAGCGTCGGAGACGAAGGCACCGAGCAGCGGCGCCAGGCTGGTGGTGCCGCCGAAGACGTAGCACAGGTTGGCGGCGGCCATCTGCTTCATATGGTAGATCTTTACCAGGTACACCATGAAGTTGGCCGTCAGCCCGTACGTGGCCACCCGCTCGAACGCCTCGTTCCCTGCGTACTACTTAAGCACTAAGCCGGGCGAGGAAGGAAGAAGGAGCTGCGGCGAGGTGGAAACGTACCGATGATGTAAGGCATTGCCTTCCATCCTCGAGGCCGCCTCCTGTCAGAGCGGAGGTCGTCGCCGGTGGCAGCTTTTTGGAGCAGTGGCTGGTTCTCCATGGACTTCTCCTCCTCCTGCTTCAGCTGCTACTTGTTGGACCCGTCCTTCGCAAACCTCGTTTTTAAGATAAGCACACGCAAAAGATACAAAGAGCATTTGCAGCTGAGTGGAACACACGCAAAGTTTATTTCTTTTCCTTCGAAAAGTAAAATTATATTACTACCTGTAATGAGTACCTCTCTAATTACATTAGAATTTATGAGCAAAAGAAGATTGTTAAATCTAAATGATCTGATAAAAGATGATAACCAAGTGGTTATTTAGTAGTTTTTTTTTCCTTTCAAATGGTTAACGATGAGAATTAGATTTAATATGAAAGTCGAAGTTTGCCATTACGTTATCCTCCCTACAAAAATGTAAGATTTTAATATTATTATAAGTATTTAACAGAGGTAAATATAAGTTTCTACTCACAGAGCTTCCAATTCCTACCAGCAAAAACATTAAAAAAAAAAGAAGAATAAAAAAAGAGATATAAATATTTTTCGCTAATCTTCCAAATAAAAGGAGGAGGCTGATGTAAAAGCGTTCAATAGGATATTTTAACACGAGGAATAATTAGAAGTTTTCATAACCTACAAAAATTTAGGCCCAACATGTATACAAACGAAAAATTATTCAAAGTGTCCAATTCACTCGGTTCCCATGTATAAAGATTAATAGCCAAGAGAGAAAGAGAATCCTATTACATAAGTACAAAGCTTGGCCATTGTGTAATACTAAATATTACATAAATATTTAATACTAATTATGAACGTCAACGTGTAGTACCAAAAGATACCTGGTGATCTATACATATACATATATTTGATTCTAAACTATAGGCGTTGTACCAATCCAAGGACATAACAAGTGGACTAAAGTGCAAGTGGAGATCGATTAACTTCGAGCCACTGGGGATGGTGATGAGCAGGAGTGGCCATGTCCGGTTAGCTTCCTTCACAAGAATGTGATAGGTTTGCTTCCACGACTCAGTTGTCTCATGTGAAGAAGATGTCGTTGCTTCGCCGCATCAATTTTAAGCCTGCAAAACCTATCACCTTGCCGCAGAACATGATTTCATATTTCTTTTTTTATACCATTGGTGACGAAAAGACTAGAATGGTGGGTCCCACGGAGTCATATTTTTTGTCCCATTGACTGAAGCATCACAAACATTCATTACTTTCAGTTCCATCATAGCTATAGCTATGATCACAAATCAAAAAATTTCGTATAACAACATTATAACTAGTGTCCAAAATTTAAAAATTAGTGATAGATTTTTTTGTCACAAATCATGGTTGTCATAAAAAAATTTTAGTGACAAATTTGTCAATAAATTATTTTTAGTAGTCTTTGAAATAATTATGTTGTTATGTGTGTATGAGAATTGTTGAAAAAAGTCCTAACTTTGATTTTTTTTTATATAGTGTTTCAATTTTGAAAAATTCATATAGAGTTTTTTTTTTAATCATCACTCTATACTTATCAATCACCATTTTTTGTTTTACCAATTGTCCACTTCTGCCCTCAATAGTGGCCTATCACCTGTGGCCCAAGTGTGATTGCACATGGGTTGACCACATTGACCACCATCCCTTTGCTCCAAACATACGCTCGTCGTCTTGTTATCATTGACTTAGTTAGTTTTATCTAAGTTATGTGGTACTCTTATGTGTTCATATACAAAGGGTCAACTACTCCAAAACCTCTTATGGTTCATTAAGGACCTATAAAAAAAAATGTTTAAGTCGAGATCCATAGTCATTTCAACAAACACTTCATATATAACACAAATTATAAACATAGATTTCATAAACTTTGAATATATACATATATTTATATTTATATATACATATATATGTATATATATATATTATGTATATATATGCATATGTATATATAAATATATATAATATACATATGTATATATATGTGTATATATATATACATATACATACATATATACAAATATATATGTATATATATATATAAATATATATGCATACGTGTATATATTATTAGGATCGAGTCCGGCACTAAGAGGGGAGAGAGTGAATTAGTACAGCGGTTAAAAATATCAAAGACTGTGTCTTGGAGATTGAGTCACCAACGGTTCCACCGCTTGTTCTGGCAGTTTCACCACCTGTTCTGGTGGTGCCATCACTTGACCCACATCTTGGGTCATTTTTTGGACCTTTTACTTAGCTCATCACAATCCAAACTTAGGCTCAATTTACTCATAATTGAGTTGGTTCAATTCCAACCTAATTAGTCTTAAAACCTACTTCGATCTAAACAATTATTACAAAGCATAAATCAATTATACGATATGTCATTGATCCATCGACGCTTCATTCGATTCTTCCGCGTATCGTCCTCTCTTCTTGGCGTAATTTCGCTCTTCTTAGCCCGATGTCCGAATCCATTCGTCCAAAGCCTTCTGCTAATACATCAACTGATCCTTCGGCTCAACAACCAACCATCTAACATGTTCTCCTCTGGTCCAACATCGATTCTTCCTGGTTCAATTATTTATTCTTGATCGAAGGTAGTCTTGCGTCACTCAAAACGCAGTTAAATCACAAGCACTATCAATTGGTTTCATCATAAAATCTGAGATTTATCATATATATATATATACATATATATAAATGTATATGTATGTATATATATACTTAAATATATATAGTATATATACATACATATATATATCATTATATTTATATATATATACATATATATATGTATGTATATATATACATATATATATATGTATATATATATATATATATATATATATACATACATATATATATACATGTATATATATATGTATATATATATACATATATATATATATATATATATATATATATATATATATATATATACATATATATATATATGTATATATATATATACATATATATATATATATATATATAAAGACTACCTTGGAGATTGAGTCACCAACAGTTCCACCACCTGTTTTGGTGGTTTCACCACCTGTTCTAGTGGTGCCATCGCTTGACCCACCTCTTGGATCATTTTTTGGACCTTTCACTTAGCTCATCATAATCCAAACTTAGGCTCAATTTACTCATAATTGAGTTGGTTCAATTCCAACCTAATTAGTCCTAAAACCTACTTCGATCTAAACAATTATTACAAAGCATAAATCAATTGTACGATATGTCATTGATCCATCGACGCTTCATTCGATTCTTTCGCGTATCGTCCTCTCTTCTTGGCGCAATTTCGCTCTTCTTAGCCCGATGTTCGAGTCCATCGTCCAAAGCCTTCTGCTAGTACATCAACTGATCCTTCGGCTCAACAACCAACCATCTAACATGTTCTCCAACAGCCCAACATCGATTCTTCCTGGTTCAATTATTTATTCTCGATCGAAGGTAGTCTTGCGTCACTCAAAACACAGATTAAATCACAAGCACTATCAATTGGTTTCATCATAAAATCTGAAATTTATCATATATATATATACATATATATAAATGTATATGTATATATATATATGTATATATGTATACATATACATATACATATATATGTATGTATATATATACTTATGTATATATAGTATATATACATACATATATATGCATTATATATATGTATATATATATACATATATATATATATTTATATATATGTATATATATATTTATATATATATATATATATATATATATATATAAAGACTACCTTGGAGATTGAGTCACCAACAGTTCCACCACCTGTTCTGGTGGTTTCACCACCTGTTCTAGTGGTGCCATCGCTTGACCCACCTCTTGGGTCACTTTTTGAGCCTTTCATTTTGCTCGTCACAACCCAAACTGAGGCCCAATTTACTCATAATTGAGTTGGTCCAATTCCAACCTAATTAGCTAAAACCTACTTCGATCTAAACAATTTGATACGATGGGGCGATACGAAATGGGTTTTGAGAGAAGAAAAATCGAGAGAATAGCAGTATACATAGGAATAAAAATTCTTCTAGACAGCAAAAGAATAATCTCACGAAAATACTTAAATACAATGGTAAAATAGCTCACCACCAGGTTCAAAATCACATAGAGATACATAAAACTTCACCACTCCAGAGAAAATGAAATAAGGATACAGAACTGAACAAAGAGACTCACCACTCTAGGACGCATCTAAGAGATACAGAGTTTTCCAGAGCACTCCAAGAGAGCTTCAGCTAATATCTTAAGTTTCTGAAAACCTTCCCTAACCCAAAACACCAAAATAAATAGTTGTGCATGAAGCAACCCCTTCATGCATAGGGAATTTCGAGATAAATACTTTATAGCTGTTAACCACCTTCATTAATATATTTCTTAGTCATGAAAGAAAGTGCATTAAACTAGTCTTGACTTAGTGTAAAGAAAATGCTCATGAGCTGTCATAGTTGAATGTGCTGAGTGGAAGACTAAGGCAACATTGTGGGCTAAAAATTTATCATAGCTTCAGCGAGATCAACATGACTAGATTATAGCAAGTTAGCCACTCCTCTATCATTCTCCCCTGGTTGAAAAAGACTTGTCCTCAAGTCATTGTTTGTTTCAGCAATATAATCATAATAAGGACTTAAATCAGTCACATTAAATGTCGAAGACACTCCATAATTTTCTGATAGCTCGATCTCATAAGCATTTTGTCCAATTCTCTTAAGCATCTTGAATAGACCATCAGCTTTTGGTTTTAATTTTCCAAATTTGCCTGGTGAGAACCTCTCCTTTCTTAGATGAATCCATACTAAATCACCTATATTAAACTCCATAAGTTTTCTATGTTTGTTGGCAACTTGACTATACCTCTTAATTTGCTTTTCTATGGTCGCTTTAACATCCTCATGTAGCTTCTTTATTTGCTTAGCTCTCTCATCAACATCTCCACTAAATTGTTTAGTTGCTAAATGAGGAACCAAATCCAAAGGACCAATAGGATTAGCACTATAAACAACTTCAAAAGGACTCTTACTAGTGCTATGATGCAAAGAACGATTGTAAGCAAATTCAATTTATGGAAGAATGAGATCACATTGCTTGATGTTTTTGCCAACATAACTTCTAAGCAAATTTCCTAAGCTTCTATTTGTTACCTTAGTTTGCTCATCGATTTGTGGGTGATGAGAGCTGCTAAAATTCAAAGAGATACCCAGCTTCCTCCATAGAGTTCTTCAAAAATGATTAAGAAATTTTGAATCTCGATCAGATACCATAGTTCTTGGTACACCATGCAATCTCACAATCTCTTTAAAATATAAATCAGCAATATGAGATGCATCGTTTGATTTATTGCAGGGGACAAAGTGAGACATTTTTGAAAATCTGTCGACAACAACCATGATAGAATCCTTGTTCCTTTGAGTTCTTGGCAGTCCCAAAATGAAATCAAGACTTATTTCCTCCCACGGAGAAGTAGGCACTGGAAGTGGAGTGTACAAACCAGAATTTTGACTTCTCATTTTTGCCAAATGGCACACTCGGCATTGCTTCACAAGCCTCTCTACATCTCTGAATATCTTGGGCTAATAGAAATTTGATTGAATAAGAGCTAGAGTCTTGTCCCTACCGAAATGTCCTCCCAAAACACCACCATGAGCTTTAGCTAAAATAACTTGTCTCAATGAACAAAATAGAATACACAAGGCATTAGCTCGAAAAAGAAAACTATCAACGATAGAAAATTGCTAAAAATAACCTGATTTGCAGTTCTACCATATTGAGCTGAAATCCACGTCATTCTCATAAAGATCTTTGAATGTCTCAAATCCAATTACATTAACTTCCATCGTTGATAATAAAGAATACTTTCTACTCAATGTATCAGCAATCACATTCTGAACACCAGATTTATGCTTGATTGTAAAGTTATAAGATTGCAAGAACTCCACCCAAGCTGCATGTCTCTTATTTAGCTTATGCTGGTGATTAATGAACTTTAATGTCTCATGATCAGAATATAAGACAAATGGCTTAGTAAGAAGATACTAACTCCAATGAGATAAAGCTCGATAAATGGCATAGAACTCCTTATCATAGGTAGAGTATCTCTTTCTTGCATCATTCAACTTCTCACTAAAAAAGGAAATGGGCTTTCCAACTTGACTCAAAACAACACCGATTCCCACATTAGAGGCATCACATTCAACCTCAAATACCTTGTCAAAGTTAGGTAGCACTAAAATAGGAGCTTCAATCACCTTTCTTTTCAATAGTTCAGAGGCATCATTAGCCTCACTGGTCTATTTGAATTTGTCACCTTTCAAACATTCAGTGATTGGAGCAACAATAGAGCTAAAACCATTGATGAATCTTCTGTAAAAGGAAGTTAAGCCATAGAAACTCCTCACATCATGCAATGAAGTAGGTGTTGACCAATTAAGAATAGCCTCTACCTTACTTTGTTCTATCATGATTCCATCTTTTGAAACAATATATCCCAAAAACACAATAGTAGTTATAAAGAAATCACACTTCTTTAGATTAGCATAAAGTTTTTGTTGTCTTAAATAAGAAAAATCTCTTTGAGATGATTTATATGCTCCTCTTCACTCTTGCTGTACACTAATATGTCATCAAAATAAACTATAACAAAAGTCCCAATGCATGGCTTAAGTATATAATTCATAAATCTCATGAAAGTACTAGGAGCATTAGATAGCTCAAATGGCATAACCAAACATTCATATAATTCTTCTCTAGTTTTAAATGATGTTTTCCACTCATCTCCAGGCCTCATTCTTATTTGGTGATAACCACTTCTCAAATCAATTTTAGAGAAAATAGAAGCACCATACAATTGGCCAAGTAAATCATCTAACCTTAGAATAGGAAAATGATAGTAAATTATGATTTTGTTGATGGCATGGTTGTCCACACACATTCTCCAAGAATTATCCTTTTTCGGCACCAACAAAGCTAGAACCGCACAAGGACTCATGCTCTCCCGAATCAATCCCTTTTCCACCAACTCATTCACTTGCCTTTGAAGTTCTTCATACTCCTTGGGACTCATTCTGTAGGCTGCCTTATTAGGTAAAATAGCCTCTGGAATAAGATCAATGTGATGTTGAATATCTCTTAAAGGTGGAAGGCCATGTGGAATCGCTTCTAGTACAACATCTTGAAACTCCTCTAGAATTGATTTCATAATTGTCGATGTCTCCTTATGTTGTTTATTTTTCTCTACAACTAATAAAGCCAGAATATGATCACCTCTTTCTATTTCATCCTTGCATTCACCATAGGGCATGAAAGCACTAACTTCCTTCTTTTGTGTACTGATTTCAGGAGGTTGCAATGGAGCTAAAATAATCTTTTTTTCATTCACATTAAAAGAATATGTATGTTTGTAGCCATTATACAACACCCTCCTATCATAATGCCAAGGTCTACCCAATAATAAATGACAAGCATCAATAGGAGCAACATCACACCATACTTCATCTTTGTAATACTTGCCAATAGAAAATGGAACTAAACATTTTTTAGTTACCTTGATATCATTCCCTTTTTGCAGCCAGCATAATTGATAAGGATGTGGATGAGGGATTGTGTCTAACTTCAACTTCTGCACCATCTCCAAAGATACCACATTTTCAAAACTGCCACTGTCGATAATCACCAAGCACACCTTACCATGAGAAGTGCATTTAGTGTGAAACACGTTCTTTCTCACCCAACTTTCAACCTCAGCTATATAGGACACTTGTAAACTATGTTGTAGCACAATAGACAAACCATGATCAGCATAAGTAACCTCTTCCTCATCATCATCATATTTTGGTTTATCCTCAGTTTCATTTTCTTCTTCATCACTATGATCTTCAACCAACGTAACAATCCTTCTATTTGGACAATCTAAAGCAATATGCCCAAAACCATGATATTTAAAGCATTTTCGACCACTTTGTATAGACGAATTATGTGTTTGTTTGCTACCAGCAGATCCTTCATCCTTATCTTGCACCTTTGAGACAACCTTGCTTTAGATAATAGACTTGGAATTTCCTCCTTTTGTATAGTCTTCTTTTGACTCGTACCAAGAACTCTTTTCAAACTTTTGTTGCTTTTCAACTTTTAAAGCTAACTTACTCACATCATTTAATGACCAATATGGCTGCAGTTGAACAACTTTAGCAATCTCATATTTCAGACCTCCCAAATATCTTGCAATAGTTTGCTCTTCTAGTTCCACAAGCTCTCCTTTTAACATGAGATTATCAAACTCTGCTGTGTACTCTTCCACACTAAGATCTTTTTGCTTGAAATCATTGATTTTGAGAAAGATCTATTGTCTATAATTGTCGGGTAAGTATTTTCTCTTCAGCTCCCTTTTCATTTTCTCCCATGTCACAATTTTACTCTTTCCCTCATGTTCTCTTTGCTTTTTCAGATTTTCCCACCAAAAAGATACATTTCATCTGAGTTTAAGTGCCACAAGTTTTACCTTCTTTTGTTCAGGTGGTTCATGAAAATCAAAAATTCTTTTCACTGTATTAAGCCAATCAATAAAGTCGTCAACATTAATTTTGCCTTCAAACTCCGGAATATCCAATCTTGGGTTGTATTTGTTTAGTCATTCATCTTTGACTGCATGCCTTGCCCGAAATCTTCTCGACTCCCGAGAGTGAGGAGGTGTATCATCATTAGAACTAAACTGTTGGACATCATTTTCATGCTGGTCATTTCTACTTCAAAGTTCTTCGATGATTTCATTCTTCTCTTGTATACTATTTAGCAATCTGCGTAGCTACAGCTTCAATGATTCAACATCATCTTCGTGGATGCTATCTTTAATAGCAATATCTTTTCTATTTCGTCGTGTCATGATCTTTAGCCTTTAGCTCTGATACAAAACTGATACGGTGGGGCATTACGGAATGGGTTTTGAGAGAAGAAAAGTTGGGAGAATAGCAATATACGCAGGAATAAAAGTTCTTTCGGACAAAAAAAGAATAATCTCATGAAAATACTTAAACACAATGGTAAAATAGTTTACCATTAGGTTCAAAATCACATAGGGATACAGAAAACTTCACCACCCCAGAGAAAATGAAACAAGGATACAGAACTGAACAAAGAGACTCACCACTCTAGGACGTATCCAAGAGATACAGAGTTTTCCAGAACACTCCAAGAGAGCTTCAACCAATATCTTCAGTTTCTGAAAATCTCCCCTAACCCAAAACACCAAAATAAATAGTTGTACATGAAACAACCCTTCATACATAGGGAATTTCGAGATAAATGCTTTACAGCTGTTAACCACCTTCATTAATATGTTTCTTAGTCATGAAGGAAAGTGCATTGAACCAGCCTTGACTTAGTATAAAGAAAATGCTCATGAGCTATAATAGTTGAATGTGTTGAGTGGAAGACTAAGGCAACATTGTGTGCTGAAAATTTATCATAACTTCAGCAAGATCAACATGATTAGATTATAACAAGTTAGTCACTCCTGTGTCACAATTATTACAAAGCATAAATCAATTGTACGACATGTCATTGGTCCATCGGTGTTTCATTCGATTCTTCCACGTATCGTGCTCTCTTCTTGGCGCAATTTTGCTCTTCTTGGTCCGATGCCCGAGTCCATCGTCCAAAGCCTTCTGCTGATACATCAACTGATCCTTCGGCTCAACATCCAACCATCTGACATGTTCTCCTCTGACCCAACATCGATTCTTTCTGGTTTAATTATTTATTCCTGATCGAAGGTAGTCTTGCGTCATTCAAAACATAGTTAAATCACAAGCACTATCAATTGATTTCATCATAAAATCTGAGATTCTTATGTATATATATAAATATGTATATATATGTATATATATGTACATATACATATATATATATGTATGTATAAATATACTTATGTATATATAATATATATACATACATACATACATATATATATATATGCATTATATTTATGTATATATATACATATATATATATATGTATATATATATGTACATACATATATACATATATATAAATATATATATACATATATATATATATATATATATATATATATATATATATATATATATATATATATATATATATATATATATATATATATATATATATATATATATATATATATAGTACAGTCTCTATCTATTCTTAACCCAGCAAGTGTAGAGGGTAATCAATGGCAAATACTAACTCTTGGTAAGATGTTTTTGTAAATGTAAATAACTATACAATATCATATTATTTTGTTTGACTTTTTATTTTTTTTGTTACAATAAAGACAAGATAATAATGATGTGTTTGACAATGATAATGTAAATTCTACAATAATAGGTTCTACCAGTGCAAAATTTTCTTTCTTTGATTTTTTTTAACAACACATTACTTTTTCATTAAAGGACAAAAAACATTTTACAATTTATTGAAACAAAATTATTACAGACTTGAGAAAATAGGTCCTCTTTATTAAATAAAATAAATTATGATATCAATACAAAGCCGCAATCCTTTTATAGAAATACAAAGCTCTTTTTAAAACCTAGATAGTACCTCCATAGAATCTTCATTATATTCCAACTCTAAACAATTCAATCTCGATCATTCAGACCAAAACATATCTATAAAAGGTTGGCTTTACAGACAAAAATGTCACATATCTATAAAAATGAATCTAACAAAATATCACAATCAAAACTTTAACAGACAACATAATCTCTATACAATCTAGAGAGTTTTTTACTATTATATAACCACTAAAAGCTCTGTATTATATCACAGTCAACACAAGTATATTTATATAATTATAAGATCATCCTAGTAGAGCCAAAATAATATTTCACATGAGTATTATATAAGTATAAAATATGAGAGATTTCTAAATAACAACATCCCCTAAAAGTATGTCTATGCTAGTATTATACTCTTTGGAATTCAAAAAATTTAAAACATAGACATATGAGCAAACAATGACCTAATTAGCACCATAACTCACATAGCACCCAAAACTTATGTCTATGTATGTAAATAAATAACTATATGCATTCTTGCAATCATTTTTATCTTAAGAACCAAGCATAACAAAAATCAAATTATTATTTAATTAATAATTAAAATACCATATATAAGCTTTGTATCCATTTATGAGTAAACAAGGCCATAATTATAACTAAATGGCATATCATAATAAATATTATATTCATACAAATGGTGATGATTAATTTTTTATAATTTAAATAAATATAGCTAAAGATGCATATCTAAATTTATAGTAATTACCATGATAGTTATGAGTACATGTCAAAAAACAATAGTTATTAGTAATACTAATGATTAAGATCATATTATATTTTCATAATAAAAGCCTAGAATTATGTTTAACCCCTTATAGTATAAGTAACACGTATTTTCTCATGTTTAAGTCCTAGACACTAGTTTCTAAACAAATACAAATGTATAACCCTCATTGCTAGTTTCTAATCAAAAACATTTCGAAAACTAATATTTGAATATTTTTTATCTTTTGTTTTAAATATAACAATTCATATAACATTTAAAACTAATAAGAATAAATCATTTTCAATCCTTTTGAATAATTAAAATATTAAATCGATACCTTGATACATATTTAATTTCATAAGTTTCTAACAAATACATTAATTTCTGATACATACATATTACTTTTAAGATAAAATAAATAGAATTATCAGATACTTACCCGGGCTTGAACCATTAATCCTTCACTCACTTGATAATCAAGATGCTTCTTCTCTTAATTATACACAAAATATTATTCGTTAATCATCCATAAAATATAACCAAATATCATATGTAAATTATTTATATTTTATCACATTTTTCTTCTTTATTTTTCTTTATTAACAGTCCTAATTACTCTAAAATTTTGGTTAATTCCTAAATGCATGCTAACTACCATTACAACTTCCATTGACAGCTTAAAACACCTTCACAGTTTAGCTTTGTTCTTTTTTTTTTTTCCAATCAGAAACTTAAAGTACAGCTTAAAGTAATTAACTTGCACAAAGCACAAGTTAAAGCACAAATTAACTTTGTCCCTTTTTAATTCATCAGAAACCTCATCTTTCACAGTAAACTAATACAAATTAAGAATTAATATCATTAAAAGCCTTGTTAACTTAGAAAGCTAAAATTAATTAATTAATAATCCTATTTGATAATCTAATTAGCAGGAAAGCTTAAGAATTCGAAATCATACCTAAATTAGGTTTTTTTTTTTAAATCTCTAATAGGAATTCTCTAACTCAAAAAACGAAGCCTTTGTTGGTTAAAGAAATTGTTCTTTTACAATTTAGTCCTTCTCAAAACTTATATTTTTAACTAGGCTCTTAAAGAAAATATAATTATTACATTAATGATCGATATTGATGAGAATATAATAATATTAACATTGATAAGGGGAAGAAGAGATAAAGAAAGAAGGAAGAAGAAAAAAAAAAAAAAGAAAGAAAGGTGAGAATGGATGCATACTAGAGAGGACGATAATATGTATATATATATATATATATATATATATATATATATATATATATATATATATATATATATATATATATATATATATATATATATATATATATATAATTGGATTGGATCGTCATTCGTTTATTGGTATTAACTTAGTGAAAACCATGATTATTTAGTACAAACTGCTAGTATTAAATGCTCATAGATGTTGTTAATATTAGTCGATAAGTTTAAGTTGTATAAGTGATCACGGTTACCATTATTACTTGTTTCTAGTTGTTTCCTTTTTCTAATAATATAAAATTTTAAAAATTATATAAACTGAAATTAATGTTTGTCCAAAAATAAAAAAAATTAAAAATAATCTAGACATAAAGAAAAAAAAAAAAAGCTTAAGTTGATTTCAAATGAATTCAAAATGCACTGATACTATAAATTCCCAACATTAATCGAAGTGTCCAAATTGTAAATATGATGAGCCTTTGTAATCAAATTAGGACACAAATTGGGGATGCTAAGGACCGTCTTAAGATTGGCTTTCCCCAGCTAACTAGGGATGCTAGAGCTGTTAATTTTTTTTCATGGAAATTAGATTTTTGAAATCTAATTTTTAATATAAAAAAAGTCTGGAATAATAAAATATTTTTGTCCTTTAATGAAAACGGAGATTTGGGTTTTCTCATAACAACTCGTATTGACCTGTTTGCAATCAAAGATGGGCTCGTCCAGACCAGAATGAAAGGGCTTCTAACATTATGGTGGAGATGGATATAAAAACAACCATCAATATTCTAGACAAGCAAATCTCTCCTCTTTGGCAAGCTGCCACTCTTATTAAGGATATTATTTATATTTGATTAATTTCAATTAGATTAGGCTCTCCCACGTAGATAGAGACGACAACAATTATGTAAATTATTTAGTAAGTTATGTCAGAATCAACAGATCATCCTTTGTATTGGCGTGATGACTATCACTCTTATTTTTTGATTTTTTAGGTACTTATATCATTAGCATAGGTTGTAATCGTTTCTTGAGTTAATAGAATTAGTTTTTTTTTAAACACAGAAAATATTTAATTAATTTTGCCATTTAGTAACCAGCAATCCGACATCACGGGCGTGCACACCTCCGAAAGCCAACCTTTTGCCTTATTGTAAATGAACCGAGAGAGACAATTCCACAAACACAAGCGCGACAGCGCATCCTTGAGCCGACCTTTGCACTCGCTCGTTCGCTCGCTGCGTCCGCTCTCTTCATCCCCCAATCCTCAACAAACCCTCTCGTCGCTACACCTATCGGCTGCCGGAGGAGGGAGGAAGAGGTAGCGTGTGGTGGAGGAGGAAGGCTTCAACGGGACACAAGAAGAAGTAGAAGAAAGAGGAAGAGAAAGAGAGGGGAGAGGGCGTGATGGCGTCGTCGGGTGCCGAGGTGGCGGCGGCGGGAGATGGGCCGGTGCTGAGCCTGATGAGCAAGCGCCTCCGAGCCCTGCGGAAGAAATACAACCGCATCCTCCAGATGGAGGGGAGCCTCGCCCAGGGCAAGCCCCTCAACAAGGAGCAGGAGGAGGTCCTCCGCTCCAAGCCTGCCATCGCCGTCCTCATCGACGAGTATGAGAAGCTCCGCCAGCCCCTCGCCGTCGCCCTTCAGGAGGAGCTTGCCCACGCCGCCGCCTCCCCTCCTCCTTCCTCTCCTCCCCCCGCCATCGAAGAAGAAACCCATGTCCCCACTGCTGCCTCGGCCGTCAAGGAGGAGCCCGATCTGGCTGTTAGGGACATGTTGACGTTGCTCTATTTCGGGTGCTTATTTGATGTCAAGCCACAGAGCGAGTTCGCGGCCACGATGTTGACGAGGACCCACGAGCGTGGCTGCTGCTTGACCTACGACTACGTGACGGACGACGCCATTGAACTGCTGGGGGAAAGGGACCTCGACGCGATCTCGGCCCTCGGCTCGCTTGTCACCTCCCGGCCGGTCTATTCGGGGGTCTCGCACAAGAACGCGCTTGAGGCCTGCCTCCAGCATGCGAAGCATTGGCTGTCAAGTGCTGATCAGCCTATCCTTACGGGGACCTCTATCACCTGTTAGTGCTTATCTCTTAACGGACGCTGCGCTCTGCTTGTTGTTTTGACTTTTATGTGTGTATTGCAGATGCTGAGTTGAGGGAGAAGCTGAACAAGATTTTGGCTTCGGATTATTTCACCACTACACCGGAGATGAAAGCTCCTGGGGATGTGGCTGCGGCAGTGGGAAAGTATGGTGTTGCTTGTCAAGTTCCGATCAGTGAATCTATGATGGCGCCATCACCAGTGGTTCAAACAGAAGGCGCCCCAACTCCAGCTCCAGTCAGTTGTCAACAAAAGGTCAAACATTCTGCTGCATGATATGGGAGTAATTTTGCTTTAGCTACTTGCATTGTTTCCTGTGATCCTCTTGTCGTTTATACATATCTTAGCTCTTGAATTTTCTGGTTCATATGACAGTCGTTTGGATATACAGTTGCCACTGATTTACCTTCATTGTAGAAATTATCATATGCCAACCCAACAGAAAAATGATCTGTTGTGAATTCATAGACATGCCAACTTGGTTTGTTTGAACTTATGGTTACTTTAGAGTTTGTATAAAGCTAGTGATTAGGAAAAGAAAAGAAATAAATCCTCAGGTTCGTTTCTACTTCAATTTTGAACCCAAATATCATTATACCAACTGTATTTACTAGTTTGACCAAGGATCGGTACCGGATCATGTGGTCTGATATTGATTGGTATTACTTTTTCATTAATTTTTGGGGTGGTATCTGATGGTACGGGTCATTATACCATCTGGTATACCAGTAGACTATGGAAACCTGTATTGGACAAGCATTTAGATCCTTGACTTAAAACTGGATTGCTACTGAACTTTAGGACAGAGAAAAATCTGTCAATGTAGGTTCTACATCGATGGCCATGCTTTTTGATATGGGTCTAACAGCTAGATATAATGGCTCCTGCTGGAAGAAAAGAGAGGACATCATCGTACTTCTAAGAAAGAGAATGATAAGTGAAATATCTTGCTTCTAAGTTGATTAGACAAGAATCTTTGTTCTTGGTTTAGAGGAAATATAGTGCAAACGTCTGCCCAAGCATATTATAGCTGATTCCTTGTTCAGAAGAAATACTAGCAACTGAAGGCTCATTTCAAATTATCAGTTCTATGTTTTTAGTCAAACATAGGTTAATTTTAAAGCTGGAGCATCTATGGAAATTATTCTTCCATTTTGTGTTGGCCACTTGTCTCAGTGTTAATATTACATTTTTCCCGACATTCAAGAACCATGGTCACAAGTTTGTGTAAAAAAAAAGGTAAGTTGAGTCAGTTGACTAAGTGATAGCTCAAGCAATATTTTAAGAGTGAAGTTCAGTAGTCTGAGTACGGTCCTTAAATCTTTTTTATCCTAGGCCTATTTTGGCAAGTTATCTATGCTGGATTATTTTATAAAAGATGGGTGGGCAGACAAATCGAAAAAGAATGAGCTAAGATGATTATGCTATTATTGTTTAATTAAACAAATTGATTCCTGGTAATTAAACCTGCAAACATCAGATAGTCCTCTGCCATCTGTATCGTCTTTTTTGACTTGCTGATATCTCTTAATTATTAGATTCAAAACATATTTGTAAGTAGTGGATCAACTCAGTATAAGATACTTGAAATCTACTGCAGAACATGAAACCAAAAGTTTCTTTTCAATTCATAAGTTTTCGTGCATTTGTCTGCTACATGTGCTTGCTTCTAGTGGATGACCAATTCCGTAAGGGTATATCTAAAATGCTGTAATATATTAAATATGGAATACACCCATGGTACTGGAAGCATAAACCAATAAAAGAAAGTTAAGGTGGTCAGGCCAGGTGAGGTCATTGATCTTGTAATCCTAGGGCTTCAAGAAAATTAAGACATCCTAGCACCTGATTTATCCTAGCACTGGAGTTGACCCCATGAATTATTCAGTGTCAATTTTCTCATCTCTGTTCTCTGCACTCTCCTGTAGTACCTGATATTTAAAGTATATGATTCTGAGACTTCCATTTGGCACCTAATCAACGTCTTTTTACTTGCAAAATCTACTAATTAAACTTCCAGATCTTTCAATATCAGTTCCATCTTTGTCGATGCAATTTGCAATTGAAACTAAGACCATGATGGCCTAGTTATATTTCTTCAAATTCTTTATTCTTTATTCAAATATAATAAGAGCTCTTTGATATTCTTATCCAATTTATTATTGAAATTTATCAGCTACCATCCTCATGGAATATTAGCTATCCTGTTTGATTAGATAATTGTAAGCTACCATTCCTTTATCCCTAAAACTTAGTATCTGTAAGTTAGTTGTGTGTTTGTGTACCTTTACGCCGTGGTCGATGGGTCAGCACGGCAAGGTTCGGGTCCGGATGTGCTGGGATCGCCTTGGTTGATCTTCGGGTAGGAAGCCAGCGTCGGGTCGGGTGAAGCGGGTCGTCTGCCTGCTCGGGGATGACACCTCCTACTGATCAGTTCGCCACAAGCCCTTCAATTCCTGCACATAGGTCGGGTCGGGGTTTTTCGACCCGACCCCTCCGAAGCTTAAGTTAGCTTTGGTGAGAGAGAGTTGAGTGTTTTTCAGAAAAGGGAAAAAGTCCTCCTGAGCCGTGTTGGTCCAGGTTTTTTATGCTGAAAGGAGCGCTGAGCCTTGCTGTGTCGCTAGGTACCGTCCCGGGTTCTCGGGCGGCGCTACGGAGGCGTTGTCTCGGGCTTTTTGGGACAGTGCCGTACCTCGGACGGCGCCCGTACCCGTTCGAGGGCGCGCTTGGTGGGACTGCCGAGGCACCGTCCCGGGTTTTCCGGGATGGTACTGTGTCGCCTCGGTCGACGCCCGTTCTGACGAGACTGGGGCCGCCGATCGTGCTGATGTGACTTGTCTCCGTGGTACGTGACACCACCCATGAGAGGGTGGGGTCGGTTTGCGCCCCATCATTCTCCCCCCCCGGAGAAAGCCATGCATCGGCTCCAATTGGGGAAGACTCGGGGTGTGGCTTTTGTCTCTTGGAGTCGTGATTGCTGGCTGAGCTTCTAGTTGGTGTTGGCGGGGCTTCTCGGAGGGTAGTCGGACGAGTGGTTCGAGGGTTGCTGCTTGATCCGGCGACTCGGACAGTCTGCGGTCGAAATGTACGACACGGGCAGTCTGCATCCGAGGTGAACGACTCGGGCAGCCTGCGACCGAAGTATACGACTCGGGTAGTCTGCGACTGAGGTGTACGACTTGGGCAGTCTTCGGCCGAGGTGTATGACTCGGGCGATCTGCGACCGAGGTACATGACTCGGGCAGCTTGCGATCGAGGTACACGACTTGAGCAGCTTGCGATCGAAGTACACGACTTGGGCAGTCTGTGATCGAGATACACAACTTGGGCAACTTGTGGTCGAAGTACACGACTCGGGCAGTCTGCGGTCGAGGTGTACGACTTGGGCAGTCTGCGGCCGACGTACACGACTCGGGCAATCTGCGGTCGACGTACACGACTCGGGCAGTCTGCGGCCGAGGTGTACGACTCGAGCAATCTGTGGCGAGGTATTACGACTCGGGCGACTGCGGTGAAGTACGACGACTCGGGTTCGCGGCGAGGTGTACGACTCAGGCGGTCTGCGGTCGAGGTACACGACTCGGGCAGTCTGCGGCCGAGGTACACGACTCGGGTAGCTTGCGGTCGGAGTACACGACTCGGGCAGTCTGCGGCCGAGGTGTACGACTCGGGCAGTCAACGGCCAAGGTGTATGACTCGGGCAGCCTGCGATCGAGGTACACGACTCGTGCAGCCTGCGACCGAGGTACACGACTCCGGTAGTCTGCGGCCGAAGTACACGACTCGGGCAGCCTGCGACTGAGGTACAAGACTCGGGTAGCCTGCGACTGTGATACACGACTCAGGCAACTTGTGGTCGAAGTACACGACTCGGGCAGTCTGCGGTCGAGGTGTACGACTCGGGCAGCTCGCTGGCTTTGCTCATGGTAGACTCCAGGGTTTCATCTGCCTCGCTCGGCGTGCTGATCTGATCGTCGGTTGATCCCACCTTGTCCATCAAAACTTGCGAAGGACGACTCCGTCGTTTCGAGCTTTAGGCTCGTAAAGCTTTGGTTTTGGCGGGAACTCTAGGCGCCAACTGGTTCTTTGAGTTAGAAAAATTCGATCTTGAGGCGACCCAAGGCGACGCTTGGGGTCGCCCGCCACGGTGCCACCTGTTGAGAGCATTAATGGAGTGGGATGTCGTCCACCCCGAGGAGGTGAAGGGTCGCCTCGACTGACGAGACTCTCCTTATAAGCGAGCCCGCGGCTCGTTTCATTTCTGTGCTTCCAACTGGTTTGCTTCCTTGGTCGATCCTTTCTCGGTCCTCGTCGTCTTCGTCCTCCTTGATCCTCCTCTTCGGTCGTTTCCCTTCCTTCAGGTCAGTCGGGATGACCTCCTCTTCCTCTTCTTCGTCCTCGTCCTCCAGTGGCGTCGAGGAGAGCCTGCTGCCCTCGAGTTGTGACTCGCCCGTCAATGAGAAGGCGGTACGAGCCCTTAAGGCCCTGAAGTCGTGGCATTACCTCGACTCTGTAGTGACCGAGGAGCTGCTCGGTCGTGTCTGGGAGCGCTACAGCATCCCGACAGACTATGAGCTTCATGCTCCTCGGTCAAGGCAGCGCGCGTATGACCTGTTCCCGCAAGGGTTCGGTCTTACCTTGGATGCGCTTGAGGCGGGACTTCGTTTTCCCCTGCATCCCATCATCGAGTCTTGTCTTTCTTGGTGGCGTATTTCCCCATCCCAGATGGCGTCGAACTCCTGGCGCTACCTGGTGGTGTTTCTCAGGGAAAGCCAAAATGCCAGTATCACTCCAACTCGATCCTTTTTCTTTTCTTGCTTTCGCCTTTCCAAAGGGTCGGGCGGATATTACTTATCGGCTTGGTCGGGCTTTAGGGTTAGCGGGGCCCCTTCCAACAACAAGGGATGGAAGGGTCGATTTTTCTTTGTCAGTTGCACGCGGGGATGGAGCTTCGGCCTCCGGTGGTCGGCGCGTATGATAGACAACTCCGCCCCAGGACTAACCGATGAGGAATATGAAGGCCTCGGGAGATTGAAGGAGATTCTATCCTCTTCCCGAGTGATAAAAACATGACTGAGTAGTGGCTCGTCGAGGCGGGTCTTTTCCCGGTGCCTTGGGGTATGCCGATCGCCGTGTCTACTTACTTGGTTTTTACTACTCATTGTTCGGGACTTTGCTTGACCTTAGGCTTTTGTACAGTTATGGTAAACCTCAAGATGGTGTGGGGGATACCGTAGGCCCCCTCCGCTCCTACTTCTCGACCGACAACAGAGGCTGCCTTAGAGCCTCGCGAACGGCCCGGGAGCGTCGAGGCTAATCGACCGCGAAAGAAAACCAAGATCTACGCTTTGAAGAAGCTTGAGTCGTCCGCGGCTCAAGCAGGAGTGACTTCACCCGAGCGCGTGCCCGAGGCAGGAACCGACCGTGGGCGAGGCGAAGCGGGGTCCAGTCGGGAAGAGAAGGGGAAAGCTACCTGCGCGCCTTCCGTGCGCGATCTTTGCCGCACCCGGTCTTGCGCCAAGGACGAGCCATATCAAGCTCTGGTCATGAGTGACCTTCCGGAAGGGGAGCCATTCGACCCGATCGTGCCCCGCTGGGCGGGTTTGACCCGCGGGGATCGAGTGTGGTCTGATGGCCAATCCGTGGCTTCGTTCGTCCGTGGGGGACTCCATCTGAACCTGGCTCGTCAATTGTACAACTCCCCGTTGGAGGCCCTAATCGCGAACTCAGCAAAGTCGCTATTATGGGTAAGGACCTCATCCTCGGTCTTTCACGTTGCTCGAGATCTTTGTTTTAACTCGATGCTTTGCGCAAGGCCAACATTACTTAATGGCGCTGATCAACCGCATGCAAGATGCCAGTCGAATCATCAGCTGCATGGGTGATCGGATCACCGAGCTCTGGCGCTAGAATGAGGAGCTCCAAGCTGGGGCTGCGCCCTAAGCAGTCGCGACTGCCGAGCAACGCGTGACCGAGCTGGAAGCGGAAGTCACGCGTCTGAAGTCCGAGCTCGGGAAGGCTGCGCAGCAAAAGGGGGAGTTTCAGGCGCAGCTAAAGGGGGCTCGGGCCTGAGTTCGCTCGATGGAGACAGAGGTGCTCGAGCTCTCCTGGAATTTGGAGACGGCCCGGGCCAAGGTCAAAGCGTCGACCGAGGCGTTGACGGAAGAGGCCTGGGAAAGGCCCGAGAAGGACATGAAGTTGATCAAGGCTTACAAGGAGTCTCAAAGTTTTCAGCTCGGGCTGGCTAGGTCGAGTCAAGTTACCTATGAATACGGGTATCGGGTCGCGATGGCTCGGTTCCGCTCCCGGTATCCAGACCTCCAGGTTGAAGAGGATCCTTACGCTGTTTTGCCCGAGGATGATACCGTCAATATGCACGAGGAGGTCCCTTTCGATGATAGTGTGGACTCCCTCGAGGCCTAAGTTGTATTTTTTTTATAGCCTCGTCTTAAAATGGGTCGGTCGAGCGTGGCCTTATTTTGTAAGTTGCGGCCGATCCAATAGTGTAGTCGACTTTTAAACTTCATGAAGAGTTTTGCTTCAATTCGTGTGTAGATTCACATCGCTCGGTTAACTATATAAAAAACTTCTTCAAGTTAGATATATTCCATGTCCTCGGTATCGGGCGACCTTCCATTGAGGCCAACAGATAAGTTCTGTCCCGAATTATGCCAGTTACCCGATAGGGGTCTTCCCAATTCGGGGCGAGCTTGCCACATGATCGGGTCGGGTCGTTGACCTCGGCCCTCCATAGGACCAAATCGTTTAGATCGATCGGTCTGGGTCATAGCTTTCGATTGAAGAGCTTAGCGACAGCTTTTTGGTAGGCGAGGGCTTTAAGGTGGGCGTCGGCCCGTCGTTCTTCCACCAAATCAAGCCCAGCTTGGAGACCCTCATCCGACACTTCCTCCTGGTGGTTTTCCACCCGGGGCGTCGGGAAGACGACCTCGGGTGGTAGGACGGCCTCGGTGCCGAATGCGAGGCTGTAGGGGGATTCCCCCGTGGCGGTCTTTGGTGTAGTCTGGGATGACCACAGAATGCTCGGTAGCTCTTCTACCTAAGCTCCCCGAGCCTTGGATACCCTTTTCTTAAGTCCTTTGAGGATAGCTCGGTTGGTCAGCTCGGCTAAGCCGTTTGTCTAGGGATGGGACATCGAGCTGAATCTTGACTATATTCCGTGGCCCGAACATAATTTCTTGAACTTGTCGTTGTTGAACTAAGTCCCGTTGTCGGTGATGATGACCCTCGGGACGTTGAAGCGGGTTATTATGTTTTTCCAGACAAACTTCTCCACCTGGTGCTCGGTGATCGTCGCCAACGGCTCGGCCTCTGCTCACTTGGTGAAGTAATCTACTCCGACGATCACGTACCTGCGCTATCCTGAGGCCGGCGGGAAAGGCCTGAGGAGGTCCATCCCCCCACTGCGCATAAGGCCATGCGCAGTCGATGGGCGTAAGTGGGACTGCGGGTTGTCAAGGCATTTTTGCATGCTTACGCTTCGCGGGGCGCGTCGTTGTCCCACGTAGGTCTTCGGCGTCCGACGCAGGTTGGTTGGCCAGTAATATCCTAGCGAAGGATTTTGAATGCCAGGGTTTGCCCGCCAATATGCTCGCCGCAGATTCCCCCGTGGACTTTGGCCAAGACTGACTGGGCCTCCTCGGGGTCCAGGCACCGCAAGAGTGGTCGGGTGAACGACCTCCGTGAAAGTCGCCGATTCATTTCCGATACCAAGCACTGCATGCATGTTTGAGGCGTCGGGCGGTGTTTTTGTCTGCAGGCAATATCCCGTCTTTCTTATACCGTAGTATCTCCTGCGTCCACATCGGATGTACATCGGTCGAGGCCACCGCCTCGGTCGTGATTGTGCGGGATGAGAGCTCCTCGACCTCGGGGCCGGAGCTGGCGTCGGACCCTGAGGCGAGTTTTGCCAATGCATCAGCCCGACCGTTTTAATCCTGCGGTACCCTAGACAGTACAAAACGCGAGAAGTTGGCGGCAAGCTTCCTCGCCTTGGCGAGATATTTTGACATGTTGGGATCCCGAGCTTCGTAGCCTCCGTTGATGTGTTCGGCCACCAGCTACGAGTCGGTGTAGACTTCAATGTCTTCGACCAGCAACTCTGCGACCAGCCTGAGGCCAACCAAAAGTGCCTCGTACTCTACTTCGTTATTAGTGGCCTTGAAACCGAAGCAGAGGGAGCGCTCGAATAATTGTCCGTCAGGGCCTTCCAACACCAGTCCCGTGCCAGCGCTCCTTGAGTTGGTCGACCCGTCCACACGCAAGTTCCACCTCCTTCCAGAGCGCCCGGGTGTGCTGTCCTCGGGCGGGGTCAGTTCCGAGATGAAGTCGGCGATAGCTTGAGCCTTGATGGCGGTCCTTAGGGCATACTGTATGTCGAACTCCCCAAGCTTGACCGACCACTTGAGGAGGCGACCTGAGATGTCGAACTTAGATAAAACTTGTCGAAGTGGGTGGTTGGTGATTACCTTGATCGGGTGACCCTTAAAGTAGGGCCGCAGCTTTTAGGCTGTCAACACGAGCGCCAGGGCCAGCTTTTCGGTTGGCTGGTATCATTCCTCGGGTCCGTTCAGTACATGGCTGGTGTAGTAGACCGATTGCTGTACTCCGGAGGCCTCCTCAAACAGGACGGAGCTGATCGCATGTTGGGAAGCGACCAAGTAGAGGCTGAGCTGCTTTCCCACGGGGATTGTGGCAAGGCTAGGGAGACCCGCCAAATGTTGTTTAACCTGCCCAAAGGCCTCCTCGCACTCCCCCGTCCGTTTGAAGCCCTTCGGGTTCTTTAAGGCTCAAAAGAAGGGGAGACACCTGTCACTCGATTGGGATAGGAACCAAGACAGGGCGGCAAGTCTCCCAGTTAGCCGTTGCACCTCCTTAATTGTCCAAGGCGGCTGCATGTCGATGATGGCTCAGACCTTCTCCGGGTTGGCATCAATTCTCCTCTTGTGGATGATAAAACCGAGGAATTTTCCCGAGCCGACACCGAAGGTGCACTTTGCGGGATTTAAGGTGCATGCCGAACTTTCGCAGAGTGGTGAACGTCTCGGCAATATCTGATAGGTGCGTCGAGGTCGTCTTGCTTTTGACGATCATATCGTCGACATATATCTCCATGTTTCGCTCGATCTGCTGGGCAAACATCTTGTTCACTATTCTTTGGTATGTGGCCCCGGCATTCTTTAGTCCGAACGGCATGACCCGATAGAAATATACTCCTTGGTCGGTGATGAAGGCCGTATGCTCCTAGTCCTCGGGCGTTATCCTGATCTGGTTATAACCAGAGAAGATATCCATAAACGAGAGGAACTCGTGTCCGGAAATCGCGTCGACTAGTTGATCGATCCTCGGGAGGGGATAACAGTCCTTCGGGCATGCTCGGTTGAGATCGGTGTAGTCAACACACATTCTCCAACTTCCATTAGCCTTTTTGATGAGAACTACATTTGATAGCCACCGAGGATACTTGGCCTTGGCTATGAAGCTTGCTGCTAGGAGGCGCTCTAGCCGCCACGATTTGCGCTTGTCGCCAATCGAGGGCTAACCAGGGCTTCATTTGCCGGTCGGGCTTTGGGGGAGATGCTCAAGTGATGTTGCGCAACTCTACGGTCGACCCCGGGCATGTCCGTCGGTGACCAGGCGAACACATCGGCATTGTTGGTTAGGAAGCTGATGAGTTGCACCCGCTTTTGCTCCGGGAGCTTCGATCCGACCTTCACGACCCGATCGGGTCGGTCCTTGTACAGCGGCACGTCCACAGTGGGCTCCGTTGGTTCGGGTGTTGAGGCGGTCTCTTGATTTCCTACGGGTCTTCCAGCGGTTGCTCGCACCTCGGCCTTTTGGGGAGCGAAACCGACGTCAAGTAGCATCGCCTGGACTCGTGGGGGTTTCCCCTAACCTCCCCGACTTCGCCTCGGGTCGGGAACTTCATCGTCCGATGGTAAGTGGAGACGACAGCTCGAAACTTGTTGAGGGTCGACCGGCCCAGGATTGCGTTATACGTCGAGGGGAGGTTCACCACCATGAAGGTTGTCATTATCGTCTTTGACCTCGGCTCTTCTCCCAGGGTTATAGGTAGGGCGATCGTGCTGAGCGGGATGATCGAATCACCAGTGAACCCGGTGAGCACCGAGCGCATCGGTGCTAGGGCCTCCTTGAGCAGGCAAAGCTTTTGGAAGGCGTCGAAGTAGAGAATGTCGGCGGAGCTCCCCGTGTCTATCATGATCCTTTTTACACAAGCGTTGGCGATCTTGGTCATGATTACCAGTGCGTCGTCGTGCTCGGAGTGTTCCATTCCTTCGGTCGAGAATGTGATTTCGGGGTCGGGCTGCCGCCTTGGAGACTCGTTCATAGTCGCTCGGGCGTAGGCCTTTCGTCCCGACATGCTGTCTCCTCCCAAGGTTGGCCCACCTATTATGACGTCAATTTGTCGCTCGATGGGTCCTTCGGGGCGCGGCGAGGGATCTCGGTCCTTTCTCAAATAGCGACCGAGGTGCCCCCGGCGAATGAGTTCTTCGATTTGTCGTTTCAAATCGCGGCACTCGGTGTCGTGGTCGTGCTCCTGATGAAATCGGCAGTACTTAGTTTGGTCTCTGAGCTCTCGAGGGCTCTTCATCGGGTTGGGGGCTTTCAGGAGCCCCTTTTCTTTGATTTGGAGGAATATCTCCGTTCTGGACGCGCCCAGGGCCGAAAGAGGGGACCTCGGGGGTGGCGCATTGAGTCGATCCGTCCTCCTCCTCGGGGCGACTGATGTCTGTCCCCGGGAGGGGTCCGCCCTGGCTCTCTTGTGCTCGTCTCGCTTTCCGGCCATCAAGGACTCCGCCACGACGTATTGGTTAGTGCGCTGGAGCATCTCTGGGATGGGACTGTCGCGGGCGGTCGCTCAACGAGCAACCAAAAAAACCTGGAGGGCCGTAGCCCTATCATGAATGCCTGCATTATCAAAGAGGGGAGAGCGTCGGGAAGTCCCCGGATTTCTGCAACAAAACGTGTTACAAAATGAGAGAGGGGCTCGCCCTCCTTCTGATTTAGGCCGAGGAGCAGCGCAGCAGAGGGCCTCGGCTGAACGTAGGCCAGGAAGTTGAGTTCGAAGTCCTTGGCAAGTTGGTCGAAGGATACGATTGACCCGGCTCTCAATCGACTGTACCAAGCCCTAACCGGTCCCTTGAGAGTGGTGGGGAATGCCTTGCACATGAGGGCGTCGGAGGTCCCGTATAACGCCATATGAGCCCGGAAGGTAGCCACATGTTCAGTCGGGTCGAAGCTGCCATCATATGCGTCGAGCGAGGGGAGGCGGAAGCTCGATGGAGCAGGTTTTTCTTGTATCTCGGGGGCGAAAGGGGATTTGCGATGAGCGTCCTCCCTGAGTTCTTCCTTGGACTTACGGACTTCCCTTTGTACTTCGTTGAGCTGCTGGTTGACGGAGTGCAGCTGGGCTCGGAGGGAATCCGTTGAGTCGGATGATAGTGTGTCGGGCTCCTGCACCATCCTCGGGCTTCTCGAGGCGCTCGCTGTGAACGGAAACGCGCTTGCCTCAAGTGGAATCGGTGGGGCCCTCGGGGTCGGGGGCGCAGCGGGGGCCGGAGCCGACGGCTCCGACCGTCGTAAGGGTGGAGACATCGATCGTTGCGCCAGTTGAGGAATGAGTGGAACGATGACCTGCATCATCCCGGCTAGAGTTTGAACTTGGTGGGCGAGGCCCCAGAACGCCTCGTGCGAGATGGGCAGCTGTCCGGTTGAGGCGGCCCTGGCGGTGAACGCTCTGCCGGTCGGTGAAGCGACCGCTAATGCGTTCGAAATCACGCACGGGTCCTCATGCCTGCGGAGCCGTGGGAAGGTGGAGGATATTCCCCGAGCTCGCTCACCGAGTGAGATCCTTCCATCGGGTGTTCGCCCAGGTTTGTCTGTTGATCTTGTGATATCCGGGTCCTCCTTCTAGTGCCAGTCTATTAGTGTACCTTTACGCAGTGGCCAATGAGTCAGCACGATAAGGTTTGGGTCCGGATGTGCTGGGATCGCCTTGGTTGATCTTCGAGTAGGAAGTCAGCGTTAGGTCGGGTGAAATGGGTCGTCTGCCTGCTCGGGGATGACACCTCCTACTGATCGGTTCGCCGCGGGCCCTTCGATTCCTGCACACAGGTCGGGTCGGGGTTTTTCGACCTGACTCCTCCGAAGCTTAAGTTAGCTTTGGTGAGAGAGAGTTGAGTGTTTTTGAGAAAAGGAAAAAAGTCCTCCTGAGCCGTGCCGGTCCAGGGTTTTTATGTTGAAAGGAGCGCTGAGTCTTGTTGTGTCGCAAGGTACCGTCCTGGGTTCTCGGGCGGTGCTGCGGAGGCGCCGTCCCGGGCTTTTCGGGACCATGCCGTATCTCGGACGGCACCCGTACCCGTTCGAGGGCGCGCTTGGTGGGACTGTCGAGGTGTCGTCCCTTGCTTTCTGGGATGGTACCGTGTCGCCTCTGTCGGCGCCCGTTCTGACGAGATCGAGACCGTCGACCGTGCTGATGTGACCTGTCTCCGTGGTACGTGACACCACCCATGAGAGGGTGGGGCCGGTTTGCGCCCCATCATTGTGGTTGCATTTTCTTTGTTGATAGGCTTTGATAGTTCAAGTTTAGAGAATTGAATTATCTCAACTTGCTTTGTAATTGGCCATTTGCCCTATGCTTGTTTCCGGATTTGAGGATGGTAGGTTGGGGAAGGAACACAGAGCTAAAAACAGTCTTCTGTGGGTTTAGTATGGCATCTGTATGATGTGCACTGTCTCTTACTTGAAATATTGTCTGCCCGACTTCAATGGCCTTGGTCCAATTTTTGCCTAACCAAACAACTTGGTCTAGTTTAATTTAACTCAGCCAGGTTTGCAAAAGTTTCTAGTTGGGTTGCTGTAGGAGTGATGATTGGGGCTGCCTGGTTGGCCTAATCTAGTTGGGCTATATTTGCTATGTTAAAATTGGTTAGTCATGGGATTAGCCTAACCTAAATCACTTTCTTCCAACTGACTTGCACAGGGACACCATTTTACATAATTACCTTAATCTGGTTAAAAGAAGAAACATAGCATTCCTAATGATAGGATCTGTCGTATCTGGAAATATACTGTTTTACAATCTTTTGTCATGCAAATTGTGTATATATCATCAGTATGTGCAATATTTATCTTATGCTATTTCAACACTTGGGTTTTATAGCAGTGCATTAATCACATGGAAAGTATCTCATTGCCTTACAAAGTTATAACTTAAGTTTCGTCCTTTACATCAAAGAAAATCTTAGGAACTGTAAATTTCCTTTAATTTGAATATATCAAGGGGACAGACATGGACAATGGAGCACTGGTTCAGTAAAAGGATTAGGGAATTTAGGTTGGCAATGCCCCTAAAAGATGGAAATTATCGAGAAGCAGGACTAAAGGCTTGGATTTTGACCATCCTTAATCTACTCTTGCAATGTTCTAGCTTGTGACTTGTATAACACCCTTAAAAACTTTGATTGGCATATTATGAAATCCTGTATGTTACTATAAATAGAAGGATGAAAACAAGAGTAGTGATGCTTCAATTACTTGTAGTAGTTAATGTTTAAGATCTTTTAGATATAGATGGGTCGTAGGATTTTGAAGTCTTAGGCAAAGACTATGTGTTAAGATTCAAGGTTCTTGTTCTTGGCAATGAATATGATGTAATCTATTCAGATGTGGTGCTAATTTCAAGGAGATTTTAAAAATGTTAAAAAAAAACCCTGCTTGCTGTAAAAATGGAAGATGGACATACTTGATGTAGTTGTGTCTGACGATTTGTGGAGCACTCTTTGCTGGTATGCGCCCAGGGCTAATGGTGAAGTTTTTCCTTACAGTTGCAATATTTAGATGTCTTTGGTCATGTAGTGTAGATCAAAGGCTTCTTGTAGTGCTTAAGGCTAGTGATGAGCTTGCTCATGGTTACTTGGATTTTGAGTTATTTTGGGTCATAAAATGTAGATCAAAGGCTAGAGATTTTTTGTTTTTTGTTACAAAGAAGAATCTAAAGTTGATGATGCAGTTCGCTGATTTCTGACTAGGATCAAAGTTCTCAAGCATCATATGACAGTTTTCTTCTTTTGCTAAGATTAGCCAATTCATTCTCTAGTTTGCTAATTTGGAAAATTAGCATTTGTCAATATCCCTTTTGCAAACTCGAAAATTTTAGATGCAGTGCTGAGTGAAATTACCTCCACTTTCATGATAATCACTTACATGGAAATTGTTATGAATTCAGTGGACTGTTATTATTAGGCAAATGATGTTAAATAACATAAAATGATGATGTTTTATGATTGTGTTTTGACTTTTATACTATGCATGTTCGAGTCTGTTGGTTGATAATTTTTATAGTTGTTTTTGACAAAAGGAATATTTTCAGTTGAAGTTTTACTGCATAAGATTGTTGTTTTACCTACTCGGTCATTGACTTTGTGCTTTTTTTGTGATTAGTTTCTTCACAAAATGCATCCTATGCTTAATGCTGTTCTTGTTTTGCGTTGTGCAAGAGTTTCACTAGAAGTATAATCTTGTTTTTGAATTTTGTATGCCAAAGACATTATACAAACCTGCATTTGGACATTCTTTGTGGTGTTGTATAAAATTTATTGGATGACATATTCCCTTTCAAAGTGGTCAATAGCAAGTGAGATGGTGTAAATATCAAACCTTTTTTTTTTTTTTTGTAAATACCAAGTCATACTGAATAACTATGAAAATGTTCATTTCTGGATAAAAATTGCATCCAAATGGCAAGAGTGAGCATAGGTGCCACAGCAAGCTTGCTTCTTCATGAACAATGTGTGAACGGAGCTCTGGTCATAGAAATAGTTTCACTGTTCATAAAGGTAACATTGTAAACATTGGTTAACCCTTTCCGAATTTAGTATTGGCAAATGCCTTCTGTGCCCTGTCTGAGTTCTGGTTATAAATGCTTATGATCTATCAATAATACCTTATAGCTGATTGGATTCTTTGTAAATGTTTTGCTAATAATATAAGCCATAAGTTAAAATGTGCGAAATTTCATATCAATTTTTTTTGTTTTCATTGTTGCAAGCATCCCATTTATTGTTCTCTGTATTAGTAAATGGGATAATTTTTTGTTTGTTATTTTCTTATTTTAGATGGTCAAACCCTTCAACCAGAGTTATCCCTTGGAGAAATCATCCATATTTGAGTTCATATTTGGTGTTTGTATAACAAAAATAAGTCTGAGATTTATTTTCATTGCAGGTGGATGAGCAGCAAAACCAAATGGAGGAACTTCATCCTGATCGTGTTGTTATCAATGAACCTCTGAAAATGGTAAATACTAAATAAATTAGATGCCCTCTTGCCTTTAATAAGATTATGCTCTATTATTCTATATATATATATATATATATATATATATATATATATATATATTCTTTTGTCCTTGCAGGATGAACCAGACATGGTAAGCTCCCTTGACGCCGACTTTGATCAACAAGAGCAGCAAAAACAAGAGGTAGATGTGGAGGACCAAAACCAGAGGGATACAAAGCAAAAGGAACAACAATATATTTCCCCATCCTACGGCAATCAGAGAGGCAGCATTCGTGGTGGCGACAGAGGCAGAGGTGATAACCAGAATGGAGGGGGTCAGGGTCAGTACTATGACTCTGGCTTTTATCCTAAAAACTATTATAACACAAATGCCTAGATTATAGACCTATCTTTTTTGGCGAGTCTTTTGTAGTAACTATTTTGCTCGAAGGGCACTGTTATATTTGATAACTAGCATCATGACACGTTCTTTACTTTAAACTACTCTATTATATATGTGTTTTTAAAATCTTATGTGCTTTGCTTTGAGCTATCGATGATAACATGCATGTACCGGCTTGAAACAAATCATTATATCTTGTCGTGTGTGCATGGAAAAGTGGTTGAGGAAATAAATCTGTACCTAGTTTGAGTTATTGTCCCAAAAAGAAATTTGGAGGTAGAAGTTGTGGTTGAGATCAGGTCTAACTTTGAGGTTTGTAGTCAAAAGATCAAGTTAATTAATTCTTCTAATTGATCATTAAGAAGTAAAGAGACGCATGTAACTCCATTGATTACATGTCAGGAATGCCACATTGGATTAGAGTGTTGAAATATGAGGAAATTGCATTAGGTGATGATATAGAAATAAATGTTTAGGTTCAACAAAAACGATTAGATGAAAACAACTGCTTGAATCTAGTGAGAATACCAACGTGTTCTAATTTACCATTTACAATTATCCAAAATTGTTTTAAAATTTTCTCCGACAAGTGCTTGCTTTATTATATAATTTTTATATATATTTAGGAGATATTCCTATAGTCATTAAGTATAAACATTTAAACCTGAAACATACCACATGCTCATAATTCATATGAGAAGTTTTCTGCTTGCTCATAATTCATATGAGAGCGTCTGACCGTATTCCACGTGAGCTCTAAAAAGAGGAAATATATATATATATATATATATATATATATATATATATATATATTGTTGGAAAAGGCATTTATTCTCCTCTTTGTTTGTATGAACTTTTAATGACTCCTAATATAGTTTTACTTAAGTAAGAAAAACATAAACAATAATATTGACTTACAGCTTTTTGGATATGAATTAGATTAAAATATCCTTTAAACACATTATTTGAATCACTCAGATAAAAAAGGTTTTTAAATCATTTATATAGTCGCTTTTATTTCTTTCTACGTGGAGTCCTTTATTGTAGCCCTCTTTGCGACACAATGATGTGTTTCACGTGATCAAGGTGCACATCAGTTTGCCTTTTACTCCTCTGCAACCTGCATACACGCACATCGATCACTCCAACCAGGACGTTCTTGTATCGCTACTGGGACCCACGGGACTTGTGCTTGGGGTGAGGGAGTATCGTGTACCCTGCATTAGAGGATACAGGGAATCCACCATCCTCTAAAGAATCCTTGTGAATCCAACTGGCCGCTCAACGCCCCCCGTTCCACGATTCACACTTCCTCCTTATCCACATCTCCCACGGAACCAACTTCTAGCACTTCACATCTCTTTCAAGCAGCCTGTTGGGCCCGCACGATTTGACCACTCATAACCAAGGTGAAAAAGACGGGCGCAGGGCATACGGCTCAGTCGACGTCAAATCGTCTCCCCATAGGTCTGCTACGCGTCTTCGACGAGTCGCCGGAAGAAATTAAAACAAACCCCGAAAAAAATAAACTATAATTTCCGGTCAAAATTGGTTACCGCCGCTCCTTCTTGCAAAGAGGACCCCTCGGTGTGCTTATTATGTCTAATTATTTATGTGTAGTTTTCCTTTTATTCTCCTCCATTCACGCCTGTCGATTTCTTTTGCTGCCCTCTTCGGTTTCTTAATAGCGAGGGCGACTATTTCCGAGCGGTCTCATCTCGGAGACGAATCACTGTGAGCGAACCCGGACTACCAAGTCGGACCACCGGTGCGAGATACCACGTTCGAAGAGGAGGAAAGTGAGAGGTGATGGGCAAGATCAAGATTGGCGTCCGCGTCAAGGTCCAATGCCATCAAGATTTGTTTCCTACCTCTTGTTTAGTTCGCCTTTTTATCCAATCTTTAGTGTCATGCTTTCTTTCGATGAGGAGGTTTAGTGGTGTTTTCTTGAAGGAATACTTTTGTGCGCTGATCTTGTGATTGTTTATTGGGTTGATGGCGACTCTAATGCAAATTGCAGTGCGTCTGATCCATTTGTGGGAAAGAAAGGGGTAAAAGTCCTTTCTTTCTTTGAGATACATACGAGATATCACGTCCAAGAAGAAGAAATCGGAAGATAACGAACAAGAACCGGGAGAGCGAACATGATGGCGGGCAAGATCAAGATTGGTGTCTGCGTCTTGGAAAAGAAGGTGAAATGCCGCCAAGATTTCTTTTCTCCCTCGTTTTTGTTATTTTCGCCTATTTTATCCAATCATTGTGGTATTCTCTTCCGTAGAGAACGTGATGTTGCTAGCCGATCTTTTTTTGAGCGTTCTTTTATTCTGCTCGAAAGGTACTGTTTAGTTGTGATTCTTTCGAAGTGATCTGTTCTTTTATTCCGCTCGGTTCTCTCTTTTTATCTTTTGGCTTGTCCGTTCCGTGTTTCTTTGATGGCGGGGATGGTGACTGCGGGGGAATAGTCAGCCCTCGGATTCAAATCCAAGCGAAGAGCAGGTCATGGAGTTAAACCGTTGGTCTCGATTATTTTTGGGGGAAACAAAGGGGTAGCAGGTCATTCCTTGGGATATTGTACGATATATCACGTCCAAGAAGGAGAAGGTTGCAAGGCAGTGAAGAAGAACCGCGAAGAGACAACAGGAGCGAGAGTGATGATGGCGGACAAGATCAAGATTGGCGTCTGCGCTAGGGAAAAGAAAGTGAATTCCTCTCTTTTTTCGTTCGTCTCGCCTTTTTATCCTATCGTTTTTGCTGTGGCTTCTTTTGACGAGATGGTGATATGACAGACGTTTGCCGTTCGTGTTTTCTTGGTTAAGAATTCTCTCTATTTCGATTTTTTATTCATGTGGCCTTGTTATCCAATATTTTCTTGTAGCATGGCGTCTTTCAATGATGTGGCATGACATACTGCTTCTTTTTCTTTCTACTTGGTTTTCTTGAAGTGATATCTTTTGTGGTTCTTTACTTGCTTGAAATTTTGTCAAAAAAACCTATGTTACATCAGTGCTGTTTGGTGCTATCTTGTTCTTGAGGCGATTATGATTGAGGTCCATTTTTTAAAATGAAAATCTTGGTTGTAGTTCTCAATATGTTGGTTGCTGGTTCATAGGTGTCCTCTGCTCCTATGGGCCAAATCCTGGAGAGGCTGCAGGCATTTGGAGAATTTGAGGTGTGGTTTTTAGTTCTTGATTTGCAGTTTGGTACTGTTATGCTAGGCTAATGTGCCCTTGTTAAAACAGAGGTTGTTGATTAAAGTTGTTAGCAAATTTAAATTTCATCCTCCATTATCTGTTTGCCTTTGTATTAAGTTCGTTGTGATCAACTGCTTTTGAGCTGCCATGTGCTAAGATATGTCAGTTCATCTGCTTGCTTGTGTGTCATCTCCAGGATGAGTGTTCAATTCTAGATTAGGGAATGTTGCATATTGGTTTTACGCATCACTTCTACTTTAAAAGGTTCTTTACTTCTAAAATTGGTGCATCCAATGATGTTAGTTATTTGTTGGCTGGAATATTGGAGTTACATTGTCTATGATTAATGTGTTGAAAATGTCATTTCGTTATCTGCAAGCTTGTATGTAACATGCAGGATGATTGGTTAATAACAGATTAGAGGATGATACATGTTGCTTTTACTGAGTTCTTTTCCTTTAAAAGGTTCCCTGCATTTGAAATTTGTGCATCCATCTGCTTTGGTAATTTGTTGGTTGGCACATTGGACTAAACATTGTATATGCTGTAAATTCTTACCAAAGAGTCATTATTTTTCAGTAGCATATTGGAATAATTGGTAAAGATGACATGATTATTAGTTATATTGATGTAAAGAACTAGTATCTGTGGAAGCTATTGATTGTAACTTGATATTGAATATTTGAAGAACCATACCAATTATAATGTTCACAAAGTTCTGATTGGTGAGTTTGGATTTTGCAGTAGTACATTATCTTTCCTTTTCATTTTATTTATTGAAACTGATTTAGTAGTATAAGAAGCTTTTTTGGGTAATGTTCATAATACGTGGAGAGGGATGATGAGTATGTGATATTGATATCCCTCCCATATGTTGCAGTCCATTATGGCCATGCCAAATGCATGCGCATGGGAGCTCTCAATCTAGTGTATGCTTGTTGTTTATATTTTATATTTTCTATAAAACCTAAAGTTGTTTTGAATCAGAACTTTTCTGGGACTAACTAAAGCATGAAGCAAATTTAATGTGTTGCAACAACAATCATTTTGGTGATATTGTTGTTTCCTTGTATTATCTCTTTCACAGCTAGCTCATCTTTTGCATAAACTGGTTTTTTTATACTTTTATTCCTTTAGAGGCCTGCAACTTATGCAACTGATTTAATAGTTTAATTCATTCTCATATCCCAAGCATATTATATGAACTATGCACATTACTTCTTTTGTCTCTTACATAGTTTTTTGCATTTTGTTTCTTGTGGTCTCCTCATATGATTCTTGAGCAAACTTCAATTATATCAACCGATATTCTTCTATTTCCTCCACTAATTGCACCCTTGTGTTTCTTCCCACATGCTTCTCTGTCAGCCTACCCTATTGTTTTACCACATAAATGTTTGCAACCTACTATGCAGATTTACGTTGAAAATGTGAATTCTGAATGCTGAATTATCAGTTCCCATCTCATATTATCATTTATTTCTCTTTTCAGAATAACCTTGACTCAGTCTGACCGTAATTTTGTAGTACAATTTACACTTTTTCAAATCCTATGCTGTAGTAAAGTGTTAATAATCATAAGTTAAAGCATTAACAACTATATTTCTTAACAATCCAACTTGTGTGAGGCCTAAATTACATTTTCCTGACCGCTTGATTCCTATGTTAGCCCTTACCAACAGGTAATTTCTTTCAATTGTCATAATCTGCATCAGCAACTGGTAATATGTTTTCATTTTCTTCACAAGCTGCAGTAAGATTCACAAATTATTCTGGTTCTGTATATTTATGAAATCCTCCTCGGTTCATGTTCTTTGTTCCTGTTCCAACCAGCAAACAAAAATTATCTACTTAAAAAAACCTAATGTTTTTGTATTCTTAGTATTATATATAATGAGTTCCTTTTTCTTTGGATGCAGATTATAATCTTTGGGGACAAGGTTATTCTTGAAAATCCGGTAGAGAGGCATGTAACGGTTTTCAGAATATTGAATTGTTAATGCTGTTATTTGGGGTCTTTTATATTTATCGACGTGTTACAAGGAATATAATTGGTTTCTTAATATGCTGAGAATTTTGTACTAACTACTACCTAGATCTATTCATCTTGTTGCATATATTTGACATTGTCAAACTTGTCTACATATGTTTGTTGGTTGGAACAAGAACAAAGTGTAAAAATGACAGATCATAGTTGTATTAGAATCATGTTTAACAATGCCAAGAGAACCAAAAAAGAAAACAATGTTATCTGTTGCACATTTTGTGTAGCCATGGGTTAAAGTTCCCTCGGTCTCCCGTAGGCCTTGTGCTGTCATGGCATCGAGGTGCATTGTGCTGTCATGTGCCATTCATGCGTTAAGTGCTGTCAGGTGAACTAAGTAGGTTGCAAATCAGTTCTTATTCAATTGCAGCAAGGACTGGCATTCTTTGTGCAGACTCTACAGACACTTTTAGAAATATGGTTAGAACCAATGTATGCAATACCGAATAATACCGCCCGGTATGGGTGGTACGTACCGGTCCGACAGGATACTGGTACGCGGACCGTCCGCTACCTGTCGGTACATATTTTTTTTATTTTTTAATAAAAAAATCGTTTTTTTAATTTTTTTAATATTGACGTCGCGCTTGCTCCATGGGCGATATCGCCGTGGCGACTTCTCGGGCGACGTTGCCGAGGCAACGTTAACCGAGAAGGAAGGCGATGTCCTCGAGGCGACTTTGCACGGGCGACGTCGGTTTTTATAATTTTTAATAGAAAGATACATTTTTTTTTTACTTCTCTCGGTAACGCCGCCTTGGCGGTGTCGTCCGAGAAGGGAGGCGACGTCGCCCATTGACTTCTCGGGCTTCTCCCGAGGTGATGTCGCACGGGCGACATCGCTCGAAAAAAAAAAATTATTTATTTATATATATAATATTTATAATTATAAATATATATACCGAATTGTCACGGACTTAGCTGGTTTTGCCTAAGCCGTGCGGCACCAATGCGTATCACCGCAAAGGTCAGCCTCCCCGAAATCTCCTACAATCCCTTAGGACCTGCAAAAGAGAAGACGGGACAGAGAAAGCGCTTCACACGGGATCCACAAGCCACTCTTTTAGTAAACACTTTATAGCCAATGCACATTCCAACAATGGATATCACAAGCTCAGAACGGTTGCACAACAAAGGCATAAAATTGGTCAACTACAGATCGAATCTAGTACAAGTGTCCACATGACACAAACTTTCTGACTGGCCGACAATGGTCGCCAAACTCATTCAAATTGGGCATTTAGCTTTGGCAAGCCCTTTACAAGTAATAACAAACCAAAAGGAACACGGACACACATAAGTGTTACAACCGAACAAGCCATTTACAATTTTGTCGTGATATTCTCCCCACTTATTCCTTCGACGTCCTCGCGAAGCCTTGCACGACATTTGCAACTTCTTTTCTTTGTTGGATCTTCGATCTTACGCTCCGCTTTGCGATGCGCCTCTTGGCTCCCAATTGTTCTCCACTTGTTGTTGAGTCGTCGAACTTTAATCCGCATATCGCTTCAACTCGCCAATAACTCGACTCGGTGTGGGGTCGGCGAAGTTGTGTTGATCCTTCTTTGAGTCTTGCGGATTCATCGATGAAGGAAAAGACTATCTTTGATATGCGCCGATCTTCAATTCTTCTTGTCTCTTGAATTGGATAGATGCTTATTGGAGCTTTAATGAGCATCGCCGCAACCTTTAAAGTTTTGAGTCCTTCCTCGCAAAATTTGCCCGTCGAATCTTCTTCCACTTAGTTGTCTTGCCCAAGTAGGCTCGCATCACTTCCGCTTCGATTGGTATTCGGTTGGGAAATGAAGCCAGGCGATTTACTCTGTAGCATCGATCACCGTTGATGAGGGCTTGGCAACTGTTATCTTCCATTAGTTACTTCGAAGGGTCTTCAAATTTGTGCAGAGCTTCTCTGCCAGGGTATTTGGTTTCGCCCATTCTCTTGAGAGTTGAGAAGGCAAAGGTTACTTGACTTCACCCGCCTCCTCGAGGTTGTACTTCGTGCATCAAGCTGGTTACTAGACTTCGCCTGCTCTTAGCTCACACTTAGAAGCACTTAAAGTGTTTGCGATCCTCGCACCGAGTCACTACTATGATTCGCCTTTCATTTGCCCTTGAACTTCTGGAATGCAAGAAGTTATCACTCCAACTTGGAGTAAGTCTCCGATAGATTTGGTCATCTTTGGGATTTTACCGCCTTCTCCATTATTTCTGTCGCCGACTCCTCTGAGTAGCAAAGGTATAGCACCGCGTACTGCCTGCTCCGATCCTTGGTCATGCACTCTTGCATCGACCCGAAGTCCTTCACTCACGGCTATCTTGATGGAAAGTCTGGTGACACTTTGGTCTTACGAAGTTCTCGGCTTCGTCCTTCACCTTGTCTTGGTACATGGAGTTTGCAAAGCTTTCTCCTCCTCCACGGCCCATATCACGACCCAGCGCTCTCCCTCATGAGCAAGGGATTGATGACTCCCCGGAAGTCCCGCCTCTGCGGTACCATGACACTACAATGTCCATGGCGCTACTATCCGTTGTCTCGCATCTGCATCCCTTCTTCGTGATCGGTAGATCTGCCTCTGCATGCAATGCGGCACTCCTCTGAGTCCACCTTCCTTCTCCTTCCGATGATTGATCTTGGGTAGCCTGAGTCCCTCTGGACTCGTCATTGCTTCCTCGCCCTTTTCGACCATCTGCTTCAACACCTCTGTGTTCTCACGGCGATTCTACTTGGTCGATGGAAAGACACTATGCAACTCCCATTATGGCCTCTGCCATCATTTGCGAGGTTTACACCTCTTCTTGTTCTCCTTAACCGTTTCATTGGTCGCAACGCTTGCTTACTCGGCCTTGTCCTCGACTTGCCGATCGAGGGCTCCCTTAGCGAATGTGAGCTCAGGCGTTCAATTTGTTCACGTCTTGGCTCAATCGCGCTCAGCTTTCAGCTCAATCATACCTTTGTATGATCCGGTCCCACATGGGACTCCTGGTACTTGCATCCCGAACTTCTTCCTCGATAGGGCACACCCCATAAGTCGATGTCCAAGGCTTCCATTCAATGCAACATTCGGTGCACGCACGAAGACCCGCCTTTGCGAAACCATGGCATTCACCGCCAATCCATAGCTCTTCTTGCCGTCGTGTTGTTCATCGACTTGGAGCTCCTAGTCGCGCTCCCGATCATACCTCTGCATGATATAGTCCCCCCGTACGGACTCACGTGTGTGTCGACTTGCCACGAACCATTCCACCACGATCCGCCGCATCATGTCATCGCCTGAGACATCTCCTTGCATTTCGATCCCTGTGGTATGAACTCGAATCGCGATATCTCCGTGTGTGGACTCCGCCAACACATCGCGCAGGCCTTCGCCCCGGCCGATTCTGTTCGCTCCTTTGGCAATCAACCTTCGTCGACCCACTCTCGGGTCACACTCGAGGCGAAGCCTAGCTCTAGGGCGATCCATCGCCTAGCGCTCCTCACGAAGTCCCTTCGACTTTTGAAATAGGTGCACATTTATGCGGATCACGGGACTCGCCCTATCAAGACAATCTCATTTGCAGCGTCGCTTTCCTCATGGCAACTCGAATAGCAACACTGTAGCATATTCTTTAAGAGCATCTGCCTTAGCATCCTCTTGCCCCGTGCCAAGACCTACTAACACCAACTTCGCCACTGCAAGTTGTATCGCCTTAGTTACTCCGTCAAATGCTTCACCGAGACGAGGTGTATATGCCTCGAAGTTCCCTTCGTCTTTGGCACCATACAAGATGAGTCTGCTTCATCAGAATAGAGAACTCATGGAACGACATGATCCTACTCTTGTCTTTGCAAGAGTCCATGTCCTTGACTTCTGTCTAAGGAAAGCTCCACGCCTCCGCTCCACGTTCTATCTTCTTTGCCAACTCCCTTCATGCGGTTTGGATACATCAACAAGTTACCCCCAAGTTGTTCCGCTTCTCGATTTGCATTGCGTTAATGGTGGCCCTCACGCCAACCATTCCACGGGTTAGCCCTCTGTTGAGACCGATCTCGCTATCGGCTCCAAGTGTGCCTTCACTTTGTGTTGCCTTGTTGCTCCCCACGGCCACTTGATCTCGCTATGCGTCCACCAACGCATCACCACTTGCCAATGACTCTTTACCGCTCACTCGATCCATCGAGCTTCGTCTTGAGGTACTCAACTAATGCGGTTCATTACACATGATTCTACTTTTGTAGAACCGAGACTTATCCCTCCTGGGTATCCGCCCCGTTAGAGCAACTTCTCTCTTCTCATCCTTCCTTTGGGAAGTTTAGGAGACCACCATCCTCTTGGACTACTTCGCCTCTCTGATTGAACAAAGCGTGCCCAATTTTGCCTTTGCAAATGCACTTGCTAGATTGTGATACTTCACCAATACTGAGCTCTCAGTTTGCACCCCTCCGGGTCTAGCAGAAATGCTGAACTCTGCTCAGAAATTGCACACTTGACCTCTTACGAAAGTATCTGAGCATGCACGCCAAGAGAATGTTTTAATGCTCCATGGCGCCGACCTTCGGCCGCTTCCCAGGGATGGCGCGAACAATCCATCGTTCGCATGCAAGGTCATGCATGAGTATCAATTCCTTGAGTTTACAACTCTTTCAATCGTTGAACAACCCACTCCACCTTGTCGAAGCAAAGACGGTCTCATCCTTTGCCAAGCACTCCGCTTGCCACGAGCACCATCAAGGTTGGGTGTTAACGTCGAGCCATTGCTCGAACTCGGCCATCCCGACCTTCAGGCGCTTCCGCAATTTGGTTCTCTTAGCTTGTTGTACTCGTGGTGCCTCGCTAGGTCCCCACGTTTGCATGCTAAGTGTTTGTAAGTGGGCTTGTCCGCTCGATACCATCCGTCACGGACTTATTTGGTTTTGCCTAAGCCGTGCGGCGGCACCAATGCGTATCACCGCAGAAAGGTCACTTCTCCCGAAATCTCCTACAATCCCTTAGGACGCAAAAGAGAAGACGGGACAGAAAGCGCTTCACACGGATCCACAAGCCACTCTTTTAGTAAACACTTTATAGCCAATGCACATTCCAACAATGGATATCACAAGCTCGAGCAGTTTGCACAACAAAGGAATAAAATTGGTCCACTCTGAGCACCGAATCTAGTACAAGTGTCCACATGACACAAACTTTCTGTACAAGCCGACAATGGCTGCCAAACTCATTCAAATTGGACATTTAGCCTTTGGCAAGCCCTTTACAAGTAATAACAAACCAAAAGGAACACGGACACACATAAGTGTTACACCGAACAAGCCGTTTACAATTTTGTCCGTGACAGAACGGTATGCTGAAACGTATTGTTCGGTATTCGGTACCGTACCATACTGGAGAAGTGTCAAAACTCCGGTACGGTACGGTATTGCAAACACTGGTTAGAACTTCTTCTTTGGGAAGTTCCCTTATTTGGTTTTAGTTTCAAGCCATAATAGATAGATCTGTTTTAGGATGTTTTGCACATTTTGTTTTTCTAAAGCTTATATGTATTTTCCTAATGTCAAATTTCTCCTATGATGATGCCTATTTTGTGCCAGCCTTTTGAATGCACTGGTATCTGGTTCTTTTTTACTGATACTTTCTTTTTGGTTGCCCTTAAACATATCTTTCTTGACTAACCATGAGTTATCACATTTGTTAACATTTCAGCTGGCCAATTTGTGATTGCTTGATTGCCTTTTATTCATCTGGCTATCCACTTCAAAAAGCTGAGATGTATGCGGCTTTGCGGAAGTGAGATTCTTTCTCTTTTGTATTCATGGATGCTATTTAGCTGATGTAAAGCAGAAAAGCTAACATTTATGAACTTCCAACACATCAGAATCCTGTTGGTGCAAGTTTAATATGTGCTCATCTTTTCTGTTATCGTTTCTATTTTACCTGCTATTATTGAACATCATCATTTTCTGACAATAGTTCTTGTTCATAAATGTATTTTCTACAGATTTTGTTGAAGTAGAAGAATCTTGTTAGTTTGTTGTTTGTCAAAAGCTAGAGTTTGAAAATGTATTTGGAATAGGAACTAATAAGAATTGCTAAAGCTTGAGAACATAGGACATGGAATTTTAAGCAACTAAGCTGCTAACTATCACAGGATATCTAATTTATCATACCATATATGCAACAACCTAAATCAATGATTCATCTTAGCAGTCGTATATACTTGTATTGATCTTTGCTGGTTTTTTAGTGGTGTCTTCCTTCGTGCTTTACTACATAATTAGGATTTTTTTATCATCGATAATTATGATTTTATGTTGTAGATGCCTATTTAGGATTCATCACCCATCATTTTTGGATAATCTTTACATCTAGGTGGAGATGATTTTCCTCATTATCGGTATTATTTTCTGTAATTTGGAGCATTTTGTTATTGATAAGATAATTGATTTGGGTCAAGCAACCAATTTCGGGTACCAGACCTACACCGGTCTGGCAATGATAATTGGTTTTGATCAAGGAATTCAATTTTGGGAGCCTAACCCATGCCATTCCATGGTTGGATGAGTGTCTGGTTTGATTTGGCATATATCAGCATACGATACTTTCGTACATATGACATACTAATTTGTGGAGGGAGGGAGGGAGAGGTGGGAGGAAGAAGGGGGGGAGGAAAGAGGAAGCAGAGGGAGAGAAAGTTGTGTATTGAAGATGAGGGTGGCAGCCTGTTGATATGTGGCCAGTGGAGAGGAGACACATGCGATGGGTTGTAACTCATGAGCCCTAGTGTTGCAACATTTAAGAAGAAAAAGAAAGAAAACCTAAGTTAATAAACCAGACTGGACCGCTAGAATTTAAGTGATCTGCATCTCGGTGACTGATTGATAAATACCATCCGAAACATGCCAACCCAGGCGAGATTAGAAACCCTTATTTGAATTAGTTTCTTTTCTGGCACAATATCTTCATTCAAACATATTTTTAATTATCTTCTGCATTAGCTTAGCTTCCTTCTTGTTTTCTTAGATGGTTTCGGTAGGTGGAATAGAGTTCATAAGGCTATCATGTGCCAACTTATTAAATTTACAAAGAATCTAAAATATTAAAATTAATTCCAAAGATAAATCAAACAAAATACCTCCTTCAATAGTGGATTCTTATTTTGTTCTTCCCAAGAGTATGAAGTCTGCAATCTTTATTTGTTTGGAAGAAAACAAAATGTTAATCCTAACTTTGTGTTGAGACATGGTATGGAATTTTTCTAGAACTTAAAATGTGGTGTTGTACATCGTTATATTATTAGTTTAAAAGAAGATTGGCAGTTAAAAAGTGGCATATCTGGCAGTGATTTGAGTCATCCAGAGTGGCTATGATTGGTGGCACATGGAAGATACATACTTAATGGATTACCTTAGTAGTCTATCCATAAAATATCGGAATCCTTCGCTTTAGAAGACTTCATGGATGGACAATCTTACATGTCACGTCTGGTTGCACTGCATCTACATCACCTTGAAGCTGAAAAAAGAATATTAGCTTGGGATATTATATTGTCTTGAAGCAATCCATCGAATCACATTTGATTGGAATGATAAATCGATGAGGATTTGCACACTATCTTGGATGTTGCAGGTGAAAAGATTGGTCCAATAACATATTATTGTGTATAGGTATGCTTCAGGAAATATTTGGAGTTAGACATGATGACCAGAAAAATCTATATTGCTTGCTTAAATGAATTAAACTGTGGTGGGGAAGCTAAACCAGATTTAAACTTTGTTACATAAGGGGAAAAACATGGATGTTGAAGGACCAGATATAAGATGATTGTCAAATTTTAGCATCTAGGCTGATGATATGTGCAATGTGTTCATTGAATTTCATCTTTATTTTTGTAATTTCTTTTGATGTTTGGTCCACAGGTAACAGCTGATTCTTTTAGTACATGAAACTTAAATGATCGTTATATGCAACCCATATATGCTTATTAAATACCAAGTTATGATCAAGTAAAATTTGAGAGCTTTTATTTGTGAAGTACTAGAATTAGAGAGTATATTATGTGACCAGTAGTCTCTAACCAGTTACTGCATATTTTATTGGACTACCACTGGGACCATCGACCATCTCATGCTATTCTATAAGTTTGCCTCTGCGATCTGAGTCTCTGTCTAATCTATATGGGTATTATCTACTTAGGCCTCTTTCATTTGGTAGTGATAGAATTATCACATCACTTTTTATCTTTATGCTAATGTATGCTGTTGCTTAATGCTTGACATCTGTTGATACATTGCGAAGAAAAACCAAAAGAAATTTCCAGCTCATAGGACTTATTTTTGATTGAAGGCATGTTTAGGCCTCTTTCATTAGGTAGTAATAGAATTGTTATGTCACCTTTTATCGTTTTGCTAATGTATGCTGTTGCTTAATGCTTGACATCTGTTGATACATTGCGAAGAAAAAACAAAAGAAATTTCCTGCCCATAGGACTTATTTTTTATTTAATGCATGTCTTGGTTGATTAAATCCAACATATTGGGAAGAGAGAAAAGTGTATGCTGTTGCTACATCTCTTGATACATTGTGAGGAAAAAAAGGAAAGGAAATTTCCAGCCTATAGGACTCACTAAATTTAACATATTGGGAAGAGAAAAATCATACTGCTAGTTGAAGTTTCACTAGTAGAGGAAACAGATACATAAGTGTTTGATGGGGGTGTCCATTCTCACTCTAAACAAAAGAGTGCATGTGGTGAGTAGGGGCTGAATAGCTAGCTTGTATCGTGATTGTTAATTATCACTTCTCTCTAAAAGTGATCAGTATAGATGGTCAATATTTATTCAAGTAGTTTCTTTTTTAAGTCTTGTTTTCACTTATTAGATATCGACCTAAGTAGATGTTCAAGATCCCGACTCATAGTAATCTTTATTGTTTTTAGGCCATTTTTAGTCAATGAGTTGGAGCCGCAGCATCTTCTTCATGACAGGAGGAAGGTTTACGAGGTTGGACGTTCAAATTGGTTCCTGTTTCAAATTTGCTTTTGCAAAGCTCTCTAATTTGATGCTATATCAATCAGACTAAGTAGATAGTGCTGATTTGCTACATATGCCTTCTGTGACAACTGCTTCATATTTGTGCTAATTATCAATTAGACTAAGTAAATAGTGCTTCCCTTAATAGTTAAGTGCTGTTTGCTTTAGAATGATTGTGGTGCAATCTCAGAAACAGTTTCCTTATTAGTTATTACATTCTCATTTTCTGCCTTTCTGGTCATTTTATTATCTTTTTCTGGAATTTTCAATGGATGTTTTCAAATGTTATAGTGAATCAAATTTTAAACAGTTAATGGTATGCTTTTTATGACTCATAATATGAGAACATGAATTGACTTGACATATTGTTCGTCGTTTATAATTAACTATACCAGATTAGAAGTCATTTTAATTGTTATCTAGAGTTGGTATATTATTTGAATGGGAAAATATTAAAATTTGGACCTTGGACATTGTTGTCATTGATTTTTTCCTTTTCTTTTTATGGTTTTGGTAACATATCCTTCTTGTTGGTGTTGCTTAATTTTGGAAATAATCATTGTTGGTCATTATTTGTGAAGAGAAAAGTACTCAAGTATGCTGTTGAACTTGATAAAATGGAAGAAATGTTTGGGAATGTTTGATGCATGGTTTTAAATCTCAACTGCATCGATCGATATGGACTGGTGTTTACTTAAGTATGTTGGTCAATATTGTTTATTATTATTTTTGATTATTTTATTTAATGATACTGGGTTGTAGGTTGGTATACCAGTAGTGTGTTGGTTCAGTGGGTTAAATCTTTATGAGATAAGTTGGTTGGTCATGCTGTTATGGTAGAAAAAGGTAAAGAGTTCTTTTTTTTCAGCTTGAAATTAAAATATGTAAGGATATATTGAGGATATAATTTCTTTATAATGCATTATTTGTGTTGGACTTGTCAATATGCTGATTGTAATGCTTATTGGTAGTTGCCATGTACTATTTGGTTTTATCTTTTTTTCTAGCACAAAACAAAGTAGAAAAAATAGTGAAAAAAGGAAGTAGAAATTGTAGGGGAGAGAAATGGAGGCATAGGGAGTTCCTGCTTAGCCATGTCTTCTACCTTTCCTCTTCTTGTTTAATCAAGGTCCTAAACATTATGATTTGATAAGGATTAATCATGTGTTAAAAATAGGACCAGATCATACTTTAAGAAATCATTATGGAAAGAAAAAGTTAAGAAAGGGAAACAAATAACAGACAAAAGACTTTTAGAAAACACAGGGGTCCCTTACCATACTAATCATGGAATCATGTTACTAATTTTTTTCCATTGGATCTATTATAAAAATTTACCAATTATCTAATTTTTCTTCTTCATTTCGATACAAAAGATTTATGATTGAAATAATTGTTTGGGATGCTGGACATACTTTTATTGGCCTCTAAGCTCTTGAGATTCAAAAGATATTTTTTAAAGAATTTAAATTAATTTTTTCACTTTTAAATGTATACCATATATTTTAACGTTTGACTTGTATTATTTGAAACTATCTATTTATATTTTTTAATTGCTATTTTAATGATGCTAGTTATAATTTATAAAATGTGTTTTTTATGTTTGTTGGTAACTTATTTTTTAATTTCATTGGAATTAACTTTTTTTGGATTTATTTTGATGAATTATTCTTCTCTATATCTACTGAATCGTTTTGCACATTTTATTATATTGCTCACATGATATCTTTATTAAGTTCTGTTTACCAATTATTATCTATTACATATATGAACATTTTGATTTTCTATTTTCTTTTTTTACTTATCCTTCATTACTATTTTCTTTTCCTTGATGGTGTGATTACTGTACATAATTTTTGACCTCACTATCATGATATGTTGTTATTTTTATTTTTTTATGGAATTTTTTTATTGTATTGATTATTGTCATTTTTTTTTGTGATACTCATTATTTTGTTCTATGAGCATTGAGCAGAGTAGGATCCAATTCAAAAAAAAAAAGAAGATGAGTTTTAGAAAATCTAGGTTCCCTCACCATATTAATTAAGATTGTATGTTTCTAGTTTTAACATTGGTTATATTATAATTTTAAAGACTTATGATTTATCTTATTTATCTCCAAATTTTAATATATAAGATTAATGATTTGAAATAATGGTTTAGGATGATAGACATACTTCACTTGAATTTTATCTCTTCAAACTAAAAAATGTCTGTTTTAAGTTTTAAAATATAATATTTCACTTTTAAATGTATAAATAATATTTTTAATTTTTGACTTGTGATATTAAAGCTAACTAATTGCTGTTATGATGATATGATTAGATGTGCTTTATATAATATCATATATATGCATATATATTTATAAAGTTATTTCTTGCTTTTATTAGAATAATAATTTCTCTTTTCTAGTCAAAAGATGCTTCTTTTGAAATTTATAATTTGTTTTTTATATTAATTATATAACTAGTATTTTTAACTTTTGACTTGTAATATTTGAAGGTAACCGTTTGTATTTTATAGTTCCTATTTTGATGATATGCTTAGATGTGCTTTATAAAATGTTATTTCTTGATTTTATTAGAATTATAAGATTTTGGATTATTTTTGTCATATTATTCTAATAAATTCATTTTGCTGTTGTTGTTACTTATTATTAATTTTATGTTGTACTCATTAAATTTGCTGATATGATTAGACCAGTATTATTTTTTGATTTTATTAAATAATATTTCTTGGATTGTCTTTTATGCTATATTCTTTTAGATATTTTATTATCTATATATTCATATCTTTAATAAGTTTTATTTGTACATTATTGTTTATCACATATATGTATTTTTAATTTTCTAATCTTTGTTACTTCTTCATTACTATTGTTCTCTTATAATTATTGTTCAAAAAGACCTTATATTCAGGGTTGTACATTATGCTATTTATTTATTCATTTTTATGTTATTTATTTTCCATTGAGATTTTTATTAAGTTATACTTGCACATTATTATTTATGTCATTTATTAATGTTTGATTTTCTATTTTTTTACTTCTCCTTGATTACTATTTTCTTTTATTATAATTACTGGACAAAAAACTTGATCTCATATTCATGATTTTACATTATGCTATTATATATTCATTTTTTATGTTTCTTATGTTTCTTTGTTGTTATTGCTTATTTTTATTTTTTACAACACTTATTATTGTTATGTTTGCTATATTCTTTTACATATTTTATTATTTTAATATATACATAATATCTTTATTATTAGGTTTTGATTTTTCATTATTATATATCTCATATATGAATTTTTTGATTTTTATATTTGTTTACTTCATCATTATTTTCTTTTTGTTATTACTGCACAAGATTTTGACCTTATATTCTTGATTCTACATTATACTACTATTTATTTATTTCTATTAAATTATTTTTGGTTGTTATTATTTGTCATTGTTAACTTTTGTATTACCAATTATTTTTTTGTACAAATTCATGAGGATCCTTTTCCAAGAAGAATGAGTTTTAGAAAATATATGTTCGTTCACCATTTTAATTAGGATCATGTTACTAATTTTTTCACTAAACCTATTATAAATGTTTTTAAAGATTTTGCCAATTATCTATTTTTCTTGTTAAATTGAATATATAATACTTATGATTTGAAACAATGGTTTACGATGTTTGGCATACTTATCTTGAAATTTTTTGGACTCACAATATATTTATTTTAAGATTTAAAATTTATGTATTTTCACTTTTAAGTGTATAACTAATGTAACTTTTGACTTGTAATAGTTAAAACTAACCATTTGTATTTTGTAACTGATATTTTGATGATATGATTAGATTTATAGAATGTTTTATATATAAATTTATTTCTTGAATTTCTTTGAATTAATATTTTTTTGGGATTATTTTTGTTGTATTATTCTACATTATATTTGTGACATTGTTTTGCGTATTCTCTTATGCATACACATGATATCTTTATTAAGTTCTGTTTATCCATTATTATCTGTCATATGCAAGAACTTTTTCATTATTTTTTTTTTCTACTTTTCCTTCGTCACTATTTTGTTTTTCTTGATTGCGTTATTACGATATAAAATTATTGGATGGTGTGATTACTCTACAAAATTCTTTAGTTCTGAATATGGTTTAACTGTAATATTCTTGGATCTATTCTAAGAGTTGCTGGGCATGAAAACATTGCTATTTTTGGATTGATGCCATTTAATGGTTCCATAAGTTGGTGGTTGTATTTTTCAGTGCTTATTCATATCAATAGTTAAAAACTTCATTATTAAGAAGATTAGCTGTTTTTCACAATCCTGAAGCCTATTCTTATACATAATTTATTGTTCAAGCGTCTTGAAATGTTTGGAGTCCCAGTTCCAAGTTATGCTCTGGTGAATAGAGAATATCCATATCAAGAGCTAGATTATTTTGTCGAGCAAGAAGATTTTGTCGAGGTTCATGGGAAGCGCTTTTGGAAGCCTTTTGTTGAGAAACCTATTGATGGTAAGCATGTTGCATATTCAGCTTATTAAAATTTGGTAATTTCACAAAACCTATTGATGGTGAGCATGCTGTTTTTTTTAGCTTATGAAAGTTGGTAATGCCATAGAACTAATTGCTTTGACTAATGAACCATAGAGCATTAAGGTATTGTAGATTCTAGTAAGCAATACTCCAAATTTAATATAACTTCCTGGGCAACAATTTTTGTTGATTGTTGGGACATCATGTGCTTGCATCTGTCCAAGTCAATATTTTACTCAAGGTTTGCAATTTCATATTGGTTCCCTTACTGGTCAATGGTTGGACATGTATTAAGGTACTGTTCTGCTGGGGGTGGGAGGAGGAAGTAGGAAGGGGAAGAAGGGAAGAGGAAGGAAGAAGGGAGACGAAGGAAGCTGAAAAGGAGAAACTAAATACCGTAGAAGAGGCAGCAGTGGATGGTAGGAGGCAAGCTGTAGGAGGTGGGTTGCAGGTGGTGGGTAGTGGGCGATGACCACACGATAGCATGGAGAGGGAGAGAGTGAGAACACGATGTCTAGGGCTTGCAACTCCTTGCGAGCCCTCAAAGGGGCTTGTCGGGTCCTTTTCTAGTTTGGTTCAGTTCTTTTAAAAGAAAAAAACCCAAGACCTCACATTAAAAATGAAAGGGGCCGGATTGCTTGGAATGGGGGCAGACCACATCTCGGTTTGGTGATCGCTAGATACCGATCAACACGAACTGAACGCAAAATTAAATTCCTTGATTTTACTTTAGCCTTTTCATTACATTGATTTGGCTCACCCTTCCTAATTTTTCAGTTGGTATAAACGTAATCGAGCGAACTTGAATTACTTGATTTTACTCCCACATTTTTTATTACATTGAATTGATTCATCTTTCGACACTACACTTGACGTCTTATTTATGAGTTGTGAATTATTAGGAGCAATCTTTAGTGTACTCAACTTGAACCTTAAAAAAGGATGGCTTAGTGAACAAGTCTCCCTGTCAAAATGAGTCTTGGGATGGCTAATGTGCACAGCCTTTTTTCTGCAGGTTGAGAATAGGTTTCTATGACTTATTATGGGTACTCAGTTCACAAAGGATCAACCTTCACATTATACCAATTCTTGGCTTCCTTTGTACCTCTAATTATGATACAAACTATTCCTAATTATTTTTTGGTCACACCGCAACTTCCTGTCATATTTCATCAAGTAAAATCTATAATTTCTACATGTTTCTAATGGTTAACACTTGTATGTGTAACATGGGTAGTTTTTATTGCCAAACAATTTTTCTATTGAAAAAACACAACTAATAGAGTTGTGTTAATTGACATGTGTCGGCACTTTCTAAATGTGTGATGCCAAAAGGGTATAAGCATGCATTGTGCTAGCCTATGATGTATTTGTCAGCTTGACTAAGTTTTGGTTCATATTGGTCAACAAAAGTGCATGTCATCATATTGCAACGCAATATTTCATTGTTGTAGCAATGAAGCATCTCTCTTATTATTTTACAAATGACAGTCCTTTCAAATAGTATCCTCCAGTTATAGTTGTGTTGGTTGCATCCTGTGTTTGTTTTTATGTTCCTTTCAAGACCTTTGCTTTTGGTACATCTTAGCCCTATATGTAGAGGTATTTTCATTTCTTGATTTTATTTTACAAGTGTTCTTTTTTCTTGATAACGTAGATACTTTTGCTCTTTATAGTTATAAGTGAGAATCTCTATATTATGGCTAAAGTTAACAGCCATATAATGTTTATGGCATGGATTTAGAAGGCATTATGGTTACCTCTTTAGCATTTATGGTTTTAATCTATACAAACATGTGATGATAACACATGTTGATGTATATCACGCAAGAAATGCACTTGTACATATGACCAGCATGAAGTTTGTCACTACATGGTTGCCAATTTCTGTCTCATGTTGACCAACATGATTTCATGAAGCTTGAAAGTTGTTAATACTTGTCCATGCCAATGTGTTATATAGTGCTCTTATTCCTACCTAAGAAGCATAGACATAGGTCACGGATATGATGTGACATGCCATTTTTAAAAAAATTAGGACACGGACATAGCATGGACACATGTATTTTTTAGTATATGTAAAATTCGATTAACATGAGTTTTATTGTATTTATACTTAAATTTTATGGACTCAACAATATGGAGAAATAAATATCATCATATAAGTTTAAATAATTAAAATTATCTAAATGTTAGTATTCAAAATAAAGTTTGAGCATATTAAATAATATTTAACAACCACTAGGCTTATTCTTGTCACCATTATCATCTCGATTCGGTGATTTATTGATATCATCAGTAAAAATGATTTTTCCAGCTTGGTTCATCTAAAGATAACTTTGTAATTATGAGGTCTCTAACGTCTTCAAATGAATCAAATTTGTCTCCAATAATATGCTACATCTTAGTCTCTCCTTTTAAGTATTTTGGAGTTCTCGTGGAGAGAAGACAGAGATTACGATGAATGAATACCAAATCATCTGCATGCATGTTGAGGAGTCATTTTGTTCCTTTTAAGAGAGTGCATGAAAGAATATGTACTCAAGTGTTTTTTTGCAACATAATAAAGAGGACGATTGCACAAGTAACTTCAAAGCTAATTCTTGAAGCAGAGGAGTAGATGAACCATATGCAACCCATAACTTTTAGGATCCATTTGGCAACAATTGTGTAAAGAATCATAATCAATAAATTATCCAACTCTACTAGAGAAATTAGCATATTCTTCATCGACATGTGGTCTCTCCTTAGTAGTTGTATAATATCTTCTTAGACATCTTAGTCTGTCTCGAGACCTTTGAATCTCTACGAGTGGGTACCCATTGGGATCGTCTTAAAGTCATTCTTCACTATAATATTTGAAATAAAAAATTTGAATAAATTTTTTTATAAATATACTTAATTATATAACAAATATCATTAGAAACCAAAATTGATAAATACCTAGGAAGCATGGATGTGATGGTTTGGGTGCTATGCTCGTGTTGGACATAGATTTGTCATCGACCCGACCAAACACGTGTCCTTTTTAATTTTTATTTTTTAAATCATTGGATACAACGTTCACATGTCGGAATGGGTGCTCGCGTGTGGAGGCATCGTGGAACCCTTCTTCCTTACTTACATGGCTTCCTTTCTTTCTCACTAACGAAACCTCTGCCCCTACTGCACGTGTGGAAGAGGTAGGCTCTGCCCCCATGTTAAGCGCCTCCCTAGACCGCCACCACTCGTCGGCCACCTGTACTCCGACTATTGAGTGAACCGAAGGTTTCAACCCTTCTTCCTTGGTGACCCGCCTACGTGCGACCCGACGATTGATGCGTGCTCTTGAGCCCTTCACCCTGAGTGCCTTTTTGCCATCACGAGTTGCCTTTGCCCCAAGTGCCCCATGCGCCTCTTTGCCATTCGCCCAATGCTGTTGGGCCTTCCACCTCGAGCATCCAACCTACGAGTGACCTGGCGGTCGTCACATGCCTTCTGGCCTTCGGTGACTTCACCAGCGCCCGATAAAGCTTCTTCATTAGTTGCCACTGCTTCGTCCTCAGTTGTGCTGCGTCGCAAGGTATACTACCTATTTATTATTTTATTATTATTTTTAATCTAGATTCTGTTATTGCTTTTGATTAAATTGTTAACATATTATTAACTTATTTTATTTTTTTATTTTTAAATCTTAGTTTTTTTATTGCTTCTGGTTAAATTGTTATAATAATTTGAATAAACTGTAAACTATAATAATTTAAAAAATCTATCAATATTTTGTTTCTTCTTAATATAATATATCTATTAAAAAATATAATGTCTTCATTGTGTTTGAGTTCAAATTTTTTAAAAATAATGTATCGTCGTGTTCATGCCATGTCTGTGTCCCATGTCTGTATTCATGGAGTATTATTTTTTGTTAAATGATCAATAAGAATTTCTAAATTACATTATAAAAAGATCTGATTTCTTTCCTTAATGTTGATATATATTTTTTCTTTCATTTTCTTAATCATATTGTTCGCATGTCATATACTAAATGAATACACATAATCTAAGCATATCATAAGTAGATTCAATGAAATCAATAATATAATTAATATTATTCAACCAAATATCATCGAACATCTTTTTGTTCACAAATCTTGTTTTACCAATATTATTGTTTGTCTAACATGACCATTTATCGCTAATAAGCATTGTTTGAAGCAATGTTTTAAATACCATATCGTATCGCTCGTATCGTTTTGCCAGCCGATCGGCATGCGAACCACTCGCTACAGGCGGTATCAAGTATTTGGCCTCGTATCGGGCGATATGGGATTGTATCAAGTGGTATTGTTCAAAATTTTGACTGTTACCAACCTGTATCCACTAGTATCGATTGATTTCGATCGTTAGTGAATGGTAACAGTGTTCTAATGGCCAATTTGATCGTTGAAGGCCTCCTCAAGGGTTTTTAAACCCTTTCCTTGCCCTTATTTCAATTCATTTCACTCACTTTAAACTCTTCGAAACTCATTTTTCTTACATTCTCTCTCTTATTCTCACATTTTTACTCTCCTAAACAAAGCAATGAATTGTGGATTGAATCAAATTGTGGAATTCAACAAGGTATTGGTCAAGTTTTTGCACGAAAGGGAAAGGAAAAGCCAGTGGATGATTTTGAGAAAATACGACAAATCCTACACAGAATGAAGCTCATCGTATTCACAATCATCGTATTATGGAGAATCCTACGGCCAATAGAAGTATGGTGATAGTTGGTCATACTTTTTTGAGCAATAGTATGATACGTAGCAGCAAATCAGTAGCGAAAGTAAAAGTTCTGACATTCACCAATATATGCCTCAAGAGCTGCCTCAGACACATGCGATTGATGATGATCAGCCTAGGACCATCACTACATTGATGCACCAATGCTATATTATGTATCAATACACTATGTCGTGGGATCAATTTCATGATTGGGTCCAACAAATCATATTGATATACAGAAACATAGGAACGAGGACCTTGATCCATCACCCGTGGAGGCCCGTCGTTCGTTTTGGTGGTAGAATCAGGTATATCTACACATGTGATTACTTAATTCAATTGAATCTTAAAGTTTAAGTTATATACAAAATAATCTATCAATTCAAATAATTTTTTTGTAGATAATTCAATATTAACGGAAGGACGATCCTTAACAAATCGAAATTGCAAACCTTGCACAAGGCTACTCTGCAAAGCTCGAAAAAGATATGTAGCACAATTCTTACCTAATTTATATTAGTTTTGCTAAAACTATACTAAATATATATTTATTTTTAACTTAAAAACCTTATCCTAACTTTTTTTAAAAATATTTTTCAGTTATTTTTTGGAGGGTTTATGCCCATCTTAGGCATATTGCTCGATGCGCCGTATTGTATCATACCAAGCAAAGCTCGGTACACCGGTATGGCACAATATTTAGAACCTTGGTTTAAAGTCCATTGTTGATAAGTTTAAACCTTTTAAGCATAATAATTGTTGAGGCAAACTTTTCTCAGCTACGGAAAGTAACTTCAATGACGTAAACCATAAATTCTTTCGTAAATTTGATAACTTCTTTCATCAAATTTTAAATAACTTATGTTGTCACTATAGAAAGTCACTTCTGCAACCTCATTTATAAACTTCATTCATTCAATTTGAAATAAAATATTTATCTTTCATTTCTCCAGTGCAATTGACTGTACGGCTCTACCATCAGTCATAATCATAAAGTTAATTAAGGGCCTCTTTTATGAATCACTCAATTCATCACTTACAATACAAACTCCTTTTTCATTCTTTGTGCCATTAATTGACCCTAAGAACCTCTCAATATTTGTTCTTTCTTTTCGAAGGAGAGTTGTTCCTAATAAATTATTACCAGGTGGTAAATAACCAGATAAAGATAAAGGACTGTTCACAGTAAAAATAAAAACACTAATATAATACAGATTTCTTTCTAGGTGAAATTAAAACCAGCAGAATAAAATATTCTAGCTATTTCATAATGTAATTGATCACATGCTATTCAATACATTCCCGTTGTTACTGTCACTTAATTTTCATTAGAATACCTACTGACAAAAATAGTAGAAGGGGGTAATATTTTTTCCAGAGCTCTTTGTTGTTTTGTCTTAACTTTTAATTTTTGCATATAGATATCCTTCATTGTTAATTTTTGCATACTATAATTCGTTGATCGGTCATCTTTAATACATGTGCTCTAACTCTTGTATAAACACTTTTCTTGACTTAATGGCAAAAATTACATTGCCATATAATATTCTCACCACCTCCGCTTAATTTGTCCATTTTAGTGACATTTCTCCATAACGGTTTGTAAAGACCCTCATCATTAGATATGGTAAGAACATAAATTCTATCAAAGTTCTACTGATAGTACTCGATGAACTCATTCCAAAGCTTTTGGTAGATGACTCTCTTTTCCATCAAAAACCATGAAAAGAACAATATTCAACTAGTAACATAAAAAATAAGCATAAAAGTGTTTATTAATAAAATGGAGAAGGAAATGTAATAAAATTGTAGAATTAGATCGTTATCTCTAATGTGCAAGAAACAAACCAAGGAAATGCAATAAAATAGAGAATCCATGTAATTATGATAACTAAAATTTGAAAACCATGATTGTACCTAAATTATAATTCAACATTTTATAGAGAGCACATAAGATGGAGTACTTCAAATAATGGTTTTATATTAAAATTTTTAATTATAATCCTAATACTGGTTGAAATTTCATGTCAATATAGTCTTATATGTGTTTTTGTAAAAGCAAAAGTAAAATGAAAATCATATTGCTATAATAATGATATAATAATAATGTAACATATATAATGGCTAAAAAACAGTAATAAATAATATCTAACCTGCACTGTTTGATTCTAATAAATGTACTTAGATAGTACAGATATATCACAATTAAATTTATTAGAAAGCAACAAGGATTCATATGAAAAGAAACAGATTCTGCACTGTTTGATTTCTGCAGTATATAAAATTATATATTAAATACAAGTAATTTTTGCAGTATATAAAATTATCATTCATACAAGTATTTGCAATTACTTTACCAAACAATGGTTCACAAAAAAAAAAAATATTTCCATGTAATAGCTCTAAGCTTTGCACCAAATTATAGCTTGTGGTAGTTCCACATAGTACACTTGATATTCTTTTAATAAATTCCTTACATATGTCCATATAGCTTACTTTTGTTATACACTAACTTATTACTCATATATTTAACAATACAAGTTAATCAGAATAAGAAGCAGTAATAAAACCTACCATGAATATAGTCATATGTTCTCTTTGAGCCTGTGAAATTATAATTTAGGGACATCAAAACATAAAGATAAAATGTCGTTATAAATTTCTAAAAAAAATTAAAAAGAAACAAAAGCTAAAAGGCTTATTACTGTGATCAAGGTTGTGGGTTTGTATGAGCGAGGCCATGGGTGATAGGGGACGGGACAATGGGACATCAAGGGTTTGTACGAGCGAGGTTGCTGGTGATAGGTGATGTCGCGATGAGTCCTTGAGGGCAGGTGGGACATTGTGGGTGCGTAATGATAGGCGATCGGTTGTGATGCGTGTTGCGAGTCACCAAGGGCCTCACACGAATGGGCAATGGGTGCTAGTGAGGTTGCGGGTTATCGAAGGCACACATTGTATGATGTGGGTGAGGTTAGGGTTTATCGAGGGCATGTGTCACGAGGCGGGTTGTGGTCGTCAAGGTCGTGCTATAGTGGCTTGAGCCTTTAACTGGGTGAAGGTGGGCTTGAGGTGTAGGTTTTGGTGTTGTGTTGAATATGCTCCCATTGTCGTTGGAAGCCTAGGTTGGAACCCCCTTATTGTCACTAGCATTCTACTCGTGTTGCATCACACCTTGCATTTTGCTAGAGGGCCATGATTTAACATCAATGATCATCCAGGTTTGATAAGAAATCTCAAACTCCCAAGCAGTGGTTTAAAAAGGCGCTCGGGTAAGGCGAGGCGAGGCCTGAGCGCCTCGATTGGCTTCCAGGCGATGCACTTCAAAGAGGCGCCGCCTGGGTTAAATTGAGCGACCGAACCAGATTTTTGTTTGTTCGATTGAATCAACTAAATCACCAATAATAGCCTCGATCAATTTCCCCAACCCTAAACCTTACGATTAGCCTCTGCTGTCGCTGTCGTTGCCATTGTTGCTGCCTGCGCTTGCTCTCGTCGTCGCTCGTCGCTTCTTACTCTCGCCGTTGCTCACCGGCGCCGCCGCTGCTCGCTGCCGCTGCCGCTCGCCGCTTCGCTTCGCTCGCCGCTGCCGCCGCTCGCTGCCCTGCCGCCGCGCTGCTTCGCCGCATTTCGCTGCCGCCGCGCTCGCTGCCGCTGCCGCTGTCGCACCGCTCCAAATTGCCGCTTCTCTTCTTTGTCGCCGCCGCCGCTCCCACTATTGTCGCATGTGCTCGGTCTTCTCCTTCATTCGCTTGAGCTCGACAAGATATCTTTGTTAAGTGTTATCGATATCTTAACAAGATGATGATATTGTTAATAAGATATTGTTAATGATATACTATCTTGTTAACAGAATTTTTTTTATTTATTAAAATAATAATATATTATTTTGTTTTTAATACTGTTAACACTTAACAGGACACCGTTTGTAGATTATTTTGTTTTTAATAGTATATTTTTATTTAAATAATTATATATATTTAAATTATATTTATAAATTTTTATATTTTAGCGTCTTACTTCGCTCGGGCCAGCGCCTGGGTGAGCGCTTAGCGCCTCGGGCAATTTTAGACTTTGGGGCCTTTTGACACCTAACGCCTTTTAAATCACTGCTCCCAAGATTTCATGCCTCCTTGCCCTCACATAAGGGCCACGCGAACTTAGCGTCTAACATGAATGTCACTCGAGGAAGGGCACTAGAGCAGTGGGGAAGGGCTTGAGAGAGGTCTCTGACATTGATACATCATTTCCAAAAATAAAAAATAAATAAAAATAGACACATGTCAGGCATGTGTCTGATTGTGTCAGTGACATATATATGCTTGACACTTGTTTGTCATGAATACACCCACCAAATTGATGTGTTTGTGCTTCTTCATATATTTCTACTTTTGGGTGCAAGTAGTCATGTTTTGAATGTAAGTCTTGCCACATTATATTGTTCTATATGTCATCAATAGGGTTTAACATACGTATACTAACTATGGTTTCCAATAGCACCAGTATGGTTTTGTATGGGTAGTATTTATCGGTCCGATAGGTTATCAATATTCAATACATGAACTGGTGCAAACCAAACAGTCCGCTTGATACCAGACGTGTAGTGGGTAGTAGAGGCTTTGCACCGCAAACTGGACAGTTCACTGGGTGCTAGACTTGTACCAAGTAGTAAAGGCTTTGCGTTGCTCGATATAGGGTGGTACAGGCTCTGTACCATGTTGTTGCTATTTTTTCAGCCTTCTTAGACTCTTTGAAACTTGGTATGTATCAGCTTATCATTACTCGGTACACTATTATAATATAGCATGGCGTGACCATATGGGCATATTGGACATTGTGGTGTTTCAAGTTGTATGGATTAGTCATATGCATTTACTAGTTCAGTAAGAAACAGGTGCAATTTTTAGTGTTTAAAATCTTGTTCTTAAGTTTGCTCTAGTATTGTTTCATACAACCTAAGTTACCTAAAAAAAGAGGAGCCATTGCACGACTCTTTCAATGATGGGTCTAGGAGAGTCAATGTTGGCAGCCTCCTATGAGTGATTTTGTGGCTTGAATCTTGAGCAACTTTACCATTGCCAAGGCTTGCCGCTTACCAATGCTTTAATTCGCATGGAACAAAATGGGGAGATTACAAGGCTTAAGACCTATAGGAGATCGTTTTTGTATCAAGGTGACAAGGTAGCTAGAAAAGCAACGACAACTAGAAAGTCAGTAATAGATCTAAATGTTAATGGTTTCCTCTTCCGAATGATGGAAACTGCTTTAAGGTTAATTAGGAAATGGAGCTACTTGTTTAAAGTTTAGATGGGAGAGATCTCCACCTCCTCAATAGCACAACATATAATTATGTTTTGAACATGTGTGCATAATGTATGTATCATGTGGCCAAACAATTTGTCAACTTTTTCCATCTCAAAACCCTAAACCCTAACTAGAACTAGAATAAGTGAGATAATAATTGTGGAAATTAGATGTTCCACCGATGAGGAAATAGATGGAATTTATCCAGGCTTAGAAGGCATGCTTTCAAATTGCAGTATCGACCATACCATGCCATTGTACACTCATACTAGGATATCATTGTACTGACCATCTAATAACTTTTTAGATCATTTGCTGGTGTGAAGGCATACGGCTTTATAGTAGTCAATAAATATTGGTTCTTACCAGGTACCATACATGTTTCTAAAAGCTTGATAGTAGGATTGATCATGTTCGAGAGGGGTTTATTGGCATAATTTATTTTGAAACAGCTGGTATTCAATTGATAGTTGATAATTGGAGGTACAACTAGGATTGGTCAAGGATTATGCTTATCCCAGTGATCCTTCGAAGATCAGTGGTTTCAGTTTCATACTTAATTGATATTGGTTAATTTTAATTAAATTAGATCATTAGTGGCCAATCCCACTGTCTTGTTTTGTGGACTATTCTGATAATTTTATTGGTCAATTGTGATTTTTGAACTGTTACGGTTACCCGAGCAATGAAGAAATTAGAAAAGCTGGCTTGCCGTAGGAAGGGATTTCACATGTGAGGAATTTGTTTTTTCACATGTTGATCAAATCTTGACTTAGTTTGTCTGATTTCTTACACTTTTGGCATATAAATATTCTGCATTTATGTTTTTTCTTAAATTTTCTTTTTGTTGGACTACTGTGCAAACATTACTGACTTATAATATTGCTCATTCAAAAGGGGATGATCACAGTATAATGATATACTATCCTAGCTCTGCTGGTGGTGGAATGAAAGAGTTATTTCGGAAGGTTTGCTTTGTAATTAAATCATTGACTAGCTTTTTATTTTCTTTCTGCTATCCATATGAAATATATGCTATTTGTGGATTGATTTTTGTACTTTGATATAAATCACATGGTTTTTTATGGTAATCATATATGATTTTTATGGTCAGAAGTCAGATGCAAGTGATGCCCTTCTGTGGTTGTTGGATATATTCAGTAAGAGGCTTTGAGTATTAAATGAACAGTGATACTCTTGGCTGATAGCTTCTGATATTATTTGATAACTATTTCTAACTATAACAAAGAATTCCTTGTATTAGTTAAAGTTATCTGCCATTAATATGATTAAATTAAGTCTCAATTTACAAAATAAAATACTTCAAATGTTTGAGGAAACGATGTATTCTCTTGGTCTCTCCTATGTGTAGTATAATACTATAATATGCAAAATAATGCATAAATTTACCCCATTTTGATATATACAATTTTGGAGGAAAAATGACATTTTGGCATATGGCAGATCGTTTGTTGCTCAGTTATGTTAATTTGCCATTTGTGAATGCTGGGATTTGTAACTGTCAGCTTCATGTGACTAATGGATCTATCATGGGACTTGTCATCTAGATGAGGATATTTAGTCCACTGACTTATTAGGCATCTCTGTTCAGGATTATGAGTTTATGAAGATGTGTTAATACTTAACATAGTCCTGGTAGGTAATTATGTAAATTCTACAATGAATTTAAAGCTTAGTTCTTGAGGATCAACACTTCTACCCCTGATTCACAATTTGAATTTGTTATTTCTACATGGATGAAGTTGTAAGGAGCTTAACATTTGGGCCAATATATTTCTTTGTAGTCTAAGACCTTGGTTGTTATTACCTTAAGGTGTTACTTCGTGATTGATGGAAGTTGTGTTTTGATGACTAGGATGATCTTGAAGAAATAAGAATTTAATGTCAAATTTTCTCAAATCCCTAAGTGCTACCAAATAAGCACCTTATCTTTCAGTAGCTTGTTGATTTGGCCCATCTATATATGCATTTCTAGGCTATGTCTATAATTTCGTACCGTACCGGAGTTTCGATACTTCTCTGGTACGGTCTGGTACCGTATACCGAACGGTATGTTTCGGCAATCGTTCGGTATATATATTTATAATTATAAATATTATATATATAAATAAAATATTATATATATAATTATATATATATATTTTCTCGGGCGACATCGTCTCGGGAGAAGCTCGAGAAGTCAATGGGCGACGTCGCCTCCCTTCTCGACGACGTCGCCTCGGCAACGTTGCCCGAGAAGTTAAAAAAAATGATTTTTCTATTAAAAAAATTATAAAAATGAGGTCGCCCGTGCGAAGTCGCCTCGGGAGACATCGCCTTCCTTCTTGGGCGACATCGCCCGAGGAGGAGGCGACATCCATATTAAAAAAAACCGATTTTTTTATTAAAAAAATAAAAAAATTTGTACCGACCAGTAACGGGCGGTCTGTGTACAAGTACCCTGTCGGACTGGTATGTATCGCCCGTATCGGGCGGTATTATTTGGTATTGTAGACTATGTTTCTAAGTGCTGATTGAATGGGCAATTAGAATTGAACTTCACACTTTATTACTTGCATTTATCTTTGGTTTCATATGGTGCAGTTCTGAATCTGCTTAATTTATTGGAGTGGTTCCTCTCCAAGGCAGATTACAACCAGTTTACTGCAGTTGATCCTAGGATTGGCCATACTATGTTAACATGGGGAAGTTATTGGTTTAGAGATGTCTCGCCATAGTCATTTGAATGGTCCTTGAGCATAAAATGGGGGTTTTTCTAAGAGTGATAAATGAAATATATATGTTTTTTTGAGTTTTCTCAACCCGTCTCATTTTTGAATGGTTCTTTTTAAATTATTTTCAAATAAAATGAAGCTCTGTCAATCTGGGTTTGTTCTTTTTAACAGGAACTGTCTGATGATCCATTTTTTTTCCCTATCTTGGTTTTTTTTATTTTTAAATGTAATATACATGCTAAATCTTTTGATGGTTGCAGTTCATGTACCATTCCTAGATGTGAATGATATGAGGAAACAGGAAATAAAAGAAAAAATGGGCGCAACAGGATTATTGACAATTTATGTGATACATTCATTTCTTTTTTCTTATTATTATTTTCAAAAATTCTAGGTGATACAGGTCAATATACTGCCTAGTTTATTGGTATATACCTATCCAATTGGTTGCGGGAACAGTTATTGAACTTGTACTTAAAATATTGCAGGGCCAAAAGTGCTAACATGAAATAGATTATAAATTACTGATGCATGTATCCTGTATGTGCTGGGTTTGTTCTTTCTAACAGGAACCATGTTATGATCTTTTTTCCCTATCTTGGTTTTTCTTTAAATGTAATAAACATGATAATTTTTTCAAGGATTGCAGTTCATTTTAACAGGAACTGTTAATCTGGGTTTGTTCTGTTTAACAGGAACTTTGTGATGATCTTTTTTCCTATCTTGGTTTTTCTTTAAATGTAATATGCACTAATTCTTTCGATGATTGCAGTTCATGTACCATTTCTAGATGTGAATGATATGGGGAAACAGGAAATTAAAGAAAAGATGGGGAAGAAGGGATTATTGGCAATTTATGTGATGCATTTCATTTCTTATTTCCTATTATTATTTTTAAATATTCTAGACGATACATGTCAATCTACTGCCTAGTTTATTGGTACATACCTATCCAATTGGTTATGGGAACAGTTATTGAACTGGTATTTGATTTCACCACTGTGACTCAACCTATAATTATTTAGATTAAAACTTTTGCTGAATTTATATTGACAAACTATGATATGCTTTATTAATGACAAATAAATATTAATGAGTTCTATGTCTCTTGGCTTGTCTCTAAAATGCTATTTAAGTGCTTTAACTAATAAAAGCAGAAAAACTGCATGGGGCATTGCTGTCATTTGTAGTCAAGCTTTGGCAATGCTTGATGTTCTCCACAACTATTTATCCATGTTGAACATGGTACTTTTAAGTGTTGCTTTGAAATTGCAGCATCAAGAAACTTACTATGCTGATCTATAGGTTGGAAATCGGTCAAGCGAATTTCATCCAGAGGTAAGGAGGGTGAGGCGTGAGGGCTCTTACATCTATGAGGAGTTCATGCCTACCGGTGGAACAGACGTGAAGGTTTTCCTGATTATTATTATTTTTAATGTTCTTCTTGTCTTGCTAATATTGTTGTCATCTTGGTAAATATTCCTTGGTACTTGTTGCGAGGCATACTTTTGAAACAAGAGTTTTTCATATTTTTAAGAAACATGTAACTGGATTTAAGCATGCATATCCTTATATTGATCTAGATGGAAGTACATATGAATATATATACAGTGGCTTCAGGTTTTATTGAAGATGATATTAACCTAAACGTAGATATCTAGTTGTGTGTTTGCTTTGTCTGAGCCATAAGTTTAATTAAAAATCACATTCATTATTCACATTGAGATTTATTAATCATCACTCGAGCATATCACAATATCCTTGTAAAACTTTATCTTGCTAGAAGATCCTACTGTCAAATATTTACAGTTGACTGTTTTTGTGAAAATTGGCATGGTAAGAGAGCGATTTCCTTTTGTAATATCCTACAGTTTTGTACTTATGTCATACCCTTATAGACAATCAAACAACATGGGATATTTCATGATGCTACTGATAATAATTTCTTGATTTAGTTAAGATGGATTTAAAATGTAATTGAATGTTAGTTGAACTCTGACTAATACTAGGTTTTCAGTCAATTGAAACTTTTGGAGATTTCAAAGTGACAAGTACTAGTTGTCCTAAAATAAATATTTTTCACTAGGTACAATAACATTTTTTGTCCCATTATTTGACCTGAAATCATCGTACTTTGATTTAATCATGAAATGACCTTTGGAACTCGATGGATCTTCTTTATTTCTATGACTTCATTGGAATTTGTCAACAATAAGAAGTAATGGCCTTGTGATCACTTGTTCATCTGAGTGTAAGTACCATACTAGTTGTGAGAGATCACTTGTATGTCTTAATGCAAGTACCATACTAGTTGTTTTGAGATTTTTCATCTTTTGACTGAGTCCTTTCTTACTTTTTGAGGCAAAAGATAGGCCAAGAGCTTTTGATGGGTAATTATGGTTGGCTAGGCTAAGAAAATTTCTAATATTATAGGCTCTTTCCGATTGCATTCTTCATTTGATATAACTAACGTTAATCACTTATATCTCAGATGACCCTTGAATATAACAAAATTTGATCTCTCATGGGATAAGTTGACTAGGAACATTCTTAAGTCTTAACTGTCCTCAACCAGCTTGGCTAATCCTTATCCAAGGATCTTTTGAAGTCTTAGATCTCTATTTGACCAAGGAAAACTTGTCACAGCAGCCCACTTACCTTAATCCAGGTCCTAATAGGTTCAGATTAGGGTAGCTCTCACCCAAATAGCAGTAGCCACCAAGGGAAGCATCCTCCTACTTGGAGTAGGAGAAGGCTCTGCACTAGCCCTATAAGGAAAGTACTAAAACTCGGACTCTTGCCCTACCTCAATTATAAAAGTTAGAGGAGAGCCCCATCTAAGGCATTCTCAAGTCAGCTCAATCTTAATCCTAGTAGGATTAGGATTAATGCAACCCCCAATGGATGACTCCTACGGCTCGACTGTAAGGAACTGAGAAGTCCTAATTATGTTAGGATTTTGGATGCCTCTAATCCTATAAATATGAGTTGTAGTCCCCTTACAGCACCCAAGTCGTGCTCCTTCTTGAGTGCCTAGTTGGCCCTAAGTTAAGAAGAGAGGAGAGAAGAGAAAGAGAAGAACTTGCGAACATAATTTCTGCAATTGTAGGACAGTAACAGCTCCCTTCTTCCTTCTATCTAGCCTTTTGGTTGGCTTGAGTCAACTTTCTAGCCAAGAGTAGTAGTAGAAGAAGAGAGGAGGAAGAAAGCCTCGGGTGCCCTTCTTCAGCAGTAGCTGAGATCAACCAAGGAGTCCTCTTCTTATAGCTTGCAGTAGAATTTTACAAAAGAGAATCGTCACAGAACTAGCAGCTTCGTCTTCACCCTCGACAACCATAGATACGACAACTACAATAGAATCAACCCCTTAGTTCCTAACAGAGGTGTTGTCTGATTGGTGAAGGGAGTCATAAACGAGAGAACCAGCAGCAAGCGTTCTGTCGATATTTGTCCACGCTTATCATGCGAGAACTTCCAAGTGATTGTTGCTTGAGAACACTTTGCTCTATAGTTCCCTATTTCAGGCACTTTAAACTTACAGCAAGAGTAGATTAATTTTCTCTTTCTATGTTATGTTTTTATTGCAAAACCATAACTCCGCCAAAACTTCCATCTGAGAGGTGGTATCAGATTGACAGATCGTTGCACCCAAACCTCATATGGATAATGTGGTATTAGAGAAATGATCTTATAGATGGTGACCACGAGACAAGGGTACGAAGAGTTCGGCGAAGAATTACACGAGTTGGAGATCAAGGCATGCTCACTTGGAGGAAGATTCATTGACGGGATGACAGCCAACAACCCAACAACTTTGCTCAACCTTATGGCCTAGTAATAGTGTTAGCCTAGCAGATGGATATTGTGATGGGTTGGATGCAAGCCTAAGCTAACCCAAGTTACCCAACTATGAAGGTCGATTGAGTAAAGAACGTCGCTTTGTAGGAGAGATAGTCGTCTCCATCCAAGATGTGCAGCCACGAAGAAGCTGCTTTCGGGCATAACATCGCAGCAGGAACTCGATTGTTTTGAGTCAAGGCTCGCATCAATATACCCTCCTACTACAATTCGATCAATACCGAGATATTAGACTCATGGATGGATCAACTTGAAACTTAGTTTGATCTATATGGTTATATCTGTGACGATAGGTTGATGTTTGCATGACTCAAGTTGATTGGACACACACTCACACGGTGGAAAGCATATCTTCGAATCAACGGTGTTGAAGTCATGTCATTAACACGATTCAAAAGGCTCACCTGAGAGGAATTCTGCCTTGTGAGGTATCTCAAAGAAAGATGAAGTGACACTACTTATGCCAAGGAAGGGATCAATCTATGCAATAATACACCATCAAGTTTTGACAATAAGCGTTGGCACTCTGAATCAAGGTCTGCAATATCGACGATCCGCTTGATGCGGTATCCACGAACTTTGGTTTTGCCTAAGCCGTGCGGCACCAATGCGTATCACCGCAAAGGTCAGCCTCCCCGAAATCTCCTACAATCCCTTAGGACCGATGAAAGAGAAGACGGGACAGAGAAAGCGCTTCACACGGGATCCGCAAGCCATTCTTTTAGCAAACACTTTATAGCCAATGCAAATTCCAACCATAGATATCATAAGCTTAGAACGGTTGCACAACAAAGGTATAAAATTGGTCCACTACAGACCGAATTCTAGTACAAGTATTCACTCGACGCAAACTTTATGTACAAGCCTACAATGGTTGCCAAACTCACTCAAATGGGGCATTTAGCCTTTGGCAAGCCCTTTACATGCTTTATAAGCTATAACAAACCAAAAGGGACACAAACACGCATAAGCATTTCACCGAACAAGCCGTTTACAATTTGTCCGTGACATTCTCCCCCACTTATTCCTTCGACGTCCTCGTCGAAGCCTTTGCTGACGTTGCAACTTCTTTTCTTTGTTGGATTTTCGATCTTCTGCTCCTGCTGCAATGCGCCCCTTGACTCCCAATTGTTCTCCGCTTGTTGTTGTTGAGTCGTCGAACTTTAATCCGTCATGTTGCTTCAACTCGCCAATAACTCTAACTCTGGTGTGGGGTTGGTAGAGTTGTGCTGATCCTTTGCTGGTTCTTGCGGATTCATCTGATGAAAGGAAAATACCATCTTTGATATGCGCCAGTCTTCAAATTCTTCTTGTCTCTTGACCTGGATAGATGCTTGTTGGAGCTTTAACGAGCATCGCCTCGCAACCCTTTAAAGATTTCAGGTCCTTCCTTCGCAAAATTTGCCCATCGAATCTTCTTCCACTTAGTTGTCTTTCATTAGTTTCTTCGAAGGGTCTTCAAATTTGTGCAGAGCTCCTCTGCTAGATAACTAAGAGAGCTGGGGTACTCGGTTTCGCCCATTCTCTTGAGAGTTGAGAAAGCAAAGGTTACTTGACTCTGCCCGCCTCCTCAAGGTTGTACTTCATGCGTCAAGCTGGTTACTAGACTTCGCCTGCTCTTAGCTCACACTTCCGAAGCACTTGAAGTGTTTGCAATCCTTCTTGTTGAGTCAACTACTATGATTCGCCTTCTTATTGCCATTGAACTTCGGAATGCAAGAAGTTATCACTCCAACTTACTGATGAAGTCTCCGATAGGTTTGGTCGCCTTTGGGATGTACCGCCTTCTCCATCATTTCGCCGCCAACTCCTCGAGTAGCAAAGGTACAAAGACCGCAGCGTCACGCCTTCTCCGATCCTTGGTCATGCACTCTTGCATTGACCCGAAGTCCTTCACTCACGGCTATCTTGATGGAAAGTCTGTTGACACCGGTCTTACGAAGTTCTCGGCTCGCCCTTCACCTTGTCTTGGTACATGGAGTTTGTCAAAGCATTCTCCTCCTCCACGGCCTATATCGCGACCAAGCGCTCTCCCTCTAAGAGAGCAAGGGATTGATGACTCCCCGAAAGTCCCGCCTCTGCGGTACCATGACACTACAATGCTCATGGCACTACTATTCGTTGTCTCGCATCTGCATCCCTTCTTTGTGATCGGTAGATCTGCCTCTGCGGCAATGCGGCACTCCTCTGATTCCACCTTCCTTTTAACCGATGACTGATCTTGGGTAGCTGAGTCCCTCTGGACTTGTCATTGCTTCCTCGCCCTTTTTCGACCACCTACTTCGACACCACTGTGTTCTCCGAGCAGATCCACTTGGTCGATGGAAATACAGACTGCAACTCCCATGCATGGCCTCTGCCATCATGTTGCAGGGTTTGCACCGCTTCTGTTCTCCTTAGCTTCATTGGTCGCAACGCTCGCTTACTCGGCCTTGTCCTCTGACTTGCCGGGCTCTCATAAGCGAATGTGAGCTCTGAAGCAGTTCCACTCTTCAGCCGCTTTGATCATACCTCTGCATGATCCAGTCCCCCCCATGGGACTCCCTGGTAGTTGCATCTGAACTTCTCCCTTGATAGTGCACAGCCCCCATAAGCTGATGTCCAAGGCTTCCATTCAATGCAACATTCGGTGCACGCACGGAAGACCCACCTCTGCGGTACCATGGCATTCACTGCCTGAATCCATAGCTCTTTTTGTCGTCGTGTTATTCACCAAAGTGGCGCTCCCAGTCGCGCTCCCGGTCATACTTCCAGATGACCATGTCCCTCATGGGACACATTGTGTGTGTCGCCTTGCCACGAACCATTCCACCACGATACGCTGCATCATATCACCGTTTGGTGACATCTCCTTGCATTCTGATCCCTGTGGTCTGAACTCGAACTGCGATATCTCCATGTGTGGACTTCGCCAACACATCGCAGGGCTTTTGCCACCTTCGATTCGGTTCGCTCCATTGGCAATCGACATTCGTCCACCCACTCTTGGGTCACACTCGGACGAAGACTAGCTCTAGGACAGTCCATCGCCTAGCAGCTCCTCTAAAGTCCCCTGACTTCGCTGAAATGGGTGCGCCATTGTCTGGATCCTGGGATTCTGCCCCTACTAGTACAATCTCCGCTGCGCACCGCTTTCCTCATGGCAACTCGAATAGCAACACTATGGCATATTCTTCAAGAGTATCTGCCTCTGCATCCTCTTGCCCCGTGCTAAGGCCTTCTAACACCAACTTCGCCACTGCAAGTTGTATCGCCTTAGTTACTCCGTCAAATGCTTCACCGAGATGAGGTGCATATGCCTCGAAGTTCCCTTCGTCTTTGGCACCATACAAGACAAGTCTGCTCCATCAGAATAGAGAACTCATGGAACGACATGATCCTACTCTTGTCTCTGCAAGAGTCCATGTCCTTGACTTCTGTCTAAGGAAAGCTCCACGCCTCCGCTCCACGTTCTATCATCTTTGCTGACTCCCTTCATGCGGCTTGGGTACATCAACAAGTTACCCCCAAGTTGTTCCGCTTCTCGATTTGCATTGCGTTAATGGTGGCCCTCATGCCCACCATTCCACGGGTCAGCCCTCTGACGAGTCCGATCTCACTATCGGCTCCAAGTGTGCCTTCACTTTGTGTTGCCTGGGTTGCTCCCCCACTTGATCTCGCTATGCATCCACCAACGCATCACCACTTGCGAGATCATGCAATGACTTTACCCTCACTCGATCCATCGAGCCGTCTTGAGGTACTCCTCAACTAGTGCGGTTCATTGCACATGATTCTACCTCTGTAGAACCGGGACTTATCCCTCCTGAATATCTGCCCCGTTGGAGCAACATCTCTCTTCGCATCCTTTCCTTTGGAAGTTTTGGAGACCACCATCTCCTTAGACTACTTCGCCTCTACTGAACAAACTATGCCCAATTCTGCCTTTTGCAAATGCACTTGCTAGATTGTGACACTTCACCAATACAATCGACTTTGCACCCTCCGGGTCTAGCAACATCTTGAACCTCTTTGCACACTTCGACTTCTTACGAAAGTATCCGCGCATGCCGAAGAGAAAGTTTTAATGCTCCATGGCGCCGACCTTCGGCCGCTTGGGATAACCCGCAGACGATCCATCGTCCGCATGCAAGGCCTTGCATGAGTATCGAATTCCTTGAGTTTACAACTCTTTCGATCGTTGAACAACCCACTCCACCATGCACGGTCTCATCCTTTGCCAAGCACTCCGCTTGCCTCGAGCACCATCAAGATTGGGTGCTAACGTCGAGCTACTGCTTGAACTCAGCCATCCCGACCTTTGTGCTCTCCGCAATTCTTCTTAGCTTGTTGTACTCGTGGTGCCTCGCTAGGTCCCCCACGTTTGCATGCTAAGTGTTCGTAAGTGGGCTTGTCCTGCTCTAATACCATCTGTCACGGACTTAGCTGGTTTTGCCTAAGCCGTGCGGCACCAATGCGTATCACTGCAAAGGTCAGCCTCCTCGAAATCTCCTACAATCCCTTAGGACCGACGAAAGAGAAGACGGGACAGAGAAAGCGCTTTACACGGGATCCGCAAGTCACTCTTTTAGCAAACACTTTATAGCCAATGCAAATTCCAACCATAGATTTCACAAGCTCAGAACGGTTGCACAACAAAGGTATAAAATTGGTCCACTACAGACCGAATTCTAGTACAAGTATTCACTCGACGCAAACTTTATGTACAAGCCTACAATGGCTGCCAAACTCACTCAAATGGGGCATTTAGCCTTTGGCAAGCCCTTTACATGCTTTACAAGCTATAACAAACCTAATGGGACACGGACACGCATAAGCATTTCACCGAACAAGCCGTTTACAATTTGTCCGTGACAGGGCGGTACGTATCGGTTCGACAGAATACTAGTACGCGGACCATCTGCTACTGCTCGATACAAGCGTTATCGGTGGCCGAGGGCGAAGAAAGAAGAGGGAGATGGTGGCCGAGGGCGGAGAAAGAAGAGGGAGAAGGAGAAGAATGAAATAGGGGAAAAAAAAGGAAAAACTCTGGATATCGCTGCTCTTCTCCTCGTCTGTCGGCAGTGACTTCTCTTCCTCGTCATCGACGTCACGGGGGGAGACTTCTCATCGGCTTTTTTTTTATATGCGACATCACTTTCTTCCTTTTTTTAATATGCGACGTCGCCTCGTATTAAAAAAAGCGACGTCGCCGAGGTGACGTCGCTCGAGAAGGGAGGCGAGGCGATGTTGCCTCGCACATATATATAGAATTATATATATAATATTTATCTTTATATATAATATTTATAATTATATATATATACTGAACGGTAAACCGAAATAAACCGTTCGGTATATGGTATCGTATCGTACCGAGTAAACCTTGAAACTTCGACGACCTTGCTCTGAATGTCCCTCAATGATGACTCAATAATGATGAAATGCACCAAGGTTTATTGAATTGCCCAAGTCCGTACGGTATGGGGTGGTATGTATCCGTTTGACTTGCCATCGAGATGTGGCTCACTCGAGTCCTCGTCGGCACGTCCTGTATATCGTGTGTATACATTGGTACAAATTGGTACATACTGTACCGACAAATTTCCGAGATGGGTTTGGTACCCGAAATGGCAAACCCTAAAAAACATTGTTGACCTCTATGCCCAGATCAATAGTTCAATACAAAACTAAGCCTTTTCAGAATTCATGACATCACGACAGCAAGATTGATGACAATGACAATCGAGAATAAGAATCAAACACACACCGAGAAGAATGCAAAGAAGGCCAAAAGGAAGCACCCAAATGCCAAGAAAAACAATGGGAGTGGTAAAACATCATCTTCTTTCAAAAGAAATGATTTATTGAATAAATTTTATTGTATAATTATTGTAAAATTGTAGGTTACACTGGGGAAATGTTGGAAGGTTCATCTCAAACTCTTCATAAAGAAGTGGTTGAAGAACAATCAAGGTCGGTGAACTGTGGCCATGACCGTGGACGATGACTCCATCGAACTTTCATTGGTTCCTTGCATGGATTCGAGTCTATCGTTGATCGCTAAACTGAAGGTTATATACTCGAATCTGACTCTTGGTCCAAAGGTTTGCTAGGAGCAAAGATTCAAGTGAAGCAAGAAGTCGTTGACAGATTTTCGTCATCAGGTGCCATAAGAACCTTATCTCGGGGAGCTTGCTCAAGAAGTTTGTCCTAGAGACGACATTGCATCAGTGCCTATATCCTCTTGGATGACTTCATAATGATGTGGAGACAAAGATTGACTAACAATATAAGATATGCTTCGCTAATACAAAGGAATTCGTCGATGAGGTGACATGTGATGTGGTTCCGCTTAACATTTGCCAAATAATCCTTGAGAGCCCCTACTTATTTGATCGAGATGTTGTGTACTTTCGTTGAGCTCGTAAGTATCAACCCCAAAAGGATGGAATGTAGTTTCTCAACACCCGAGATCCAATTGGCTCGTTGAAAGATTTGAAATTCGCCAGCCAAGCAAAGAGGATGGTGATCACGTCCATCTAAATCATCCCCAAGCTAATTCAATCCCAATCCTAGTAGGACTAGGATTAGGGTAGCCCTTGGCTAGCTAGGGTAGCACCATAAGGAAGACTCCTACAACTGCAAGGAATTGAGAAGTCTTGATCATATTAGGAATTTTGGTTGCCTTTAATCCTATAAATCTAAATGGTTGCAGCTCCCTTTAAGCACCCAGGTTGTGCGCCCTCTTAAGTGCCCAATTGATCCTAAGCTTAGAAGAGAGAGGAGAAAGAGAAGAGAAGAGGGAGAAAAACTTGCAGACAGAACTTCCACAGCCGTCGGACAGTAGCAACACCCTTCTTCCTTCTCTCTAGCCTTCCAGCCAGCCTAGGACAGCTTCCTAGGCGAGAGCAATGGTAGAAGACGAGGAGAAGAGGAAGAAAGCATCGGCAACCCTTCTTTAGCAGCAACTGAATCGGCAAGCAAGGAGTCGTTAAAGCCTGCGACATAATTTTGCAATGGAGAACCATCACAGATCCAACACCTTTGTCTTCATCCTTGACAACTAAAGATGCAGCAGCAACTACAACAGGATCAACCCCTTCCGCAGTCCCTAACAGAGGTGCTATCATATTAGTGAAAGGAGGGAAGAAAGGGAGAACCGGCAGCAGGCAATCTGCTGCTATCTATCCTTGTTTGTCGTGCAAGAACTTCTGAGCGATTGTCACTCAAGAACTCTTTGGTTTTGTTCCCTATTTGAGGCACTTTAAACTCACAACAAGAGTACATTGATTTTTCCTATGTTATGTTTATTACAGCAAAAGAACAGCTTCTCCGCCAAAGCTTCCATCCAAGATGTGATTTCAGATCGATGGTTCATGGAACCCCAAACCCATATGGATCATATGTTAGTGTGAAATTTGTCAAATATCATGTTCGCTTGCCTGAACTTTTTACCTTCCTACACTTTACATCGGGAAGAATGCTAAATCTATCCTCTAATTATATCTTATGTGTTATGTGATGTATTTCTTGTCTTCTTGTTTGTTTCATTTGGGAGAGGCATCCCAACTCAGATTGGTATTCCTGTAGGTATATACTGTTGGTCCAGAATATGCACATGCTGAGGCACGAAAATCTCCTGTTGTTGATGGCGTTGTCATGAGGAATCCTGATGGAAAAGAAGTAACATCTTTTAGCTTCGCTGTTGTTTAATCAATCAATAGCTTATCCAATTTTGTATCTGATTTTCATTGTAGTCATGTTGCATTATGTTGATGCACTTTCTCTTTCCCAAATCTGTATTTTACATGTTTCGGTGCTTGAAAGTAGGGATGTTACTGGTTCAGTCTGACATAATTAAGAATTACCACTTCATTTTGTCAATCGGAATGCTGCGTTCACCACTTTTGTCTAATATATGTTAATTCATCATTTATTTCCAAATGTAGAAGTAGTGCTATATTAGGAAGTTGTCTCCAACTTTAAGTCAGAAAATAACCAATGACCTTTTATGTTGCGCTTTCTATCCCTTTCATTTACTTCATTGTCATGCACCTTCCTTTTGTCTCCACCATCCGGCACTACTCTATTAAAACATACCACTTTATATCACCTGATACTTTCCAATCCCATGTCTCTTGTCATTAGCCCAAAAGCTTTGGATCTCCAAAAATCCTTGCCCTTTTTGATCTGTGCTTCCCCTGTGTTTCTTCTCCTGTCATTTTTAAATTGTCCTGTTTATCCCTTGCACTAATTTGTCCTGATTATCCCTTGCACTCCTCTGTACGATACGATGCGTATCCAATTTGCCCATGGTGTAATCCTTAGAATGTTACAGAAATTTCATTCATGTTTAGGCTGATAGATACTTTGTTTGCGGGCCCTTGCCATTTAGCTGCAAAAGTGTAGGATTAAATAGAAATGCTTTAATGTAATAATTTAGGCTATAAAGGTTTTCAATGCACTCATTGTTTGTGCTAGTTGTATCTCTATAGCTAGCAAGGACCTTGGCAATCTTGATATCGAGGTCTCTTTTAGAAACTTTTAGCTTCCTTTTTGGTTGGAGAGTGTTATCTCAATTGGCCCTTGTGGTCAACTTTTCTGTAAGATATGTGGTCATTGCTGTTGTTTTACGAAGCCCATTTTGTATTGACATGTGCCATCTGTATCCAGTGTTCATAGTTGGTCCTTAACATATGTTGTAACCATGGGTTCATGTGTTGTTACATAGCCAAAGAATTGTTTTTTGTGTACCATTTTGTGACCTGAAATTGTTGTGAATGAGATCTAATGGCTAAATATCTTTCCTTACCCTTGAATTATTTAGATATTCTAACGTCAGACCAGTACCACACAAACACATACAATAGGGCTTATAGTTTGGAACCAAATTAGGCTTTGATTCAAACCTTAAGGGAGTCATACAATTGAAAGAGAATGGTGATTCCATGCCCTTGAATTTGATAGAGTTTCTGCTTGGCCATTGTTGGAGGGGGTTTTCCATGGGTTGCCAATGATTATGTCATGTTGGATGGTTGGGGCCTTGGGGGTGCCATTCCGTTGTGCAGTCAGCATAGTGAGGAGGTTGTTCCCACAAATGTTATTTTCTTGATACCAATTGATGTTCCATATCTTTACAATAGAGAGAGTAACTTGTTTAGGGTGACATTTCAAAAACTTGTTAGAGCGGCACATACCCATCAATATATATTCATCCAACCGGCCAATGGGATGGATATTGAGCAATATCTTCTGGTCTGTTCTCTAACAAGGATTAGAGGGTGGTAACCTTAGTGGATCGAATGGTAAATTTAAGACTGGGAGCTGATCTACTTGTAGCACACAGTAAAACAAAGACTTGTAGGCCTTCCAAAACCCCTTGTCTTTCTTTCTTTCACCACTCTTCACTTCCTCTCTCAATCTCAATATATTTTTCCCCAATTTCTCTCCCAAACTCTTCAAACTCTAGTTCTCTCAAATTTAAGTTAATGTTAACCAGTTAAAGTTTCATTCTCCATAACTCAATTCGGTTTTTCTCGAAGACAAGGTAAATCAAAAGCTTAATATTCAAATTTAGGTTACTTTAGGCATTTTCTTAAGAAAGTTGGGGCTAGTATTTTGTTGTCTATAAAATAGATGTATTGATTTGATCAGCATTTTAAACAATCATTATATTTATTTAAAGGAGAACATGACTTATGTCACTATGTTATGAAACATGCTTTGAACTAACCTTCACCAAGTAACAGAGACAATGTGTCTTTTTAACCTTATATGGCACATAGGTTTATTGCACTAAGAAGAGTTAATTTGTATCAATATGTAGATGTGGAACTTCTGGTCAAGTCACTAAGGCCCATAATAACCTTTTGAGTACTAGTGCAGGATTAAATCTAGAAAACAATCTCTCACGGGGTTTTCACTTATATTCTTATTTTCTTTGCATGTGGTTGAGGGTAATTCAATTTGACACTTAACATGCTTGGTGCTTGGGGTTTCTAGCCTGGTTATCCAAATATCCCTAGGTTGAGTTCCTAGTCTTGACCACAACAGCTGTTCACATTTTGGCACCATTCTACATGATACCACTAAGATAATCACTTTTTATATGTTTTTAAATATATTATCGTACCATCTATTTACTAAACTATTTGTCATTTGTTGTACAGGTTAGGTATCCGGTTCTATTAACTCCTGGAGAGAAGCAAATGGCAAGGGATGTTTGTCTTGCTTTTCGCCAATTGGTGATAACTCTAAAATTTGAGCCCATGTCTTTACAATTTCATTTTCTATGGAAAAAATTGCTTATTTTGATTTTAACTAATATGTTGATGGTTTTTTGACCTATCAAGTGTTTACTTTGATTTTTTATGCTAAATAATGTAGTAAGCTTACAATATGGTGGACATCTTGTTTAATATTTTTAAATGTAAAATATATAATGGAACTAGAATGTTGTAATGTTTTATTATTTGTATTATTCAAGTAATTTCACATATAAATTGGCATGGAAAATCATGATGACTATTAAAGAAATTTAAGATCAAATTGATTGATCAGACTGCATAAGAGGCATTTGATGTTTAAGTTTCAACAATATAACCAACTAAAATTATCCTAATGCATAAATAATGAAGTAAAATAATAAAATGAAAATTTTCTAATATTGAAAAATCTACAACATTAAGATACTAATAAAAAAATTTAAACTATTAATTTTGTAGAAATAGTTTATCTCTCAATTTTCCTTCGTTTTTTATTATAATGTTTTGCTCGTAATTTAAAAATTTAAAGTTATAATATGTTAATATTTGCTCATCAATATTATATTTAATTTTTTTCATAGTTTCAATCAAGGTTTACCTTATCGATCCGAACTGGTGTCTTGATCGACCAACAGCATAGTACGTGCCACCTTGTATTGGTATGCCAAGTGTTGGCATGGTGGCGAATGTTGACGACCTAGATTAATGCCAAAAATTGCTTTAAAATTTTTTGAAAAACAAAAAAACTTAGATTAGGGTTTTTAGGTTGTAAATAAATATAAAATTAGTATAATTTCAGTGAAATTATTCTCAATTAGGAAATAATAGTTGTATATTTCATTTTTGGATTTTAAGGAGCAACTTTATAACTTGTTTCGGATCGTTCTTTTATTGATATTGAATTATTTAGAAAAAAATGATTTGAATTGTTAGATTTCGAGTTAAGCTTTAAGATTCAAATGAATGGAGTAATAAATGGATTGATCGATCGATATGCATGATTCTACCATAAAAAAGAACGATGAGACCCCATGACCAATGGATCAGGGTCCACGATCATGTATTTGTATTGAATATAATATGTTTGACGGACCTAATCCTGAAATTGATCCCATGACATAGTATACTGATACATCGTATGTTATTGGTGTATTAATGTGGTGATGGTCGTAGTCTAATCATCGTTCACCATATATGTCTGAGCGATCTTGAAGTACGTATAATTGTGGTATGTATTAGTGTGATGGTTGGAGAATGCCAGATCTTTTACTTTTGTTGTTGATCTGTAGCTTTGTATCATAAGATCAGTTACTGTACTACTGCCCGGAGAAGAATAACTAACAATCATCGTACTACTATTGGATGTAAGATTTTTCGTAATATGATTGGGAATATGATGAGTTTCGCTCTGTGTCTGTCATGTAAGTTTTTTGCATCTTTTCAAAATCATCCATTGCTTTCTCCTTCCCCTTTTGTGTATCAACTTGACTACTACCTCATTGAGCTCCATAATTTGAATCTTAGGTGGTCTGTATAAAATATTGCTCCTCAGCCTATGCATCACTCTCAAACTATGTAGACGGGACCATCGACTTCTTGTCGTCGTCGACATCGTCAATCGAGGCACTATTGTCCATGTCGTCATGTTTACGGACCTAGCGAGTTGCTGAATGCGATTGAGAAGCCTTGTTGTTCGACTTGATTCTTTCAATGGTGCCGCTGATGATATTGTCCTCTCCTTTGCTTTTGCCTTTGTATGCTAGGTGGACGATTGTGACAGATGGGTGACTCTGGTTTCTCAAGTAATCTAACATGATGTTGCCCGGCACCATCGCGTTTTCATTGAGGGGGATCTTCCTCTTGTTGGGGGTGTGTTTCCTCTGCTTTTGTTGCCTTGATGATAAAATGTGATCATCGAGGGGGATTTCTTGTCTCATCAAATAAAGGATCCTCTTGATTCATTGTTGCTTTAACCCCATTTTAACTTTAGCTGTGAATCTTTGGTGTAATATTGGAGGTTGATGGGATCACTCCACCTTCTCTAGCTCGGCATAATACATAAGAAACATTAACCGACATATGAAAAACCACCTGTATGTTGCAATACACAAGAAAATTGATAATACTTATTATTGTTGTCCTTGTCCAACTATTGTAGATAAGTGTTACCCTATACTTGTTCCACTGCCTCTTAAAAGGATTGATCTAATCCTTCAGTTCAGCCACTTCTGCATCTAAATAAATATTATGGGTATCCTTTGGTGTTGGAGGTTGGATCCCCATGTCAGCCTTTTGGATCAAAGATACCATGCTATGATAATATGAACCTTGGGCTGTGTTTGTTGGAATCCTATGGAAGTTGAACCACTTAGCTATTGCCTTGCAAATATCCTGTTTCTTTTCTTTTGTATATGCATCATTTATTTGTGTTTGCTTCACTGTCAGTGGAGAATAGGCTTGTGGATCAATATCAACAATATCTAGTGTTGACCTCCTGTCAAGTCTACTAATAAAATCATGGATTCCATCTTATTTCATGTTATCAATTAAGCTCAACTGAGGAGGAGGGGTAGTTGGTTGTCTTATGCTTGCCGACCTTTGGAAACCTTGTGGTGTAGACCCATTTGCGCCACCATGCTCCTATTATGAGTTAGGCCGTCAATGCCTTATTGTCTTCTTGTACATCTATGGATGCTCCATTGATGCATAAATACTTCCTCTAAGATCCAAGCTCATATTAGTGCTGCAACCCTCATATTCATCATAAATCGGTTTCTACGAAGCCTTGTAGTATTCTTCATGTTCCTTGGTCTTTTTTTAATTGTATCTTTCCTCTTGCTTGCTGTAGTTTATGTTAAAATAATTGATAGATCACGGTCGAAATCTTTTTGCATTTTGCATTATCGGGATGCCCGTCAGCCAAATGCATCTTCAGCCGAGTGATTCCTCTAACCCGACAGATATAGTTACTAATCACAATGAATGATAACAATTCCCGTTTATCTTTCGGGCATGATCCCAATCGTCATCTTGTGCTTGTTTCTTTGGTGTCATGTACTTGCGAAGATTGAATCAAATAAATAAGTTACGATTAATCGGAATTTTAAATACCAAGCTATGATTATATGTAATGAATCATACTTTGTCACTATAAAAATGTCAATTAACCCAATAAACATTAAATACATAGAATTGACCTAATATAGGTCAAATTACAATGAATTTATAATTAAATACACTAATCATAGCATTAAAAACATTAATTACTTCCTAGTTAGCTTTCTTTTACCACTATAAATATGTCAAACACCCTAATAATTGTTAAATACATAGAATTGACCTTATATGGGAGCAAATAATGGTGAATTCATTTTAAAAGACACTAATTGCAATATTAAAAAAACTTAACTAATCCTTAATTAGTTTTATTTTACCACTATAAATATGTCAAATATCCTAAGAGGCATTAAATACATAAATTTGATCCAATATAAATTAAATTACGATGAAATCATAATTCAATACATTAATCACAATATTATAATAGTTAATTACTTTCTAATTATTCCTCTTTCACCATAATAAATATGTCAAACATTTTAATAGGCATTAAAGATATTGAATTGCCCCTATGAGTCAAATTTTGATTAATTCATCATTAAATAAACTAGGCACAATATTAACATTGTTAATTACTTTGTAATTGGTCCTATGTGACCATTATAAACATGCTAGACACCTTGATAAGCATTAAAGACATTGAATTAGCCCATTATGGGTCAAATATTAATTATATCATCATTAAAATCACCAATTACCACATTAAAAAACTTAATTAAAATCTAATTAAATCTATTCTTCCATCTCAAACATATAAATCATCATAATATGCATGAAATGCAAATATTTCACTCATTATGTGTCTAATTTCGATTAAATCAACATTAAGCAAACTAATCACAGCATCAAAGGCCTTAATTACTCCTATTCTACCATCTAATCAACCCTATTCTATCATCATAAAGGTCTCAAACAACATGTTAGACATTGAGAGGTTTAATCATCTCATAAATCAATAAAAATCGAGAAAAAAAATGCATACATTTGATTAAAGAGTTCTTCCTCTAACTTAGTGTTAATCCTCTAAATTAGCCTTCCAAGCTTGATCCAATCCACAAATCACTGTTTTATCGAGTTTAAAATAGTGCAAATGAGAAAATAAGAGAAAAATGTGAATAAGAAAGAGATTAAGAGAATATAAAAGGTAGAGAGAGTGAAAAAGAAGTGAATGAGGGGGTCCAAAGGGTTTAAAGACCCTTTAAAATGATTCAAATGGATAAATGGATCGTTTGGGCTAGATCAATCCTAGCCATTGATCAGTATCGGTTGAAATCTGACCGTTACTGACTGGTACAAGTTGGATTTTGATCGTTTTGTCCGGTATAGACCCCATTTTGGGTGATACGGGGTCATATAATGGACCATCTGGTATAGGGCAGTCTGTGTGCCAGTCTCTTGTCGAACCGATGGGGAAACTAGTGTTAAGACTCGAGAATAGAAGAGTCTATACAATAGGATAAATAATTAGTCAGACATTTCTTTCTCGGCGATCAAGCAAAGGGCATTAGGAGTTCTAATTCTCAGCGATCGAAGCAAACATTTCTTAGCGATCTAAGCAAACATTTTGTTTTGCAGATTAGAAACTAGCTTGGGGATTAATTGATAGAATGAAGTTCTGATTCAATAGGGCAATAGAAGGCCATAGTGAACGAAGATGTCCTTGTAGATGCATGGGAAAATTTCTAGAACCAAAATGCATCGTGCTAGTAGTTGGACCAAACCAATGAGGTGACAAAGGGTAAGATCACTAAAATCATTATGAAAATAAAGATAAGGAGTATAATGAGTATTTAGGATTTATTAGTAAACTGAGCTAGTGGTAGATATCTATAATAAACTTCCACCCAAGTTATGATGGATGCTTTCGGTCAAGCTCCTTTGAGCTTGTATGTGTGTGTGTGTGTGTGAGAGAGAGAGAGAGAGTACTGCTGCAGATCCAACATAGAAAACAAAGAAGGAATAAGTGTCTACCTTGATCAATTTCCCCTATTTTTATGCTAATTAGGTTTCAGAATCTGAATTACCTCTATTTACTTGGTTTCAATTTCTCTTGACTTAAAGAATTTTTATTTTTTATTTTTAATGAAACATGAAATTTGTTTTTAATAAATTTTGGGACTTCTTTTAATTATAGAACCTAAAGAATTAAATTTCACCATTTTCATGAGCTAGGTATGATTAATTTTTCTATTTTTTGAATATACACAGCAACTTCCTTTATTGTCTATTTCTACCTTAACATTGAACTGTATGTTCAATGTGTAATTCTCAATGTTTGTCATCTCTTATCGACTAGTCATATCGGTCCTTGGCCAAATTGATATGTACTAGTCAGTATCGTGTATCGGTACACCGAAACTTGTGGTAACTAAAAAATTCGGATGATAAATCTGCTAAAATTAAAAATCCTATTTCAGGATTTTTTCCTAATTTCTTGGTATATCAATTAAATTAAAAAATAATAAAATATATCTAAGCCATAAAATTAATATAAATTCTTGGCTATATATTCCTTAATTAATTAAATTAATTAATTAAGAAACATGGTGTAATGTGCTTAAAATCCTTAATTATCACTCATTAGGTCTTAATCGTGCTTGATCTACATATTAATAAGCCTCATATTACCCATTAAACATGGGAGGATAAGCTTGTAAATCATGCAGGAAGTGAATACATGATTGATCTATGCTAATCTTTCTTAAATACCTCTAATTAAGTCTTTATTAATCATTAGTCCCTAAAATCATGTTGTACCAGTATTCTTTACACTAATTGAATGAACTGATAAAAAACATATAGAGAAGTTAAATACCTTCAATTGAATGCAAATTCCAATGGATTTTGAGTTTGAATCCCACTTTATCCAAATCAACCCTAATCGTCAATTAAGGAGATTAAATATGTTTAATGAGAGACTAAGAGAGATTGATTTCTTTTAATCATGTATATTTTCATTATTTTATTGTTTCTTTTAATATCTCTCTCAGTTACTCTTTTGTTCTTTTTCAATTTTGTAAATCTAGGTGTGATTTCTAAGATGGTCACTAGTTTCTACAAGAGGAGTCTATCACATAGATCATATTTCAATGTGGATTCAATTGTTTGTATTGAAAGTTGAAACTTTAATTGGAGAGTGTTAACAATCCTACTCCTTTTTCCAACAGAAATGTGGTTGAGGTCCTCTCTAACATTGTACCCACAAACATTGCAATTGGAAGTTCAGAACTAAAGGTGCAGTTGCATGAGATTTACAATATTTTAGCATTAGTGCTGTTGGTATGGCTAAAGAAACTGGAAAAGGCCTACCAAAATATTTTCCTTTTCCATTCCACCATCGTCCCATGGCTATTGTCAACCATCCACAAGCCCCAGCAGCAGTAGTCCAGAGCTATCAATAGTTAATAAGGCCTACTTATGAGCTAGAGAGAAAAAGAGGAGAGGACAAAAAAAATAAAGAAATTCATGCTCTCCACTACAATAAGAGAAGAACAGTTTGCACAGCCATCTTGGTGTGGCAACTCTTTTGGGATAAGAATCCTTTATAAGAGAGAGATGTAAATGCAGAAGTCATAGGCCCATGTGATTCATGCATCTCCCTGAAAAATCCTCTTTTTTCCTTTCATGTGGATTAGTAAAAAGAAATAACATTTGGAATCTAGCTTATCGCATAATTTTGGTATCATGCACTTTATTTCTATAGAGTCCTGACTAAATGGTTTCTTTGCTTCATGCTCACTTTTTGTATCTGTGGTGTTCTGACAGGTTTGTGGCTTTGATCTCTTAAGGTGCGAGGGAAGGTCTTATGTATGTGATGTAAATGGATGGAGTTTTGTGAAGAACTCTCACAAGTAATCCTGTATCTTTGTGGTCTATACTCCATTGGTTAAATTTTAAATATGGATGGTTATACTTTTCATAGTTTCACAAATCTAGTATTTATATTTTAAGAATCACCTTTAATTTTTTAGGTATTATGATGATGCTGCATGCGTTTTAAGGAAAATGTTTCTTGATGCCAAAGCTCCCCATCTTTCAACTACAATTCCTCCTAACCTTCCATGGAAAGTTAATGAATTGACCCAATCTTCTGAGGGACTAACACACCAAGGAAGTGGACTTATTGGAACATTTGGGCAGTCAGAGGAGCTTCGTTGTGTTATAGCTGTTATCCGTCAGTAAGGATAGGTTTTACTGCTTCAGGATGTATGTTCTTTTATGGCCTCATTTTCTAATTTTTATTATCACAATTTCATCCTAGTGGTGATCGGACTCCAAAGCAGAAGGTAAAATTAAAGGTGACAGAAGAGAAGCTACTAAATTTAATGTTGAAGTACAATGGTGGAAGGGCAAGAGCTGAGGTGTTCTTTGCCATAGAGTTACAATTTTCACATTTATTGGAACATCTACCTTATATAGTGCTTATTTGTCAATAATCTTATTGCAGACAAAGCTCAAAAGTGCTGTACAACTGCAAGATCTGTTGGATGCTACACGACTCCTTGTTCCACCCACAAGGTATAGCATCAAAATCAAATGCTTATGTTGATCTCTACAATTTTCAATGCTAATAATCAGCATTTCTGCACCTGGTGCAAAAGATATCCTGTGCTGTAAATTGTTCTTGGAATGGAAATTATGTCATTGAAACCATTAAACATGAAAGGCGACTTTCATGTTTAACAACTAATCCGATTTTACTGGGTTGAGTATCATAAACTTGCTAGTACTTTGCAGCAAAAGGATGTTCTTCCACTAGTAAGTTGATGCATAGATCTAATTCATGATGTGTGGTATATTTATACAAGACTGGAGAGTAGTTTATAGCAAGGTTTTTAATTTCGTATCGTACCAGAGTTTCGAGGATTGCTTGGTATGGTACGGTACTGTGTACCAAGCGGTACACCTAATTTAGCCATAAAATCCTCCTAAAATACCTGAAAATAAAAAGAAAAAGTTAGGATAGGGTTTTTAAGTTAGAAATAAATATAGTAATAGTATAAGTTTAGCAAAATCAATGTAAATTAGATAAGAATAGTATCATATATCTTTTTTGGACTTTGACGAATAACCTTATGCAAAGTTCGTACTTCGGTCCGTTATGGATTGTCCTTATGTAAATATTGAGATATCTACAAAAAATCATTTGAATTATTGGATTGTTTTGTTACAACATAAACTTTAAAATTTAAATGAATTAAATAATCACATATGTAGATATATCTGATTGTCGATTCTACCACGTGTCTCCACAGGTGGTGGATCGAGATCCTTGATCATATACATCTGCATATCAATATGATATGTTTGTTGGACCTAATCATGAAATTGATTCGACGACATAGTGTATTGATACACCGTATGCCATTGATGCATTAATGTGGTGACGATCGTAGGTTGATCGTCATGAATCACATTTGTCAGAGACAGCTCTTGAGGCATGCATTGATGAATGTCAGAGCTTCTACTATCGTTATTGATTTGCTGCTCGGTATCATACTGTTGCTCGGAGAAGTATGACCAACTATCACCGTATTGCTATTGGCCGTATGATTCTCCATAATACGACGGCTGTGAATACGTTGAACTTCGTTCTGTGTCTACATCATGTAGGCTCTGTCGCATCTACTCAAATTCATCTACTGCCTTCTTCTCCTTCCCCTTCCACGCATAAACTTGACTAGTACCTTGTTGAGTTCTATGATCTGAATCTTGGATGACATGTGTAAAATATTGCTCCTTGGTCCATGCACTACCCTCAAGTTGTGTAGACGAGACCAACGACTGCCTAGTGTCACCGTCATCTTCTGTCAAGGCATTGCTGTCTATGTTACTGTCATGTCTTTGGATTGAATGAGTTGCTGAATGCGATTGTGAAGGTGTCTCATCGCTTAACTCGATTCTTTCTAATGATGTGACTAATGCTACTGTCTTTCCCTTTGTCTTTGCACGTTGGGTGGATGATGGTGATCATTAAGTGCCTGTAGTTCCTCGAGCAGTTTGACTCCTACCATGTTGTGATTTAGGGGAATTTTCCACCTGCTGGGGTTATGCTTCTTCTTTTATTGCCTCGGTGATAAAACGTGAAGGACGTTGATGATCTCTCGCCTTATCAAGTAGAGGGTCCTCTTGGTTCTCTACTGTTTCAACTTAATCTAACATCAGCTCTGAATCATCATTATAGAATTAGAGATCGATGTGATCAATATTTGGTTCCTTTGGCTCCTTATCCAGCTCAGCACATCGCAATCTTAGCCGCATATTATAATGAACATATACCAGTTTCTCTAATTGCCTATTCGAGAGTTTGTTGCGGACCTTCATGTGAATCAATTCAAACGTTGACCAATTACGTTTGCAACTACTAGATGTTGTCTGTGAAAGTACACGAACAATAACCTTCCTTAAATGTGATGCATCCTCTCGAAATTGTAGCCATCACTCGGCTGCAAAAATATATAAATAAGATTTTATTAGCATAATAAATAATTAATATCAAATATAATTGATAATCAATATATAGAACTTTTTCTCACCAGGATCTATAGTGTAACGACACGATACATTTACAGTGTCGGAAAATGAATCAATTATTTCTTGAAATAATCGACCCTCCATTAGAGCATCGGTTGCATCAGTAGTGTTTGGCAAGAGTCGATATATAACATTTCGTAGTGTCATTAGTAAATCATTTTACGTTCCGAGAGCATACCGATATTGAATTGTCGAGTTTAGATAATATGTTGCAAGACATAATTTTGTTAGTATGATTTTTTATTGAATAAAAAATATAAATTAAATTATTTCGAATATAAATTTATCTGCATTATAGATATCTTGATCCATATGAATTTCAGTCCGACGATTAATGATCTGTACATATTGGTCGGTCTTAAAATCATTTTTGAATGCTTTCCTAACCTTCTCTCTTGCTAAATTCAACATATATTTAAGATGGCTTCTGTGGATGCTTGTCCATATCCACCTTATGGAGAATAATATAAAGTTCTACTCCTTTTATGATTTCAGCTGTGGTCTCCCAAAATCTAGAGGAGAGAATGGACTTTTTTATCTTCTTTCCATTGCTCAATCTTGAATATCTGGAATCAGACCACTCTTGTGAGGTGACCATTGTCTTCAAGCCACGCCTTTTTTGTTGTAATGACTTTAATACAATAAAATTGGTAGCAAACCGAGTGACTCTAGGTCAGAGTATCTCATCGTTTATATTCTTTTGCATTAAAGTGTGGACCTAATCATCATAAACTTTGTAATTGATTATATTCGAGCTACACAATTCTTGATCACGTTCAGCTCACCAATATCCTTTAGCATTAGATTTATGTAATGAGGTGCACATGGAGTCCAAAATAAAGTTTTTCTTTTTTTCATTAATTACAAACCGACCTTCTTGAAATTCACTTTATTGTCGATTACTATATGAACAACATACTGTGGTCGACTTCCTCAACTATAGTGTCCATCAAGCTCTAAATGTAGTTTGCTTCTTGGATCTTTTCAAAAGCATAAACTGACTTATGAAACACTATCCTTCTATTGCAATAAATAAGAAAGTTAATGATATTCATTCTTGTTGGTCCTGTCCAACTGTCACACATCAGTGTCACCTCATATTCGTCCCATTGCCTCTTGAAGGATTTGATCCAATCTTTCAGTTTTACCACCTCCTCATTTAAATACATGCCGTGAATCTCCCTTGGTGTTGGAGGTTGGATTCCCATGCTAGACTTTTGAATAGAAGAGACCATGCTCTTATAATATGGACCTTGGGTTGTATTAGCTGGAATCCTGTGGAAGTTGAATCATTTTGAAATTGCCTTCCTAATATCCCGCTTCTTTTCTTTTGTTTATGCATCATCAATCCATGTTTAGTTCACTGTTTGTGGGGGATTGGCTTACGGATCAACATCAACAATATCTGGTGCGGACCTCGTGTCAAGACATCTTATAAAACCACGGAATCTATCATACCTCATGCTACAAGTTTGGCCTAACTGAGGAGGAGCAGTTGTCTATCTTATGTTAGTCGACCTCTGTATTCCACTACCACTATCATGCTCCAATTGTGAGTCAAGTCGTTAATGCCTCATTGCTTCATCGATCATATACCGATGCTCCAATGATGCACGAATCCTAGCTGTGAGATCCGAGTTGACTTCATCGTCGCAACCCTCATATTGATTATAAACTGGTTCCTGTATAGCCCTATAATATTCTTTCTCAACTCTTGCTTTCTTTTTTAATGTATTTTCCTTTGTTTGTTGTAGCTTGCTTTGAAATAATTTACGGATCTTCGTCGGAACCTTTTTGCATTTTACAACATCATGATACCCGTCGACTAAATGCATCTTCACGCGAGTTATTCTTCTACCCATGCCAATACAGTCACAATAAATACATTGCCAATGATGACGGTTCTTATCTATCTTTCGGGCATGAACCCATGCATCATCATGTGGTTGTTTCTTTGGTGCCATGATCCTACCAAATTTCAATTAAATCATCGGTAAAGTGACTAATTGCAGTATTAAATAACTTTAATAAAATCATCCTATTTTACCATCATAAATATGCCAAATATATAAAAGAAACATTAAATATGTAATTTTGATCTAATATAGGTCAAATTACGATAAAATCATAATTAGATACACTAATCACTTGATTAACATTGTTAATTATCCACTAATTATTTTTCTTTCAACACTATAAACATGTCAAATACCCTAATAGATATTAAAGACATTAAATTGATCTAAAATCGATTAAATTTTGATTAAATCATCATTAAAATGACTAATCACAGCATTAAATAACTTTAATAAAACCTAATTAAACTTATTTTACTATTATAAATTTGTGAAACACATAAAAGAAGTATTAAATACATAATTTTGATCCAATATAGGTCAAATTATGATGAAATCATCATTATATACACTAATCACATGATTAATATAGTTAATTATCCACTAATTACTTTTCTTTCATTACTATAAACATTTCATTACTATATTAAAGAGATTGAATTGATCTAAAATCGATTAAATTTTGATTAAATCATCATTACAATGACTAATCACAACATTAAATAATTTTAATAAAACTTGATTAAATTTATTTTACTATCATCAATATCTTTTAATATTTAATATGCATAAAATATAAATTTTTGATCTATTAAGTATCTAATTTCGAATTAATCAATATTAAACACACTAATCATAATATTAAAGATCTTAATTACTCTCTAATTAAAGAAATAGAATACATACCTTTTTAATTATTAAGTGTCAATTTGACTATTGGAGCACTATTACTGAGCAGTAACGGTCAGTATTAGATGAAATTGATCGCGAAATTTCAATCGTTACCACCCGATATAAATATCGATCGTTACCGAGTGGTATTGGACTAAATTTCAACCGTTACAGCCCGATATAACCTCGTATTGTTCGATACGGGGCTGTGTTAAACGTTCTGCCTGATATCGGGCGGTTCGCATACTGGTATGCTGTCATATCGGTATGTACCGCTCGTATCGGGCGATATAATTCGAAATTAAAAACCTTAGTTTATAGTACAAATAATTACTGATGGTAGTTCTAACTTTAAGTGGGCTAGTGTATAGTTAATGAATAGCGAAGGACATTTGTTTGCACATTATGTTTGGCTTATTGTATTGGCTTAATGGATATTGGGTATATTGCACTCTTGAAGAGGCCTATAGCAAAGGCATAGAGTATAATTCATTTCGTTTGTAATCATCATTGATGCAAAGATTCATAGGGGAGCTCCTATAGCTAGGTGTCACTTGATTTGTCATGAACTTCATATCCTTAAAATTGCTCCAGTAAACTAGAGAAAGATTGGACTCAAGGTGGTGTTTGTGTTTACTGATATTATGCTATTTCATTAAAGGAGAAGATTGTGGAGACATATTATCATGTGGATTTTTTGATGTTATGCTATTTTGTTTGATTGGTTAGTACAAAACATGGTTCACTTTACTTGTCTGTACTGGCAAGGATTTTAATTTCGAATAATACCACTTGTACTGGCAGTATCTATCGATCCGCCAGCAAATCAGTACGCGGACCACCTGCTATCAGGCAATACTGTCGATTGGGGCTGTTCTACCCCGTTACCACCCGAAATTGGTTGGTAATGATCGATTTCGACTGTTGTTGCCAGCTATTGGATGGTATTAGCCGAGGAATAAGGACGAAGAGGGAGAATATGGAGATCTAGCGTCACTCTCCCTCGACGATCCTGATCCGTCGCTGCCCTCCCTCGTCGAACATCGTAGATGAGATGTCGCATCCTCCTCGTCTAAGGCGACGAGGCCTCGACATTGTTGGCGATTTCTCCTCACTCGTGCGGGGAGAAGAAGCCTCGGCGACGTCACCGAGGCTTCGCGATGAGAAGAAAATGAGGTTTCCTTCTCCCCACGCGAGGAGAAGAAACGAGGTCATAGTGTACTGCTCGATATGCTGATACCGTATCATACCAAGTTGAGTTCAAAACGTCAGTACGCTATAAAATTACGAACCTTGTGTACTGGTGTATCGACCAGCTATTGGTGTTGTACATAGTACATACTAAACTGTACTGAGCATACTAACACATGGTACATGGGGGTATACCGATGTACTGCTCATATCGGTCCATTGTTGGATCGGTATGTATTGCTCGTATCGAGCAGTACGTCATGGTATGATGAACCTTGGTAGAAAAGACTATAGGTAGGGGAATAGAAAGGCACTCCCTGATGTCGAGAGATTTGGGCCCTACTTTGTAGCATTTCTTGGTGGTGGGATACTCAAATCTCCAACCATATTTTTATAACAGACAAGAATATACTTTAAAGTTATGCTTATAAACGTTCTACAGTTGGATTACACTGAATTAGGTTTACTATTGAAATCTCATGTACTAGCTGTGGTAGATCCTTGCCATTGATCATGACCTCTTACTGGTTCTTCATAATATCATTATAAGATTTGGCACCAAATGCCTCTTCCGCAGCCGATAAGGTAAGTTATGAATTGATTATGTTATTATTCTTAATAAGATATGCAGAGTTATTCATTGAGAGTTGTTAGTTTAGGAAATTTTATTTCAAGAGACTTATGATTGAGGTTTGTTACTTTAGGGACATTTATTTTGAGAGACTTATGACACATTAAACAATAAAACTATCGTTTTGTGTCGATGACATGGACCCTGATAGTATAATTCACAAATACAGTTTATTGTTTTTTTCACCCAAATCATATGTACAATATGAAGTGATTGTTTTTTTGGGATTTTGCAATTGAAAGGTGGCTACAATATAAAGGATCCACACTGCTTACAAGGAATGTAAAGTGTGGCTTTTTTCTTGGGCCAACTTCATCTAGCAGTTGAATTAAATTGATTCACTTTCATCTTGATAGTCACCAAAGTTCGTAATTGGTTCACATGCTTGGAGAAGTTGGTGTATGTTCCTTAAAAGTTAGGAAAGAAACAAATAGCTCGAGTTAGGTTTACTTGATCAAGAGTTTTATCATGATACTCAGATTCAATGATATACAGCAAAAAGCCAAGTTGCTTCATTTTTATCATTGCTTCATGCTAGGACATGTCAGGTCCATTGTGTTGCATCCATAGGCCATGGCATAGCTCATCAGTTTAGTTGCCTGATTACCAAGGTAAGAGGAAAGGTCACTCATTTTAGTCAACAAACCGTTGAATGCCATTGATGTGCAACAAGTTGGTTAAGAGCATGGTATGCAATTTCGAATGATATCGCCCGGTACAGGCGGTACGTACCGGTTCGAGAGGATACCAGTATGCGGACCGTCTACTATCGAGCGGTACGAGTATTTTGGCTAGTACCGAGGCGTACTGACCAGTACCGAGGTGTACCAACCGATACTAAGGCGTATCGACTAGTACCATCCCAAATTTCGATCGTTACCGTGATATATCGATCGGTACGACCTAGCGTGGTACCGTCGGTATATCCTAGCGTACCAATGATACATATTGGTACGTATCGTACCGAGCAAACCTCGAAACTCTGGTACGATACGAAATTTCAATCCTTGGTTAAGAGATAAGATAATAAGATATCTTCATCAAATCTTGCACTGTGTCAGTGAGGTGGATTGTAGTTTGTCTACTGATGATGGTGGCCAGGCACTAGGGTCTTAATGCCCTACTTTGCAGACTCAAAAAAGTGAAGCACGAAACTAGGAACAATTTTTTTCTTGTGTCATCTAAGATTAAAATCATGGCGCATGCGGATCCACCCAATTGGTTTAGGACCAGAAAGACAAGGCCAAAGGGATGGGAAGATGAGAGAGCTCCTACAGAATATCTGAGTCAGACGAGAGTTCCTCGTGGTCATAACCTTCCTACTAGCACTGATCTCATGGGTAATACCATAATATTGTCATGATGATAGGTTTTCTCAAATTTTTATATTCATTTGGCTCACAACATTAGTATAGTGATAACAATTGTAGTGCTACTGCACCACAGTCTGAGCAGCCATACTTGGACAATCATATTTGCTCCAGCATCCTACTATCACTTAAGTGATTAATGATGATGAGAGCACAACTGTTACCACATTATTTCATCCGTACTGCACTATATATTGATATCAGATTTCGTGAGAGCATTTTCAGGCTAGTTGAAATTTAAGCTTGATCAGTATCTCAATCACATTAAGGACATAACATCTCTTATTGGGACATGGCAATCATTTTGGTGATAGTAGGCCAATTATAAGGTATGGAATTACATAATGCATGCCTCATTTGTATGTATTCATTTAGCATAATTTTGGTTGTGTTTCTAATACATTCCTAATGTGGTATGCTTAGGACATAATTCATTAAGGTGTGTACTTTGTACTTTGTAGCAAGGTCCGTAATACCATACCGTATCGGTGTACCGAGAGTTGGTCGGTACGGTACGTACCGATATGTATCGTTGGTACGCTATGGCATACCAACGGTACCATGCTAGGCCGTACCGATCGGTATATCTCAGAAGCGGCCAAAATCAGGCGATCTTGGTCGGTACACCTCGGTATCGGTCGATGCGCCTCGTATCCGTCGATGCGCCTCGGTACCCGACCAAAATACATCTTGCTTTCGTGCGAAGCGGTCCATGTATCAGTATCCTCTTGGGTAAGATGCGTATCGCCCGCGTCTTAGGGTGGTATCATTCGAAATTGCATACCATGCTTTGTAGTACATGAAAAAACATGTTTCAATTAATTATTGTCTATTTTTAGCCAAAATTTAGTTTTTTTAAAAGTATTTAATTAAATTTTAGGGTTTTTTATTAATTTTTGAATGGGACTGACCAATGAAGATTGGTCCCATCAGTGACGACAGTTATAGATTGTTCCCATCTGTACCAACTGACTCATACTATGAGTGTGTATTGGTACCACATTATCCATTTAAGGATCGATATCTGTATTGGACTATGATTTTAATCGATGGTAAGGATCATAACTCTTTTGCTCTCCCTTAACTAACCATTCAACATAGATTGTTTAATGTTACGGACATTTTGTAAATGGCTTGTTCGGTATAATGCTTATGCATGTTCGTGTCCCTTTTTAGTTTATTCTAACTTGGAAAGTTTGTGAAGGGCTCTCCAAAGGCGAAACGCCCCATTTGAGTGAGTTTGGCAGCCATTGTCGGCTTGTACAAAAAGTTTGTGTCATGTGGACACTTGTACTAGATTTCGGTCTGTGATGGAGCAATCTTATGCCTTTGTTGTGTAACCATCTTGAGCTTGTGATGTCCATGGTTGGAATTTGCATGGTTTATAAAGTGTTTGCTCAAAGAGTGGCTTGTGGATCCCGTGTGAAGCGCTTTCGTTGTCCCGTCTTCTCTTTTGCAGGTCCTTAGGGATCGTGGGAGGTTGGGGAGGTTGACCTTTGCGGATTGACACGTAATGGTGCTGCACGGCTTAGGCAAAACCAGCTAAGTCCGTGACAGATGGTATCAGAGCGGGACAAGCCCACTTAGAGACACTTAGCATGCAAACGTGGGGGACCTAGCGGGGCTGTGTTGAGGACAGCCAACATGCGTGACCGTTTGCGAAACGGACTTGGAGTAGTAGGGGAAGGAGTCGCTCAGAGGAGCGGGCATCCGAGAATGGCATTCAGAAGAATGGCCAACTCTTCGCCCAAGAGGCATCACGAGGACAAACAAGCTAAGAAGAATTGCGTAACGCACAAAGGTCGGGATGGCTGAGTTCGAGCAGTGGCTTGACGTTGGCATCCAAACTTGATGGTGCTCGAGGCAAGCGGAGTGCTTGGCAAAGGATGAGACCGTGCAAGGCGGAGTGGGTTGTTCAACGATCGAAAGAGTTGTGCAAAGCTCACAGAGGTGAGGGAAGTTGCAAACTTAAAGAATTTGATACTCATGCAAGGCCTTGCATGCGGACGATGGATTGTTCGTGGCCATCCCAAGGCGGCCGAAGGTCGGCGCCATGGAGCATTAAAACTTTCTCTTCGGCATGTGTAGGATACTTTCGTAAGAGGCTAAAGTGTGTAGCAGGTTCAGCATGTTGCTAGACCCAGAGGGGTGCAGTGCGAGCTATATTGGCGAAGTGTCGTAATCTAGCAAGTGCATTTGTAGAGGCAAAATTCGGCACAGTTTGTTCAGCAAAGGCGGAGTAGTCCAAGGGGATGGTGGTCTCCAAAACTTCCAGATGAAAGGATGCGAAGAGAGAAGTTGCTCCAACGGGGCAGATATCCAGGAGGGATAAGTCCCGGTTCTCTAGAGAGAGAATCATGTGCATTGAATCGCACCGGTTGAGGACTACCTCAAGACAAAGCTCGATGGATCGAGCGAGCGGCGAGGAGTCGTCGCATGATCTCACAAGCGGTAATGCGTTGGTCGACGCATAGCGAGATCAAGTGGGGGAGCGACCCAAGGCAACACAGAGTGAAGGCACACTTAGAGCCGATAGGGAGATCGGACTCAACAGAGGGTTGACCCGTGGAATGACGGGCGCGAGGGCCACCATTAACGCAATGCAAATCAAGGAGCGGAGCAACTTGGGGGTAACTTGGTGATGTACCCAAGCCGCATGAAGAGAGTTGGCATAGAAGATAGAACATGGAGCGAAGACTTGAAGCTTTCCTTAGACAGAGGTCAAGGGTATGGACTCTTGGAGAGACAAGAGTATGATCATGTCGTTCCATGGGTTCTCTATTCTGATGGAGTAGACTCATCTTGTATGGTGCCAAAGACGAAGGGAACTTCGAGGCATATGCACCTCATCTCGGTGAAGCATTTGATGGAGGAACTAAGGCGATACAACTTGCAGTGGCGAAGTTGGTGTTAGAAGGCCTTGGCACGGGGCAAGAGGATGCAGAGGCAGATACTCTTGAAGAATATGCCATAGTGTTGCTATTCGAGTTGCCATGAGGAAAGCGGTACGCAGTGGAGATTGTGTTGGTAGGGGCAGAGTCCCAGGATCCAGACAATGGTGCACCAATTTCAGCGAAGTCAGGGGACTTCAAAGGAGCTGCTAGGCGATGGACTATCCTAGAGCTAGGCTTTGTCTGAGTGTGACCCGAGAGTGGGTGGACGAAGGTCGATTGCCAAAGGAGCGAACAGAATCGAAGGTGGCGAAGGCTCTGCGATGTGTTGGCGGAGTCCACACATGGAGATATCGCAGTTCGAGTTCATACTACAGGGATCATAATGCAAGGAGATATCACCAGGCGGCGACATGATGCAGCGGATCGTGGTGGAATGGTTCGCGGCAAGTCGACACACACAGTGAGTCCCATGGGGGGACTAGATCATGCAGAGGTATGATTGGGAGCGTGACTGGGAGCTCCATTTCGATGAACAACACGACGGCAAGAAGGGCTATGGATTGACCGGTGAATGCCATGGTACGCATGAGGCGGGTCTTAAAATGCGTGCATCGAATCTTGCATTGAATAAAAACCTTAGGCATCGACTTATGGGGGCTTGTGCACTATCGAGGAAGAAGTTCATATGCAAGTACCAGTGAGTCCCATAGGGGACTAGATCATGCGAGAGTATGATCGAGCGGTGAAAGTTGGGACTGCTTCAGAGCTCATATTCGCTTAAGGGAGTCCGGCAAGTCAGAGGACAAAGCCAAGTCAAAGGACAAAGACGAAGGGAGCTTCGAGGCACATGCACCTAATCTCGGTGAATCATTTGACGAAGGAACTAAGGCGACACAGTTTGTAGAGCAAAGTGTCGAAGGCCTTAGCACGAGGCAAGAGGGCGCGTAGGTAGTTACTCTTGAAGAATATGCCCGCAGTGTTGCTATTCGAGTTGCCATGAGGAAAGCGTCTTGGCGGAGATTGTCTTTGGTAAGTCAGAGTCGGAGATCGAGACAATGGTGCACCAATTTGTAAGTCGGGGACTTCGAGGAGCTGCTAAGGCGATGGGATCCTAGAGCTAGGCTTCGTCGAAAGTGTGATCCGAGAGTGGGTGGGCGAAGGTCGATTGCACAAAGAGCGAAACGAGAATCGAAGGTGGCAAAGGCCTGCGATGTGTTGTCGAGTCCACAAATGGAGATATCGCGGTTCGAGTTCATACCACAGGGATCATAATGCAAGGAGATATCACCAGGCGGCGACATGATACAGCGGATCGTGGTGGAATGGTTCGCGGCAAGTCGACACACACAGTGAGTCCCATGGGGGGATTAGATCATGCAGAGGTATGATTGGGAGCGTGACTGGGAGTTCCATTTCGATGAACAACACGACGGCAAGAAGGGCTATGGATTCAACCAGTGAATGCCATGGTACCGCAGAGGCGGGTCTTCCGTGCGTGCATCGAATGCTGCATTGAATGAAAACCTTAGGCATCAGCTTATGGGGGCTTGTGCACTATCGAGGAAGTTCATATGCAAGTACCAGTGAGTCCCATGCGGGGACTAGATCATGCAGAGGTATGATCGGAGCAATGGTACCAAGAGTTGGGACCGCCGTGAGCTCATATTCGCTTAAGGGAGTCCGGCAAGTCAGAGGACAAGGCCAAGTCAAAGGACAAAGACGAAGGGAGCTTCGAGGCACATGCACCTAATCTCGGTGAAGCATTTGACGAAGGAACTAAGGCGACACAGTTTGTAGAGGCAAAGTATCAGAAGGCCTTGGCACGAGGCAAGAGGACGCAGAGGTAGTTACTCTTGAAGAATATGCCACAGTGTTGCTATTCGAGTTGCCATGAGGAAAGCGATGCGCGGCGGAGATTGTGCTGGTAAGTGCAGAGTCCCAGGATCCAGACAATGGTGCACCAATTTCAGCGAAGTCAGGGGACTTCAGAGGAGCTGCTAGGCGATGGACTGTCCTAGAGCTAGGCTTCGTCCGAGTGTGACCCGAGAGTGGGTGGACGAAGGTCGATTGCCAAAGGAGCGAACAGAATCGAAGGTGGCGAAGGCCCTGCGATGTGTTGGCGGAGTCCACAAATGGAGATATCGCAGTTCGAGTTCATACCACAGGGATCGTAATGCAAGGAGATATCACCAGGCGGCGACATGATGCAGCGGATCGTGGTGGAATGGTTCGCGGCAAGTCGACACACACAGTGAGTCCCATGGGGGGACTAGATCATGCAGAGGTATGATTGGGAGCGTGACTGGGAGCTCCATTTCGATGAACAACACGACGGCAAGAAGGGCTATGGATTCAACCAGTGAATGCCATGGTACCGCTGAGGCGGGTCTTCCGTGCGTGCATCGAATGCTGCATTGAATGAAAACCTTAGGCATCAGCTTATGGGGGCTTGTGCACTATCGAGGAAGAAGTTCATATGCAAGTACCAGTGAGTCCCATGTGGGGACTAGATCATGCAGAGGTATGATCGGAGCGGCTGAAGAGTTGGACTGCTTCAGAGCTCATATTCGCTTAAGGGAGCCCGGCAAGTCAGAGGACCAGGCCGAGTAAGCGAACGTTGCGACCAATGAAGCTAAGGAGAACAGAAGCGGTGTAAACCCTGCAACATGAATGGTGGTGTCCATACATGGGAGTTGCAGTCTGTCTTTCCAGTGACCAAGTGGAACTGCTCAGATAACACAGAGGTGTCGAAGCAGGTGGTCGAAATAGGGCGAGGAGGCAATGACGAGTCCAGAGGGACTCAGCTACCCAAGATCAATCATCGGTTAGATTGAAGGTGGACTCGGAGGAGTGCCGCAGTGCCGTAGAGGCGGATCTACCGATCGTGAAGAAGGGACACAGATGCGAGACAACGGATAGTAGTGCCATGGGCAATGCAGTGCCAGGGTACCGCAGAGGCGGGACTTCCGGGAAGTCATCGGTCCCTTACTCTCATAGAGGGAGAGCGCTTGGTCGTGATATGGGCCGTGGAGGAAGAGAATGCATTGGCAAACTCCATATACCAAGACAAGGCTGAAGGGCAAAGGCCAGAGAACTTCGTAAGACCGGTGTCAATAAACTTTTCATCAAGATAGCCGTGAGTGAAGGACTTCGGGTCGATGCAAGAGTGCATGACCAAGGATCGGAGCAGGCAGTACGCGGTGCTGTACCTTTGCTACTTAGAAGAGTCGGCGATAGAAATGATGGAGAAGGCGGTACAATCCCAAAGGCGACCAAACCTATCGGAGACTTATTCCAAGTTGGAGTGATAACTTCTTGCATTTCAGAAGTTCAATGACAATGAGAAGGCGAATCATAGTAGCTGACTCAGCGCAAGGATTGCAAACACTTCAAGTGCTTTGAAAGTGTGAGCTAAGAGCAGGTGAAGTCTAGTAATCAGCTTGACGCACGAAGTACAACCTCGAGGAGGCGGGCGAAGTCAAGTAACCTTTGTCTTCTCAACTCCCAAGAGAATGGGCGAAACCGAGTACCCCAGCTCTCTTAGTTATCTAGCAGAGGAGCTTTGTACAAATTTGAAGATCCTTCGAAGTGACTAATGGAAGACAACAGTTGTCAAGTCCTCACCAATGGTGATCAGTGCTACTGAGAGTAGATTGTCCGCTTCATTTCTCAACTGAATGCCAATCGAAAACGGAAGTGATGCGAACCTACTTGGACAAGACAACTAAGTGGAAGAAGATTCGATGGGCAAATTTTGCGGAGGAAGGACTTGAGAACTTTAAAGGTTGCAAGGCGATGCTCGTTAAAGCTCCAACAAGCATCTATCCAATTCAAGAGACAAGAAGAATTTGAAGATTGACGCATATCAAAGATGGTCTTTTCCCTTCATCAGATGAATCCGCAAGAACCAACAAGGATCAGCACAACTCTGCCAACCCCACACCAGAGTCAGAGTCATTGGCGAGTTGAAGCAGCTTGGCGGATTAAAGTTCGACGACTCAACAACAACAAACGAAGAACAATTGGGAGCCAAGGGGCGCATCGCAGCAGGAGCAGAAGATCAAAGATCCAATAAAGAAAAGAAGTTGCAGCGTGAGCAAAGGCTTCGACGAGGACGTCGAAGGAATAAGTGGGGGAGAATGTCACGGACATTTTGTAAATGGCTTGTTCGGTGTAATGCTTATGCATGTCCGTATCCTTTTTTAGTTTATTCTAACTTGGAAAGTTTGTAAAGGGCTCGCCAAAGGCGAAACGCCCCATTTGAGTGAGTTTGGCAGCCATTGTCGACTTGTACAGAAAGTTTGTGTCATGTGGACACTTGTACTAGATTTCGGTCTGTAGTAGACCAATCTTATGCCTTTGTTGTGCAACCATTCTGAGCTTGTGATGTCCATGGTTGGAATTTGCATTGTTTATAAAGTGTTTGCTCAAAGAGTGGCTTGTGGATCCTGTGTGAAGCGCTTTCGTTGTCCCGTCTTCTCTTTTGCAGGTTCTTAGGGATCGTGGGAGGTCGGGGAGGCTGACCTTTGCGGATTGACACACAATGGTGCCGCACGGCTTAGGCAAAACCAGCTAAGTCCGTGTCATTTCGCCTAGACCGTTGTGTACCGGTTCGAGCATGTAGTCGTACATGGACCACCCTCATTTTTGGTTATCTGATTTGACCCGTTAAAAAAAGAAAAAAAAACTATTTCACGAAATGTAAACCCTCTTTGTTGCACATGTGCCCGTGAGCTCCACTTGCTAATGCTGGTGCCCATCTGGTGTTCGTTGCCCATCCTTGATTTTGGATAGGCCTCCTCCTGTTACTCCTCTTCTTCCACCGCTTCCTCTTCCCTTCCCTTCCTCCACCACTTCCTTTCTTCCTTCCTCTTCCTCTACCAACTCCTCTTCTTCCTTCCCCTTTTTCCTTTCTCTTCCTTGGTCCTCCTCTTTCTCCATCGACTCCATTTCTTAGTCTTCCTTCTCTTCTTCCTCCACCGACAATTGTACGTATCAAAGACTCAAGTCTTTGATACGTACTGATGTAATGTGTGTTGGTACAATGATATTGATGGTTATATATCTTTGGGACTAATATGCATGGTCGGTGCGAGACGACAAACCTTTTTTATATTGTTAGTTGTCAATCCTTGGTAGAGGTGAAGTAGTTTATGTACACCTGACATCTTTTGCCTGCATCTTGAATTGATAGGCTAGCTAGTGATGCCCACAGTAGGGTTATGGGTGTGGATGGTGATTTAAAAAGTCTGGGTCCATTGGTTACTTTGTCTTAAACCTTTCACTTGATTTGGCTTTTGGATTAAGCTGGCTAAAAGATGGAGAAGCAACCCAAAGAAAATGGTTCATTCCATCGAAGGAACCCACTGGCTCATTTTTTTAAATATTTTAAGGGTTTGCTTGGCTTCTGTTGATCATTATCTCCTATGGGAATACTCTCACCAATTCGTTTTGAAGCGACATGGTGGAGCACCCAAATAAGAGTTCAGGTTCAGGTATGTCATTCTACCACATCAACATCATGTCTGATGTTTCTTACATAGACATGACAAATCAATATGAGTATCATTAAGATCCAAATATGCAAGAGGAAGGGTACCTTAATGCATTTCTAGGATGCCTACTGTACATGTATAAGGTTCACCAGTGATAGGGCAAACTCAGAGAAGGCTGTTGAGCTTTGGATACTTCACAAAATTTTGGAAATTTGCTTTTAGTCTTTGGGCTTAAGATTGAGATGCATTCTGGTCAACTGTGATGGTCTTACATTAAACTTGTTTATTTAATCAGTATGATCATACATACTGATTTGCCATGTACTTCCACTAATTAGTTGGATTATTTAGTTAAGACTTTCTAGTCAATTAAAGTTAAAAGTCATTACAAATTTTCAATGTGCTAAGCATCTTTATTGTTTCTCAAAAGCTTTCGGAGTCAGTGATCTCTTTGATATGGTTTATATGTAAATAATAAGTTCTTTATGCACTAGGTCTGGCCGTGAAAGTGATAGTGAAACTGAAGACATTGAACATTCTGAAAAACTTCGTCAAGTGAAAGCAGTACTTGAAGAGGTATTATTCTTATTTGTTGTAGCATATATTTCTTTGCATCATCTCCTTGCTAATGTAGAAAACGATCAGTGTTTTATGTGCAATATGCCAATATGTAATGAAATGTAGACTATTCTGTCTACCATGAAAATTATCTTATTTGGTAAAAGGTATATGCCAGTTGACTTGCATTGAATTAACTAAAGTGTATCCCCTTCTAATGTAGTATATAGGTGGAACATTTTCTTAACCATATTCAAGTTATTCGTGAACATATCTGTTGTACTTGATATGATGTATATCAATCTTGATTCTTGTGATAGCAAACTTTCTTTATGGGAGGTTATTGTAAGACAAACAATGTTTGACAATTTATTTTTCAATTACAAATGGCTTAGATGACCATAAGCTTTTTCAGCTCAGAGCAGCGGTTTCAATAGGTGCTCGGGCCGAGGCAAGGCGAGGTCTGAACACCTCGTTTAATGTCCAGGAGGTGTGCTTCAAAGAGGTGTTGCTTGGGCTCTTGCCCAAGCTCAGGCGCTGGGTGCTTTGGGTGAGAGCCCGGGTTAAACCAGGCAGCCGAACCAGCGTTTTAAGTTTGGTTCAGTCTCATTTGCGTTAGTTGGTTCAATCAAACTAACTAAAGCACCGATATCAACCTCCCAACATCCCTCTCGTGACTTCCCCAACCCTAATGCTGTTCGTGATTCTGTCGCTGACGTTTCCTCTCTACTATCGTTGCCTCTCTTTGTTGCCATTGCTCTCCGTTGTCGCTGCTCTTTGTTGCCATTGTCACTATTGTTGCTCACCGCTACCATTATCGTTGCTCACTGTTGCTATGGTCGCTCGCCACTATCGGTGATCTTTGCCGTTGCCGCCATCGCTCGCATCGCCATTGCATTGCTCGATCAATGACCTTAGTCTTACTCTTACTCACACTCTTTTTACATCGACTCGACTTAGTATACTATTAATAGTATATTGTTAATTATATATTAGTAATAGTATTTTTTATTTATTAGATTAATAATATATTATTTTGATTTAATACTGTTAATTTTTATTTATTTGAAATTGTTGTTAGAGTTTCAGGATAAATGGCAAGTGTATAGAACAACTCAATAGATTCTCCAATAACATAAAAAAAATCCTGCATAGAAGTATAATTATCTAAAGGATCTGAAAGATCCTAATAAAGTGACTTGCATGTTCTATAATAAGACTATTGAAGTTGGTAATTTTTATGCAAAACAACATCTAGTAAGAAATTTCAAGAATACAGCAGCTTGCAAAAAGTGTCCATTTGAGGTAAAAGAAGAGTTGCTAATTTATATGAATGAAAAGAAGATGCAAAAGAATGAATCATACGAGAAATTACCAGATGATAATGTTGAACATCTCAGGGATGAAGAAGAAGATTATTCTATGAGTATTAACCTAAGTGGGAAAAAAGTATACGACAAAAAAGTAAAAGAAGTTATGAGCATTAAAATGGGATCTATATATGTTTCAAGGATCATAGAAGCAACAAGGGCAGGTAGAAGACTCAAAATTTAAACAAACAAATATAAGTGATACTTGTGATAGAGAAATAAGAGGAAGAATAATTCAGCATATTGCCCGCTTCTTCTATCAGGCTGGTCTTCCCGTTAGTACAACTCGTTTAGACAATTTTAGAAAAATGATTAAAGCTATTAGAAGATATGATACAAGAATTAAACCTTCAAGTTATTATGAGATGCGAATTCCATTGTTGAACAAAAAGTTGAATTATATAAATGACTTACTAAAGGGCCATAAAGAATCATGGGCAACACATGGTGGCTCTATTATGTTCGATGCTTGGATCGATAGGAGATGCAAGAGTATAATTAATTTTATAGTTAACTGTTATTTAGGGACTATGTTTGTGAAGTCAATAAATGCTTCATCTATTGTGAAATCTAGAGACAAGATATATGAATTGCTTAACACGTTCGTGGAAGAAATTGGAGAACAAAATGTCATTCAAGTCATAACCAACATTGGAAGCAATTATGTATTAGTTGATAATATTCATCTTTTGAATTTTTGAATTTTTAATTATTTTATCTTCAATTAATGTGTTAAACTTTTAAATCTTATCATTTTTGTTATTCTTTGTCTTAGATAAATTACTTGAAACAAAAAGACTACTTATATTGGACTTCATGTGCGGCACATTGTATTGATTTAATGTTGGAGGATATTGAAAAGATCCCTCACATCAAGAAAACTTTAGAAAGGATAATTTTTGTTAGATTTTTCTATAATCATACTAGGGCTTTGAATATGATGAGAGAATTCAGAGACAACAAAGAATTAGTGAGATATTGTGTCACTCGATTTGTTACTTTATTCTTAATATTACAGAGTGTGCATCGTGGAAAACATAATGTAAGAAACATGTTTACCTCTGAGAAATGGGCGACAAGCTAATGAGCAAAAGAAGCAAAACGTAAGAGCGCCACTGATATCATCTTAATGCCATCCTTTTGGAATCATATGATTTATATATTAAAGGTAATGAGCTTTCTTGTTTGAGTCCTTTAGTTGGTGGATAATAAAAATAAATCTACAATGGGATATATTTACGAGGCTATGGACAGAGCAAATGAGACGATTAAAAGATCTCTTAATAAAAATGAAGAAAAATATGAGAAAATTTTTATAATTATTGAAGAAAGATGGAATTATCAACTTTATCGTCCCTCACATGCATGAAAATATTATTTGAACCGTGAATTCTTTTATAAGATTAAATCTATTGGGTCTGATGTAAAAGTTTTGGATGGGTTATTACAGTGCGTTGCAAGATTAATTCAAAGCCTTAAGGTACAAGATAAGATTATTCGTGAATTATTTTTATATAAAAATGTCAAAGGTCTTTTTGGAATTCCAATGACAGTTCGATCCAAGACAACTATATCTTTAGTTATTTATAATTTGATATAATTAATTTCATCTATAGTATATTATTATGTTATTGGTAATAATAACATAAATTTTGCAATTGAATAGTGTAGTTTATTTGGAAATTTTATCCTGAACTTACAGTAATTTGCTATCAAAGTACTTAGTCTAACATGTAGTGCTTCTAGATGTGAGTGAAACTGGAGTGTCTTTGAGCACGTAAGAATTACTAAATATTTATGTTTCAATTAATTAATTAATTAAGATAAAAATATTAATATATTTTTAAATTATATGACATGACATATTCACTTAAAGAGAAGAAATCGATTGAAACATCAACAATTATATGATCTTGTTTACATAAAGTATAATAAAGTTTTGAAGGCTTGTCACGATTTTCGAAATAGAATTGATTCAATCTTATTATAAAATATTAATGATTCAAATGAGTGGTTGGTGGGAGAAATGGGTGCCAACTTGCATATATTTAAAGATGATAGATTTACATGGGGAGATATGACAAAAGTTTTAGGTGCTAGAGAATTACAAACATATAAAAACAGATAATGAAAAGAAAAATGAGTTCAACAGGATCAAGCTCGACTCCTTCTATTGTTGAAGACATAAAGAATAAAACATATTTTGATGAAGAGGAAGGGCAAGAGGTAGAGGACGAATTTAATGAAAATGATTTGTTTGGAAATGATGATAATTTTAATTATGATGAATGATTTTGATGTAATATTTTATTGTTTTGAATTTTGAGATTTTTTGTTAATGTGACATTATGATTTTTTACTTTAGATTTTCTTAATTTAATATCATTTTTTATTTAAATAATTATATTTATTTATTATATTATATATTTTTATATTTTAGCGCTGCGCTTCGCTTTGGCAAGTGCTTAGCCCCTCGGGTATTTTTGGACCTTGGTGCTTAGCGCTTTTTAAATCACTAGCTTAGAGTAAGAATTTTTCTGGGTTAATTTTTAAGTGGGCAACTCTGTTTTGTTAAAACAAGTTATAAAGTCTTACTTAAGAATCTTTTTGGCTGCATTTGAGAATACATTTGCATCCAAATATGCATTTGGTGAAAGAGATTTGAGTGGATGTATAATTGTAGAATGTTTGAAGTATTTGCTAAACAAATGATGAAAATAGCATTTAAATGTACATTGACGTAAGTATTGTTTGGTAAAATTGTATTTCAAAAGTCTATTGAATATTATATGACAAATTTACTCTTCTAATACATCTTTGATATTTATTCGGAAGGTAATACATGTTTTTCAATTAAATTAATAAGTAAATAAATAAAATAAATAAATGTTTATATGTAATCATATAAAAAATTTTATATGGTCCAGAATATATAATAAATAAATAATTTAATTCTTAATAAATGAATTAAAATAATATTTGGAAATAAATAAATAAAATTTCATTATATTGAAGACAAATCATATTGGTTTCTCATTAAATCATGTCATTACATTAAGAGAAATTGCTTGTTAAGCTAGCAGCTATTTGATCATGAAAATTAACATTGTCATGAAAATTTATTTATTATATGGTCCAGATATATAATAAATAAATAATTTAATTCTTAATAAATGAATTAAAATAATATTTGGAAATAAATAAATAAAATTTCATTATATTGAAGACAAATCATATTGGTTTCTCAATAAATCATGTCATTACATTAAGAGAAATTGCTTGTTAAGCTAGCAGCTTTTTTATCATGAAAATTAACAATGTCATAAGATACGTTGCTATTGGAGTTTTTACCACCTTGATTTATGTCATTACAATCATCAATTTACAATACCATAATTAGGATCTAAATTTGCTTTAGCAAAATGAGTATTATTAATGGCCAGTATTATCATACCATGGTGTATCGCTCAGTGTGGGTAGCATTGGCCGATCTGACAAGGGATTAGTGTAGGCCGTACATCAGTATGTCTCCATGTATTGTGTGTTGGTACGTTTGGTATGACTTGGTATGAAATATACCGACAACTGATCGGTACATTGATACGGGTTGGTAAGGCGAACCATGATTAATGGCATCTCATCTTATGTAGTTGTATAAAGCAAGGTCCGCAATACCGTACCGTACCGGTGTACCGAGAGTTGATCGGTACGGTACGTACCGATGCGTACCGTTGGTACGCTATGACATACCGATGGTATCATACTAGGCCGTACCGATCGGTACACCTCGGTATCGGTCGGTACACCTCGATACCGGTCGGTATACCGGTCGATGCAGCCTGCTTCAGACGGTCGATACGCCTCCATACCGCTTCGATACGCCTCCAGATCGGCCAAAATATATGTACCGCCCGGTAGAGGGCGGTCCAGCGTATCAGTATCTGTCGGATCGCAGTGACGTGCATTACCGCCTGCATCGCGGTGATGCATTTCAAAGCGCATACCCTGGTATAAAGTCATCGTCACAAGTTTGCAACCACAATTCGCACTTGCTTGTCGTATAGATTGCTTGAGATATTCTTCAATATTTTTTATTTCTTTTTCAGTACACTGAATGCTTCCTCAATTTCTGAACATAGTGAGGAATGAGCATGATTGAACACTACTTGGTAACTTGTAGGTCTAGGGCCCAGATAACCTATTGGATTAGGATATCCAGCATCTACCAAATAATATTTACCTACAAGAATAATATAAATTTAATCAATATATAAAATACATTTAACATTATCGTGCCAAACTATTAGTAATGAACCTAGAGGAGGATGAGGAAACATAAATCATGTCTTCCAAAAGCTTCATATTGAATGTATCTTGAGCAGTGCCCTCCAAACCAACCCAACCACATGTAGACTCCATATTGAAATTATACACCGCAAATACATTTTAAGTTGGAACTCCCTTTCGACAAATAAAACAAATTTGATCATGCACAGGAACCATAGCAAGAATGTGAATACCATCTATTGCACTAATGCAATCCTATAACAAAAAGAAGCATTTATTAAGTACTTTATTTTTTGTATTTTTATTTATATAATGTAATCATATATTACCTTGAAGTATTGATAATATCTTCGATCATTCTTTATCTTTTGTGGGGCTTCTTTAAATTGTTGATTGGATGGTTGGATCAAATCCTTTCCCGTGTCACACACTATTTGTAGAATCATTCCAAGGCACCTGCTTATGGTCTCCCTAGAATGTTGAAATCACTCTTGTGCTAACCTATTACTTATTACATTTCCTAAAATATAGAGAAATATAGCAAGCATTTCGGTAACACCAAAACTCCTAGATCCTTTAAGACCAAATTGGATTTCTAAATCATGCAAATAAGTTTTTGAAGACATGTCTCTCCATTCTAAACATGTTATTACACCTATTCATATTTGCATTTTCAAATAGCAACTGTATTATGTATGTTTTTATTTCTCCAACACTTGAAGTTATGTGACATAGTCCCATGTCAAATTATCATCATCAAAGAGAAGCTCATCTTCAGCATTTCCAAGTTAGCACTCATTTCTCCAATCAGTCATTTGTTTGAATCATCTACATCATCTAACGAAATCTAATCAATTTTATCTCACCAATTACAATGAGCCTTTAATGGTTGATTATACTTTATATAAATAAGATCATATTAGTATTGATACTCCAATCAATTTCTTTTCTTTGTATTAATCTATCATGACATATAATTTAAAGATCAATTTAGTTATATCAATGTCTACAAAAAATAAAATTAGTTGAAACTAAATTATTCTTATATACTTACATTCTTGAGGTCACTCTAATTTTGCTTACTACCTATAACAATCATGACATATAATTTAAAGATCAATTTAGTTATATCAATGTCTACAAAAAATAAAATTAGTTGAAACTAAATTATTCTTATATACTTACATTCTTGAGGTCACTCTAATTTTGCTTACTACCTATAACACTCCAAGTCAAACTCAAAATTTTTATATTTAATTGCTGTAAGTTCAGTGAAGAATTTCCAAATGAGCCTCACCACTCAGTTGTAAATTTAAATTTAACTATTAACTAATATATTTTAAAATTTTACTTGATATTAATTATATGTAGTTCATATACCTGAGACTTAGTAGTCTTCGATCGAATTGCTATAGGTATTTCAAAAAGATCATCAATATTCTGATATAAAGATAATTCATTTGTGATCTTGTTTTGAACTTCAATGCATGGAAGCAAACTCTATATCAAACTTACTGGAAGAGTTATTATAAAAGAATTATGGATTTAAATAGTGTCTCGTTATAAGTAGTGCTGCTAATAATGTTTTGCTGCATATAGTGGATGGTGAAGTTGACATTCTTATTTTTTATCAATGATTGCAAAAATATTATTAGAACCCTTACGGATTCTAAGCATGGGGTTGATCTCTTTAGGGGATCGGCCTCCTTGAAACTCTATAGGGGTTCCTTCCTCCAAGTTGTTGCTTAAAGGCTGCTAAAAGGATTATCTATTCATGATGAAAAGAGGGTGAATACATGGCTATTTATAGGGCTTCTAAACTCTAACTCCTAATATGACTCCTACTCAAGATCTCTACTTCTAATCAACTCCTACTACTAATAGGACTCCTCTAATAGGACTCCTTCTTTAAGAAGCAACCTCCAAACTAATCTTAAAATTCAGCAAGCAAGGGAAGTAGGTTTCGATCTTCAAATTCGATTGGCTCTCCCTTGGATTGCTGCTCATGTTGTACCAAAAAGTCGCTGCATGCTTTGTGCAAAACTTTCTCCATTCGTTGTGTGCATAACGTCGTTACGTCGCTCCCACGTTTCCCGCGCAGTATCACTTGTTTCCCCTTACTATAAAATTTCATAATTAGTTTCAAAAAATTCCAAGAAACATTACCTAAAATTGTCAACCATTCGATGCTGAGCACGGCCTCATAATCATCAAGAGGGAGGGAGGAAGAAATCTGCAATTCTCTTGGTCCTGCAGTAGCAGTTTAACCCACGGGCACTTACGATCACTCTTAAAAATTCATCCGTCGGCGACCTTAATGTCAAACCTTCTATGATTCTCGATAGGTAAGGCCATCTGGATAGCAACCTTGCTATTCATAAAATTATTAGTGCTCCCGGTGTCAATAAGAACGGTGATCGGTTGTTGCTTCAGAAGTCCTCCCACTTTCATCGTTTGTGAGTCCATGTAACCGGCAAGGGCATGTATCGTAATATCAACCAACCGCTGTTCTTCATTTGCAACCTCTTCCTCATGCTCCTGGATCTCCTCTCCATGTCTTCAAGAGGTTCAATCAGTAGGAGGCGGCCCCTTTTGCAACGATGATCGTGGTTCCACGGCTCGTCGCAATGCCAACAAAGACCCTTTGCTGATCAGTCACATAGTTTTTCTCATCAATTTTTTTGGTAACGAAGGACGGCTGGGAGCAGAAGAAGGTTTATATGCCACAAGCCTAGGAAAGGTTCTCATCCTCCGAGCATCTTGGTTGAGCCGTTCTTGTATTCAGGCGAAAGAAATCGCAGTTGTCACGGTACGTGGTTGTCGCACCTTAACCTCCCCTTTTATCTTTGGCTTGAGTCCTTTGATGAATGTTCTTAACAAGTGACGGTCAGTCCAATCACGAGAAAGGTAGGATAGCTTCTCAAACCTGGTTTAGTACTCTTGAATCGTAGAGGTTTGTTGAATTTTTATGAGTTAGCTGTCGATATTTTCATACTCCGTAGGTCTAACACGGTTCAGCAGTGCGTTCTTAAATTGATTTCGCGTCGGAGCCCCATGATTGTATTCCAGCCAATTGTACCATTGAATACATCTCTTTCAAGGTGGATGACAATAATTTCCACCATAGCATCATCCGACATTCGGTAGTAGCTAAAGTAACGTTCGGCGCGCGAAATCCACCCTGCCGGGTCTCCTTCCCATCGCTGGAAGTCCACCCTTATGCGTGGCTGAAACATGTCCGAGGGCTGTCCCTCCTTCTCTGGAGGCTTCTCTAAATTCTCTCCTCGTTGAAATTTGGTTGGACTCGGTGGTTGTCCAATTCTGAATTCTGCAAACAAAGCACGCAATTTGTCCTCTAAGCGTGATTCAAGCCGCAATTCAATCTGTGATTCCAATGCTTCAAATTTGGCATCAATTGGATCTTGAGAAGCCATAGCATATGCCTCTAGATCAAAGATGTCCTAATCTTTTTTCTGTTGACTGGTTAATGGCATGGGGTGGTGGAAGGTTTGGACAATAGATCAGTGATAGAAGGGTTCGACTGTAATGGTTTATTGTTTTGGACTGCGGTTTTTAACGCTGCTAGGGTTATGAAAATAGGTTATGACGACTAAGTCTTAGGGCTAGAGGGATGCCCTAAAGACGTCTTAGTTGGTGGTAGCAAGGTGGCTAGGGTTTGCTAGGTTACAAAGAAGAAAAAGGATAAAGGTGCAACACCAGATTTTTTGTCGAAAAAATTCCAACAGTAAGGATGCAATTTTTTTTCAGTAATTCTCAATAGAAATTCAAGTAAAACTTAAAGGGAATCTACTGGTAAGGGAGAGTTAATGCTGTTAAAAATTTCATAGAAGAAAACGACAGCAAGAGGTTTGGTAAAATTAAGGATCACGGAAAGGTACTGCAGCAGATTTTTACATCTAAAGTGTAGTAGTTTGGACGTAAAAGATCAGTGGTTTATATTGAGAATTTTTCGATGAAACCAAAGGGGAATCCGTTGTTAGGAAGTGTCAAAGCCGTCATAAAAATTTCGTGGAGATTTGGACAGAAGAAACGCAGTAGCAAGATCAAACAAACAATGCTTATGCGGCTGGAATTCTGCAGTGCATCTTTCGTCGTAGAGATGAAAGCTTTGCGATGAAAAGTTTATACAGCAATATTAGAATGATTTTTTTGGATTTTTTGAATAAGGATAACTAAATTGCAATAGCAGTAAGGTAGGAAACCAAAACCTAGTGCAATTCATAGGGAGATCAAAGGATGATCCGCGGTGGTGGAGATGATGGCGAAATTCGACGATGATCTTTTCAGCAATTATGGGAATTGCTTTGGGCGGCTGTGGAGGGCTGATGGGTGGCTGTGGAAGGGCAGCAAGATGCCAAGAACGTTGCTCTGATACCAAGTGTTAGAACCCTTACGGATTCTAAGCTTGGGGTTGATCTCTTTAGGGGATCGGCCTCCTTGGAACTCTATAGGGGTTCCTTCCTCCAAATTGCTGCTCAAAGGCTGCTAAAAGGATGATCTATTCATGATGAAAAGAGAGTGAATACATGGCTATTTATAGGGCTTCTAAACTCCAACTCCTAATATGACTCCTACTCAAGACCCCTACTTCTAATCAACTCCTACTTCTAATATGACTCCTCTAATAGGACTCCTTCTCTAAGAAGCAACCTCCAAATTAATCTTAACCTAGCCGGCCTCTTCACCTCTTTAATAGGGGTTGGCTAGATAGGTTAATCCTAACCTAGCTGGCCTCTTCACCTTTTTATTAGGGGTTGGCTAGATAGGATTTACATGAATGTCTTTAGGATTTATATGTTTGCCCCCTTTAATGAAACTGAATTAGGACTCTCCTAACTAGAGTCCTAACAAATATATGGATACTTTTTTTTTTATTTCCATCAAAAGATTTTTTAATTATTTTTTTTGGCTCTATCAATAGCCTTATAAATATATCTCATTGTTGGTTTTTTGTCATTATCTATGAGCTAAAGAACTTGAACAAGAGGGCCTATTACTTTTAATGCATAGATTATATGTGGCATGAGGATAATATCACTTGCCCTCTTGCCTTTTACCTTTTTAGCTCATTTACATATCACCCGTTTATATATGGTAAACATATTTCTAAGGCTGTGTTTTTTCATGTGAGCTCTTTGCAATGTTAGGAATGAGTAGAAAATCAAATAACATTGTATCTCACCAATTGCTTATTGCTTGTAAATTCTCTCATATATATAAATCCAACATTAAAGATCGCCTTTTCTAAGCTCTTCATGTTTATAATCTTTCCAATATCCTTTAATATTATATCAATACAATGTGTATATGGAGTCTAATACAAGTATAGCCTTTTTGCCCATAGTGATTTACCTAAAAGAGAGAAAAATAAAATTGATAACGGTTTGAAAATATAAAATTAACATAATTAAAACATTCAAAGGAAAAATTATATTAGTTTCTTTCATTGTCTGTTATCACTTGAATCATGTCAAGTAATTTAAATATTTTTTCTTCATATTTCATGTAGGAGATTTATCAATTGACTTAATAAACATAGTTTCTAATGAACAATTGATCAAAAAATTAATTATACTTATTTGTCTCATGTTGGTCCATGCATCGAACATAATAGAACAAATCATATTTTCCCCATGCATCCTTATGGCCCTTCATTAATTTGTTTGTGTAATCAAACTCATTTCTCAAATTTAGAACTCTTTAACTCATGGTGACTTAGTGGCTTCAATTTCGGACCATATTTACTGATTGCTTCAGTTATATGCTTAAAGCACCCCCCCTTGTATGTTTCATCTAGTTTAGTTAAACTAGAATCAAAGATTGAACTTGACCCAAGTTCGACCCAACCAGATTTGTGTTAGGCATGTGCCTTGTCTGTTGAGCACCGAGGTTGCGCTTGGTTAAAGGCACCCGCCTAGGCCAATTTCTTGGCGCTCGAGCCTTGGTCGCCTAGATAAGCGCTCGGTGACTTCAATACTTTATCTCTCGCTCACCCCTCTCTCTCTCTTTTTCCCCCTCTTCAATGGTGTAATTTCTCCCCCTTCTTTCTCACTCTTAGCACCCTCTCCCACCTTTACTTGCTTGTTTTCTCTCTTTTGGCCCTTCGCCTTCTTTATCATAGCAACCCCTTCCCTAGGAGGCAAGCGACCCTCACTTGCATTGCTACACCGAGAACGACCTATGGGGTATCTTGAAGAAAGAGAAAATGGTACTATTTATGCCAAGGAACCAAACCGTGTAAGAGTACACTAATGAATCTCTCTCGATGATCACTCGACGATAATGAAATACACCTCTGAGCTCCATGCAAAAATTCATACATTGTTGGACCATTTTAATGTATATGATATTTCGATTGTGTGCAACATGGTGATGACGATCGAGAGAAAGAATTGCACCCATAACAAGAAACTCGTAAAAAGGTTAAAGGGAGAAACCTGAAGATCTAAGAGAATTTCGAGGATGATAATACTTCTTCCTCAAAATAAAAGAGTTCATTTTTGTGAACATTGTAAAATTATAGGTCACTCCAAAGAAAGTGTTGCAACGTTCACCCAAAACTCTTCTCGAAGAAGTGGTTGAAGAATAATTAATATTGGAGAATCATAGCCACGACCACGGGCGACTGCTCCATTGAACTTTCATCGGTCTCACACTCGGATCCATGTTTATCATTGATGGCTAGATCGACGATTGTAGACTCTAGTTCGACCCTCGGTCGAAAGGTTCAAGAAGAGCTCTTCACCATAAAGATTTAACTGAAGCAAGAAGTTGGAGTGATTTTTGACACTGGGTGCCAAAAGAACCTCATCTCTGTTAGCTTGGTCAAGAAGCTTGGCCTAGCGATGATGCTGCATCCGTTCTTGTATCCTCTTGGATAGTTTCATAATGATGTGGAGATGAAGATTGATAACAATGCAAGATACACTTTGTCGTCGCAACAAAATTCATCGACGAGGTGAAATGTGAGGTGGTTCCGCTTGACATATGCTAAGTCATCCTAGGAAGCCCCTACTTATGGGATCGAGATGTCATTTACTTTTATCGAGCCCAAAAGTCTTAACTTTAAAGGATGAAAGAAAGTTTCTCATCACTTGAGAATCGATTGGTTTGACAAAAGACTTGACTTCCATCAACCAAGCAAAAAGGATAGTAAATGCTTATTGAAAGCTTATGGCTCTCAATTCGGTATGCAAAGAACAAAGTCTATCTTTAACATGAGAAAAGAGGAGGAGAAATCAAAATGGGCAGCAGCAAACCTTAAAACCCCGAGAAGAGAAAGAAAGCTCTCGAGTCGACGATGATCAACAAGGAGAACCCTATCAAAACGGCGCATGCAGACGACACAATCGGGCATGATGTTGCCAACGACATCGACAAACTAAAGCAAAACCTCCAACCTAAAATGGAGAAAGAGGAAGCCTCAAAGAAAAATTCATCGATAGTTGAATCATCTAATTGGGGGAGTCATGATGAAGGTCGATCTAGAATAGTTCTAGTCAAACTCTAATTCGGCCCAACTAGAGTTCCAATCGAACTTCAATTTGATCCCGATGAAACTAAACTAAAATCAAGCTAGAGTTTGAGCTTAAAGATCATATTTAAGTCGGTTCAAGCCTCACTCAAATTCAGCTTAAATACTCAAATTCAGCTTAAATCGAGTTCCGGTCAAGGTCCAATTTAGCTCAACCTGACTTTGACTCGAACTTCGATTCAAGTCCAATGTGGCTGGACTTAACTTGAGGTCCATCAAATCCAAAGAGGTTAGGCTCGACCATATTAAGTCCAGCTCCAAGTCCTAATTGCGTTAGGAATCTCCAAGTCCTAAAGGTATTATGACTTTCCAAGTTCTAAAAGAATTAGTACTCCTACTCTACCTTAGCTACACAAGGAGAGCCCCTTGAAGAGTAGCCAAGAATTAATCCTAGCCTTCCAGCTTCTGCTAAGAGAAATGAGAGAGCCAAAGAGAGAGGAGGAATTCTATAAGGTGATGCCCAAATCTTCAACCACCTCCCCTTCTTCATAGAGTTCCAACACTGGAAGTCCTCCATCAATGCCTCTTCCAATTGCTATGAGAAATCCCGAAGCTCCATTTCTCATTGTCTAAACCGTAGGAGGAGGTTCCAACAACAAGGTAGAGACCAAAATCGATGGTAAGACCTTTTAACTAAGAGCACCCAGGTGCTATCTAAAGACAACTTGTGTTTTAATGCTTTCGTTTAAGTCTTTTATTACGCTTTATTTCGTTGCTTAGCCTTATAGTTAACACTTTAATTTTATGAGAGATAGAGATTTTCTTTCGGTTTTGTGCTTGCTCCTTAGTGATATCACTCTCCTCCGTTAAAACTTCCATCTATGAGGTGGTATTGGACTGATGGATCGTCGAACTTGAACCCCATACAGTTTAGGTAGTAGGCAGCAATCAAGGAGGGAGGGGGAGGGGAAGAAGCAAAGAGAAGAAGAGGGGTATAGTTATTAGGGTGGAGGGTGAGGGGGCTATCAATGACGGAGGATGGAGAAGGGGGCTATCGGGGTTCAAGGAGTTGGAGGATAGAGAGGGTTGTTAGTAGAGTCAACGAGGGGTGTAATAGAGGAGGAGAAGGCAAGGATAGCACCTAGGGAGAAGGCAGTATAAGGGAGAGAGGAGCTTCCAGGGAGAAGGCAAGAGGTGACATCACTAGAGGCTTGCCTTATGCCTTATGCACGTAAGCTTCTCGTCGGTTGTTGGAGGCCACCTTTGCATGTCCCATATCGTGATTTGTGCCATGCTTAGTAAGCATGAAGATGTTCTCGTTCATTTAAATTCAGTGATTTAAAAAGCGTTAGGCGCTAAGGTCTAAAAATGCCCGAGGTGCAAGGTGCTCGCCTAGGTGCTTGCCCGAGCAAAGCAAGTTGCTAAAATATAAAAATATATAATATAATTAATAAATATAAGTATTTAAATAAAAATATGATATTAAATTAAAAAAATCTAAGGTACAAAATCATAATATCACATTAACAAAAAAATCTCAAAATTCAAAATAATAAAATTTTACATCAATGTCATTTATCATAATCAATATTATCGTTATTTTCATACAAATCATCTTCATTGAATTTGTTCTCTTTCTCTTGTCCTTTCTCTTCAACAATAGCAGGAGCCGAGCTTGATGCTGTTGCACTCATTTTTTCTTTCCGTCATTTGTCTTATATATGTTTGTAATTTTCCAGCACTTGAAGCTCTTATCACATCTCTCCATGTTAATCTATCATTTTTAAATACAAGCTCGTCTTCGACATTTTGTAAGTTGGCACCCATTTCTCCCACCTACCACTCATTTGAATAATCAATATCTTGTAATGAGATTGGATCAATTCTATTTTGCAAATCATGACAAGCGTTCAAAGCTTGATTATACTTTATGTAAACAAGATCATGTAATCGTTGATGTTCCAATCGATTTCTTCTCTTTGAGTGAATCTGTCATGTCATATAATTTAAAAATATATTAATATATCTATCTAAATAAATTAATTAATTGAAACAAAAATATTTAGTGATACTTACATGCTCAAAGATACTCCAGGTTCACTGATAACCTGAAGCACTATATGTCAAACTAAGTACTTTGATAGCAAATTACTATAAGTTTGAGGTGGAATTTCCAAATAGACTCGATCATTCAGTTGTAAAATTTATGTTATTATTACCAATAACATGGTAACAAACTATATATGAAATTAATTATATCAAATTATTAATACCTGGAGACGTAGTTGTCTTGGATTGAATTGCCATTAGAATTCTAAAAAGAACTTTGATATTTTTATATAGTGATAATTCACTAATAATTTTATCTTACATCTCAAGACTTGGAACTAATTTTGCAACACACTGATTTAACCTATCCAAAACTTTTGCATCAAATCCAACAGATTTAATCTTATAAAAAAATTCAGAATTCAAATAATATCATGTTGCATATAAGGGACGATGAAGTTGATAATTCCATCTTTCGTCAATGATTGTAACAATCTTTTCATATTTTTTTTATTTTTATTAAAAGACCTTTTTATCGTCTCCTTTGCCCTATCCATAGCATCGTAAATATATCTCATTGCAGATTTATTTTCATTATCCATCAATCGGAAGACTCGAACAAGAGAGTTCATTACCTTTAATATATAAACTATATGATTCCAAAAAGATGGCATTAAGATGATATCAATGGCCCTCTTGTCTTTTGCTTCTTTTGCCCATTTTTTTGTCACCCATTTCTTAGAGGTAAACATGTTTCTCAAATTAAGTTTTTGACGATGCACGCTTTGTAATGTCAAGAATGAAATAGCAAATCAGGTGACACCATATCTCATTAATACTTTGTTGTTTGTGAATTCGCTCATCATATTCAAAGCTCCAATATGATTATAAAGAAATCCAATAACAAAAATTGCCCTTTTTAAAATTTTCTTGATGCCTGAGATCTTTCCAATATCCTTCAACATTAAATCAATATAATGTGCCACATATGGAGTCTAATATAAGTGGTCTTTTTTGTTTCAAGTAATTTACTTGAGATAAAGGGTAACAAAAATGATAAGACTTAAGAGTTTAACACATTTAATTAAAGATAAAGTAATTAAAAATTCAAAAAATTCAAAAGATGAATATTACCAACTAATACATGGTTGCTTCCAATGTCGGTTACGACTTGAACGACATTTTGTTCTCCAATTTCTTCCACTAGCTTGTCAAGCAAATCATATATAAGATGAAGCATCTGTTGACTTCACAAACATTGTCCCTAAAGAATGGTTAACCATAAAGTTAATTATACTCCTACGTCTCCTATCAGTCTAAGCATCTGACATATCATAGCAATCATGTGTTGCCCATGATCCTTTATGACCCTTTAGTAAGTAATTTGTATAATTTAACTCTTTTTTCAACAAAGGAATTCGCATCTCATAATAATTTGGAGGTTTTAATCCCGCACTATATCTTTCAATAGCTTTAATCATTTCCTTAAAACTGTCTAAACGAGTTATACTTAGGGGAAGACCAGCTTGATAGAAGGAGTGAGCAATATGTTGAATTATTATTCTTCTTATTTCTTTATCACAAGCAGGGTATATTTTTGGTATCTGCTTTAATCATGACGCATTTCCGACGAGGATAAACGGGTACACGGACCGCCCTCTACTTTGGGCGATGCGCCTAGTATCTCCGTGTCGGTCGACGGAGATATATCGCCACGATATCGGTCGAAATTTCGATCGTTTATTATTATGCTTCTGAATTCGAACGATTTCGACTTATCGCCGAAGATTCTTGCAATCTGCCGATTTCGACCGCTATCGATCGTAACAGATTCCATTCAGCGAGTGACGCTTTCGATGCGCGCGTACGCTGCATTGCACTGCATCGTACCAAGCAACTCTACAGCAGATTGCAGTATGCGGACCTTGATCACAAGCATCACATATATTTGTTTATCTAAATTTTGAGCCTCCTACGTGCCCTTGTTGCTTGTGTAATCCTTGAAACATAAATAGATCCATCGGTCCTTTTCTACCCTTCTTAATACTCATAACTTTTTTTTTTTTGTCGTATACTTTTTTTCCACTTGGATTAATACTCATAGAATAATCTTTTTCTTCATCTCTGAGATATTCAACATTATCATCTGGTAAATTTTCGTAAGATTCATTCTTTTGCATCTTCTTTTCATTCATATAAGTCAGTAATTCTTCTTTTTTCCCCAGGTGGACACTTTTTATAAGCTGCTGCATTCTTGAAATTTCCTACTAGATGTTTTGCACGAAAAATATCACCTTTAGTAGTCTTCTCGTATAACATGCAAGTCACTGCATTAGGATCTTTCGGATCCTTTAGATAATTATTCTTCTATACAAGAATTTTTTTTTATGTCATTGGATAATCTATTGAGTTGTTTGTACACTTGTTATTTATTCTGAAACCCTAACAATAATTTCAAATAAATAAAAATTAGTAGTATTAAAATCAAAATAACATATTATTAATCTAATAAATAAAAAATATTGTTACTAGTATACAGTTAGCAGTATACTATTAATATACTGTTAACAGTGTACTATCGAGTCAAAGTGAGAAGAGTGTGTGTAAGGGTGAGACCGAGGCTGCTGACTAAGAGCAGCGAGCAGCGAGAGCGGCGACAATAGTAGTCGAAGCAACAACGGCGAGCGGTGACAGTGGTAGCCGAAGCAACAACAGCGGTGAGTGGTGATAGCAATGAGCAGCGATTGTGGCAGCGACGAGCGATGGTGACCAGCGATAGTGGCAATGGCGCGCGAATAATGCGAGTGGGTAGTGGCGAGAGCAATGACAAATAAGAGCAACGACACCGAGAAGAAGAAATGAGTAGGGTTAGGGTTGGGGAAATAACGAGAGGGATGTAGGGAGGCTGATATCAGTGCTTTAGTTGGTTCGATTGAACCAACTAAAGCATCGAAGACCGAACTAGACCTAAAACGTTGGTTCAGTCTGGTTCGGTTACTTGGCTTAACTCGGGCACTCGCCTGAAGTTCTCAATGCCTGGGCCGCGCTTCAAAGAGGCGCTTGGGCGAGTCGCCTGGTTTAACTCGAGCGGTCGCCCGAAGTGCTCGGCACTTGGGCTCGAGCAAGCGCCTCGGCGGCGCACTTCAAAGAGGCGCTTGGGTGAGTCGCCTGGTTTAACTCGGGCGCTCGCCCGAAGTTAGGCTCAGGCGAGCACTCAGGCGGCACGCTTCAAAGAGGCACTCGGGCCTTGCCTCGCCCGAACACCTATTGAAATTGTTGTTTAAACTAAGTTTTAGTTTTCCAGGTAAGAAGTAGGTCTTGAACCAGCAAATTGATCATAATTATGTTAAAGACCCTTTAACTATTCATGGAGGACCAATGACAAGAGCTAAAGCTAAAAGGATGAAAGAAGTCTTAACTTGTTTAGTGGAAAAAATTTGGAAGGAGCAAGCTGGTCAAGACTCTGTTAAGGCTCTATGGATGCAAGAAGAACCTAAAATGGTCAACATGATTTAATTAAATCATGAAGAAAAAGTACAGCTTTAAGAGAAGGACAAATTTGAAGAGTTTATTTTGAAGAATAAAGGCCATTTAGCCATGTTGGACCATATTCATGAATTGAGAACATGAATGTCATTTAATGTGTTTAATGGATTCATTCCCTTTGTACTTAGCCTCGTACTATATAAACAATGCTGACTCCCTTTGTAAGAACACAATTGAGAAGTTTAATGATCATTCAACACTGGTGAGTGTTTTGTTTTTAAATTCTTGCATGAACTTTGGAACTTATCAAGCTTTTCTGCTTGTGGCGTTCAAAACCAAAATCTTTGCTTTTTCTTTCAACTTATCAAACTTCTTAGTTTGTGGCGTTTTAAGACAATCAAAGTGTTATTCTAATTATTTCATCAATTTTCCATTAATAAAGTGATTAGAATAGTTTTCCTTATTTCTATCTTGAATGATCTATTTTGTTTTCAATTCGTTGGAGGGTATCAATTTGCATTCTATATGTATCATAGCTCTTTAGCTATCGGGGTGTATGGTTGCTAAGTTGATGATTTCCATCATTTTGTACAGGGCCTTAGGGTGAGCAAGGTGGAATTAGGCTCAAGCTGATTTGTTTCAATCGAACTGAGATTAAACCCAATGTTATTTGGCTTAAGCTTGCACATTTGATGGAATTAAATTGGATACAATTAAACCCAATGTTCGATTAGACCATCAATGAACATTCCATAGAATTAAACCAGATTTAGAGAAGATCCAAGATAGAGAGTTCCTAAAGATTTATGATATTGATGTTATAAAGAATATGTAAGTTAATGTAGGCACTAGTGTTAGAACTATAGAAAGTTTATTTATTGAGTTCTTTATTATTATAAGACTACACCAAGCACCCACATTAAGTCTCTATCTTTTTATATTGATAATGGACAAACTTAGTAGTCATTTACAAGATAGTATGGTATTTGTTGATGGTATTGTATTAGTTGATAGAAGTTTAAATAGAATTAATTCTAAAGTTGTAGAGGCAATCCTTAGAAATACGTTTATATAGTAATTTTAGTAATAATAGTAATAAGCACATTGATATTGTAAAGCTGGATGGGTTAAAAGCAAGGATTTTAATTTCGAAGGTCCGCTAGCAGATTGGTATGCGGACCACCCGCAACCGAGCAGTACTGTTGACTGGGGCGGTTTCCGCTTTGTTACCACCCTAAATCAATCAATGATGGTCGATTTCAATCGTCATCGCCCCAAGGGAGAAGAAAGAAGAGGGAGAAGAAGAGGGAGAACCTGGAGATCCGGCATCGCTTTCCCTCCTCATTTGAGGTGATGAGGCCTCAGCGTCGTCGGCGACTTCTCCTCATTCGCGTAGGGAGAAGCAGCCTCAGCGACAGCGCGGGGAGAAGAAACCGAGCGTCGTCGAGGCGGCGTTTCTTCTCCCCATGCAGGTAGAAGAAACATTGCCGCCTCATCGCCCTTTTATGCATGGGGAGAAGGAAACCTTGGTTTCTTCTCCCCACGTGGGCAGAAAAAGAGATGACGTCGCCTCTTTTTTTTTTACTTTTACATATATATATATATATATATATATATATATATATATATATATATATGTATGTATATGTATGTATATGTATGTATGTATATGTATGTATATATATCGATCGATACGTCAAAACATACTGCTCGGTATACTAGTATCGTACCGAGTTGAGATCAATACTTCGATACAGTACAAAATTAAAATCCTTGGTTAAAAGTTTCATTAAGTAAAAGTAATTTTATTAATTTAAGGAAATATTTTATGTATTTTAGATTAATTACTCAACAAGATAGAGAGACTAATGGAAATATTATTTATAAAGTAAAAATAGGATGATCAAAATGACAATGGGCATCAATAGTGTTTGGCAAGTAGGTAATAATATATGAAAAAAGTTTATGTTGTTGAGATGAGAATGTTGAGTTGCATATGTGGAGCTATTGAGATAGCTAAAGAAATATTTTCATCATGAATAACTAGGTGTCACATTAATGGAGGATAAAATAAGGGAGAATTTTTTCAGATGGTATGAATATATTATTAGAAGATGCAGTAGTTAGAAGATGTGAAATAATTACTATTAGTGGTATAAGGGTATAAGGTGATCCATATAAGGTTTAGGTTCGATGATCCATTGATCTGATACCACTTCTCGGATGGAAGTTCTGACGGAGGAGAGAGATATTATTAGAAAATAAATGTAAAACTAAAAGAAAGCAAGTTAATGAGCCAATTGCAAAGGCTAAAGCATCAAAAACACAAATAGAGACTGGGTGCGTAAGAATGCAGGTTGTCCTCTCGATAGATTAAGGATCGTTGCCAATTTCGGTCTCCTTTTCTTGCTGCTAGAATCTCCTCCTGAGGTTTGGATAGGCAGTAGGGCTTTGAGACTTCTCATAGTAGTTGGACGAAGTTTGGATGAAGGACTTTGGCTGTTAGAAATCGAGAAAGAAGGGGTTGTAGCTAGAGGGCATAACCCTTTTTTGAACTCCTCTTCTATCAGCTCTCAACGCAAGCTGGAACTAGGGCCATCTGGAGCGGCTTTTTGGTTGTCTTTTGGTTCTTTTTCTTGCTACTGTCAAAGGCCTCTTTGGAAGCTATTAAGCTTGGTAGCAAGTTTGAAAAAGATCTTTGCAATAAGGTGGCTGCAAGCAGGAAGAAAAGCTGTTGAACTTGCAAAGTCCCTTTCTTTTGTCCTCTCTTCACAGCCTAGGGCCGGTTTGTCACGCACTTAGCAAGAATTGCCTAAGTGGTGAGGCACCCTTGCGGCAAGCCACCGACTTAGCTGAAGTTGCCTAAGTCAAGAATCGCCTTTGCGCCCACTTCGGTCGGACTTAGCTTGGATTGCCTAAGTCTTGAGGCGCCCTTGCGACATACGCGTCCATGAAAGGGTCACCGAGCTGCAACCTCGTGCAGTCCCGTAGGACTGTAAAAAGAGAAGTTGATTAGTTGTTGGAACGAGCGATGGACAAGTCCCGACGTCTCGCGAAGAGGGAAGCTTTACAAGCAATTGAGCGAGCACTTGGAGTGCAAGAAAGCAGAGAAAGAGAGGAGGAAAACAAGGACTTTAGAGGGGTGAATGAGCAGTGCAAGTCCGCAAACAACTACTCCCCAAGTCGGGGCGCGAGGCAAGTTTCCGTCAAGTTGGCGTGCAAACTTGTGAAAGTGTTCAACGCCCGACACTATATCGAAGTCCCATCTAGCCATGTGCCACCCGGGTGGTTCGAGTCTTGAGATGGTGACAAAATTTTCATGGTCGCGACTGCAGAAATCAGCCCGCGGCACACCTAAAACGGAGCTTTTTTTGGATTTTTGGGCGATGCAGCGAGCGATCGTTCGCTGCGCGCGCTGTTTTCTGCTGTTTTACAAGGAAAAACACACCAAAACATGGCAAAACAGTGCCAAGGATATGTACAAGCATGGGCAAGCGATTTAACGAACGTTGAACGAAGTTGCTTTGCGAGTGTGCGACGCACCGCTCGTGACATTCTCCCCCACTTAAGTTGTCGACGCCCTCGTTGACGCTCTTTGTAGGCTTTGATAGCCGCTTCTTCATGTCGGAGGGTGTCTTCGGCTCCCAATCGGCCGGTTTTGGGAAGTTTCGCCACTTCACCAAATATTCAACTGCTCACTCCATTGGGTAGCGTTGTCCTGCGATCCGCTAAAATGGTTTCAACTCGCTTCTCATAGGAAGCTCGGTGGGAGGTTGACGAGTCAAACGCCTCGAGAAGCATCTTGCGGATCGGAGTGGTAGGCTTTCAAGTTTTTGGCATGGAAAACATTATGCATCTTGAGCCACGCCGCAATTGCAACTTGTAGGAAACATTGCCCACCCTACATCGATGGTGGGAAGGGGTCATCATACTTGCGCACCAATCCTTTATGCACCTTGTTTCTAAAGAATTGGAGTGATCTTTGGTTCGAGCTTCACCAACACCAAATCGCCGACTTTGTATTTCGGGGTCGCCTTCCCAAGTCTGCCCACTTCTTCATCTTTCTGGCCGCCTTCTCCAAGTAGGCCCGCGCAATATCTGCATTTCGATGCCATTCTTTTGCCAAGTGATACGCGGACAGACTACTCCCTGTATATCCAATAGCCAAAGTGTGAGGAGTCGATGGCCGTTGTCGAGTGATGATCTCAAAGGGGCTCTTGTTGGATCGCAGAGCTCGGCATTGCGAGTTGTAGGAGAATTGGGCTATGTCCAACAACTTCACCCAATCTCTTTGATTGGCACTCACGTAGTGCCGAAGATATTGCTCTAGGAGCGAGTTTATTCTTTCATTTGGCCATCCGTGCTGGGGTGGAGGCTTGTGGAGAAGTATAGCTTCGATCCCAACAATTTGAACAACTCGGTCCGAATCGTCCCGTAAACCGAGCATCTCGATCACTTATAATATTGTGCGGGACTCCCAATACTTCACCACATTCTTCATCATTAGCTTCGCCGCTTCCTCTGCAGAACAGTGTTGGGGTGCGGCAATGAAGGTTGCATATTTTGAAAATCGGTCGATCACCACTAGTATCGATCTGAGTCCCCCTACTGTCGGCAAGCTAGATATGAAGTCCAGAGAAATGCTCTCTCACGGCCTTTCGTGCAGCAGCGGCTCTAAAAGTCCCACCGGCTTCCGTTGCTCCACTTTGTCTTGTTGATAAGTTAGGCACGTCCGAACATATTCCTCCACATCCGTCCCCATTTTTGGCCAATAGAAGGCCCTCTCCATGAGAGCCAATGTTCGATGAATACCCGGATGTCCTGCCCAAAGGGAATCGTGACACTCCTTCAAAAGCTCACGCCTCAGATTATCCACCCGAGGAACATAAACTCTATTCCCTTTGGTGTAGACGAGTCCCTCCTGGACCCAAAATCGTCGTGCCTTGCCTTCTTGGATCAATTGCATCAAGGTTATTGCTTGGGGATCACTACATGATCCATCCTTGATTCGGGAAAGGAAGTTGGATTGCGAAGCCCGACTTGTTTGGCCTCGCCCTCTAGTTGCATAGCATTCACGGCTTCCACTTTTCGACTCAAGGCATCGCTACGACATTTGCTCTTAGGGCTTGTACTCCATTGCCATGTCAAATTCCGCCAGAAGTCTCGCCATCGTCGCTTTGGGGAGAGTTTCTTTTGAGTCTAAAAGTAACTCAAAGCGATGTTGTCTGTTCTCGACAAATCGCGATCCGAGAAGGTAGTGTCACCACACCCGTAAAGCGCGATGGATCACCGCCGTCATCTCCTTCTCGTACACGAGGATACCGCCGCTCGGTCTCGTTGAGCTTACGGCTTTCATAGGCCACCGGGTGGCCCTCCCGCATAAGTACTCCCGAGATAGCGAAGTCTCAAGCATCTATATGGACTTGAAGGGCTTCCCATAGTCGGCAATTTGAGCACCTTTGGTTCTTCCGAATGGCAGCCTTTAGGTCTTGGAATGCCGCTTCACATTTGTCGGACCATCTCAAGGTGCTCTTTCTTCAAAGACTCTGTTAGTGGAGTTGCGCGCTTGAATACCCCAAGTATGAAGCGTCGATAGTAGTTCACAAACCCAAGAAAGGATCTCGATTCGGGCACCTTCTTTGGAGTTTGCTACCACAATCGCTTGCACCTTTGCTTTATCCATCCGAATGGGAACCGTCGCCGATCCGATGCCCCAAGAATAAGATCTCTTTCGAGCAAAGTAGCACTTTTCTCTTTTCACGAACAAAGAATTCTCCCGAGAACTTTGAAGATTGTTCGGAGGTGTTCAATATGCTCCTCAAGTGTTGGTGTGAGCGACGATATCGCCCAAGTAGACAACCACAAACTTGTCCGGATACTCCTTGAATAGCTGGTTCATAAGAGTGCGAGAATGTGGTTTGGAGCGTTGGTTAAACCGAAAGGCATCACCGGGGAACTCAAACGCTCCATACCTGGTCACAGGTAGTCTTCGCTTCATCACCTTCAAGAATACGCACTGCAATACCCGACCGAAGGTCGAGTTTGAGAAATACTTTGCTTTACCGGTTGGTCGAACAAGTCCGCAATGAGAGGGATGGGATACTTGTTCTTCACGGTCACCTTGTTAAGGGCTCGATAATCGACGCATAGTCGGAGACTCCCATCTTGTTTCTTTTGGAAGAAGCTGGAGCTCGAATGGTGCTTTTGAGGCGCGGATGAGACCACCACTTAGCGTTCATCTAAGCGCTTTCGAGCTCGCTAACTCGGGAGGGGGCATGCGGTATGGTGGTCTCATTTGGAGGCTTTACTCCTGGCTCCACTAATAAGATGGTCTACGCCTCTGCGTGGCGGCAAAGTTTTCGGCAACTCGGGTGGCATAACATCTTGAACTCCTTCAGGACATTTGTCACGCAAAGCGGAGTTCTTTACGGGCCTCCCATCGAGTGTTTCTAACTTCATCGCAGCCACAAAGGTTAACTCTCCTTTGCGTACCCCTTCTTCAATTGCAACGCGACGCCGATAGTTCTTTGGGATCCTGGGTTCCTCTTCGAGTGACGAAACCACACAGGGGTTGTCACCTCCCATTAGACATATGGAGTCTAGGAGCGGCATCGGCACCAACTTTGCTTTGCATGCATGAACTCCATTCCAAGAATCACTTGGAAGTCATCCAATGGCACCGCCATCATGTTTGTCAGGCGCCGCTCCACGATCCGATCTTGATGGAGACTCCTTTGCTAGCCCAGAGATTCGCTTAGCCTCGAGTTAAGCGCCTTCATTCGACTTGGGTTCTTCTCTAAGATTAACCCAAGCCGCTTTGCTTTCTCGGCCGATGAAGTTGTGAGTAGCACCCGTGTCCACCATTGCTCGGGTGGTTTGGCTATTGAGTCGATGTTTACGCACATCACCTCGCTTCCTCTGCTTTTGTTGCCCGGCCAGGTTCTCCCCACTTGACCCCGCAATGCATTCAACAAACGATCGCCCCATTGGGGTCCTTGCGACTTCTCATCGTCATTTGCCCGACTCGAGCTACTCGAATCGAGGGCAACCGCCTTACCTTAATGTCTCGGCTTAGGGGTTTGATGGAAGCCGACAAGGCATTGAGTGCCTGTTTTTGCGGGCAGTCCCATACACTGTGTGGTCCTCCGCACAAGAAACATGTCCTAGGTTTTGAGGTCCTGCCGTTTGAGTTTGGCCCCTTATGGAAACTCTTCTTCCTTTGGTCACCCCTAGATTCCTTCCCAGGAGGGTGCCTTGGTTGGTGATTTCTGTGGATCGCTTCTTCTTCCTCGGGTCCTCTGAAGAAGCAAAGTCGGTAAGCCTTTTCTGCGGCTGCAATTGCTCGACCAAATCGGTGACATTCCGTCGATGAAGTTCTGTTGAGCCCATGGCTTCAGGCCATCAAGAAAGCCGAACGACTTATCTTTTGAGATATATCTTGAATGTCCAACATTAGTGCAGAAAATTGCTTCACATAGTCCCGAATGGAAGTCGTTTGGTGGAGTTGTCTCAACTTCCTCCTTGCGATGAACTCAATGTTCTCGGGTAGGAATTGAGTTCTCAACTCACGCTTCAAGTCGTCCCATGTGTCCACTCGGCACCGACCTTTTCGAATCTCTTCCCAACGGGTTCTCCACCAAAGTTTTGCATCACCGTTCAGATACATAGTCGTTATCGAAACTTTGGTGTCCTCAAAGTCCGCCTTGTAGCTCGAAAGTCTTGTTCCATATCAAACAGAAGTTCTCGAGCTCCTTTGCATCTCTAGCACCCCATAACAATGTGGGTGGGCGCCTGAAGCTTTGTGTTGGCGCAACGCGGTGTTGCTTCCCCGCATTCAACGCCCTTGTGAGCATTGCCACTTTGGAAGTGAGTTCCGTCACCATTTCTTGCAAATGTTGCACGGAGTCCTTTTGGTCATCCGTCGGTCGGTCGACTAAGGCTTCAACCTTGTCGATCCGGGATTGACTTCTTCTTGCGAGCTCTCTACGCCAAGAAGCCTACTTTGGCCTTGGTAGAGTTCATCCAAGCTCGCTTCAAGAACATCCAAGCGGGTTTCCACCGCTGTGACCCTCTCTCTATGGGTCTTTCTTCCGGTTGGCGCTCAGTTGCGCCTCCTCCGCTCGTGGAGAGTAGCCCACTTCTCGCTCCTCATGCTCACTGCCCCGTTCCTCACGAACGGCTCCTGCAGCGAGCGAGCGAGTTTGCACATGCAAGCCCTCCTGCGGCTGCTTGGGGCAACATTCCGGCTTGCCCCATCTTGCTTGATTCACCACGTTGTTTCGCCATGGTGAGATTGCGAAGTTTCTTCGCTGCTTGCTCAAATTGCTTGCCTGCTCTGATACCACAATGTCACGCACTTAGCAAGAATTGCCTAAGTGGTGAGGCACCCTTGCGGCAAGCCACCGACTTACTGAAGTTGCCTAAGTCAAGAATCGCCTTTGCGCCCACTTCGGTCGGACTTAGCTTGGATTGCCTAAGTCTTGAGGCGCCCTTGCGACATACGCGTCCGCAAAGGGTCAGCCGAGCTGCAACCTCGTGCAGGTCCCGTAGGACCTGTAAAAAGAGAAGTTGATTAGTTGTTGGAACGAGCGACGGACAAGTCCCGACGTCTCGCGAAGAGGGAAGCTTTACAAGCAATTGAGCGAGCACTTGGAGTGCAAGAAAGCAGAGAAAGAGAGGAGGAAAACAAGGACTTTAGAGGGGTGAATGAGCAGCTGCAAGTCCGCAAACAACTACTCCCCAAGTGCCGGGCGCGAGGCAAGTTTCCGTCAAGTTGACGTGCAAACTTGTGAAAGTGTTCAACGCCCGACACTATCTGAAGCCCCATCCAGCCATGTGCCACCCGGGTGGTTCCAGGGTGCTGAGATGGCTGACAAAAATTTCATGGCGCGGCCTGCAGAAATCAGCCCGCGGCACACGAAAACGGAGCTGTTTTTGGATTTCTGGGCAGATGCAGCGAGCGATCGTTCTGCTGCGCTGCAGCTGCTGTTTTCTGCTGTTTTACAAGGAAAAACACACCAAAACATGGCAAAACAGGCTGCCAAAGATATGTACAAGCATGGGCAAGCGACGAACGGAACGTTGAGCGAAGTTGCTGCGAGTGTGCGACGACCGTTCGTGACAGGTTGGGCACTCAAAAGGGGAAACAACTTGGGATGTTTCAAAGGGGTTGCAGCCCCTAGTTTTATAGGATTAAAGGGCACCTTAAGTCTTTACTGAGTAGGACTTCTCCTCAATTCCTTGTAGCTCAGGAGTCTTTTGTTGGAGGCTGACCTAGTTGGCTAGGGGCTGCCTTGAATCTAGTTCTACTAGTACTAGGATTAAGCTGACTTGAATCTAGTCTTTGAGCTTGAGGTTGGGGTTTGTCTTGGTTTGGTTTGATCAGCATCTGATTGGAGTTCGATTGGAACTCCAGTTGGGCCAAATTGGAGTTTGGCTCAAACTCTGCTTGATTATTCCTGATCATGAGGAAAGATAGAGGGGGAGTTAAAAAGACTTCAATAAAATTATAAATAAAGACTTAAATACAAGACTTAAATATTCTTAACCAAAGATATGACTCTTTACATATCTCAATGGCAACAAAAGATGCATGCAGTCAACCCCAAATAGTTGGGACTGTACAGCTTTGTTGTTAATGTCGTTGTTGCTGCGGCTGTTGCTGCTGACCTCTTGTGTGCTTGATCGTTTTCCTTTTTCCTTTGAGATAATATCTACTGGTTACATTTAAAAAAGATAGATGCACTTTTATTGGCAATGTAATTATGAGCTTCATTTCTCTTTCATATCATCTGAAAAGTATGTTTCATACTTTGATATTACTGTCATGGTGTCAGGGTGGCCATTTTTCAGGTATTTACCGAAAAGTGCAACTAAAGCCATTAAAATGGGTTAAACTTTCAAAATCTGATGGTGTTGGTGAAGATGAATATCCTGTTGAAGCTCTCATGGTTCTCAAGTATGGTGGTGTTCTTACACATGCTGGAAGAAAGCAGGTTACTTGTGTCACATTCTTTTCCCTGAAATTTCCTATTAATTTTTAACTCACCTCATCAGTTAGCTTGTTGGGAATTGTTCAAATGAATGATCTGCAGTCTTACTGGCTGCAGTATGTAAAGGTTGATGAGTGGTGTTGCTGTGATCTTAATGCTTTTAATTGTCTTTGCAAGCATACTTATTGCTTGATATTCATTATTGCTAACAAAACATTCTTTCCATTTCATTGATATTCATTATTGCTTAATACAGTTATCACTTTCATGATGATTATTACTATTTTCTTTTCCCAGGCAGAAGAGCTAGGAAGGTACTTCCGGAACAATATATATCCAGGTTATATTCCAACTGAAAATTTATTGTGATTACTGACATTTTATTGCTTTTTTGAACTGAAAGAATGTCAAATACTTCTAATCAAAGGTTTGTGATGCTGAATGGACATTTTTGTTGGTTCAAAATGGTTCAAGTCAGTCCTCGACCAGATCAATATGGGTCTAGCATCTTTCGGCATAATGTATTGTCACAGATTTGGTTGATTTCGCCAAAGTCGGGCACCATTCTTGTGATATTTGCCTGGAAAGTGTTTTCTTGAAACCTCGTGGTTCCTTAAGGACATGCAAAAGCGAAAAGAGGTCAGTGAACAATTGAATATGTGGGTAATCTACCATTGTTGCTTTGCCAAAGCATAGCTCCGGATCGCACAAGTATAACTCAACAAAACCTTTTATTTGATAACTGAAATTGAGACACTTTGCTCGTTTGAAAATGTTATGCAACAAAGGATGCAAAGTTGGTCAGTGATGCATAAAGTCTTTGCGCTCAAGTGCCCATGTGATTGGACACTACTATGAAAACCCATCTAGCTCTATGCAACTTGGGAGGTTCCAGGATGTTGATGTGACTGACCTTTTTGTGTCTCTCCTCTGGATGAGTAAAAAACCCTGCAGTCTGTGGACTAGAGGCTCCTTTTCTTTAGGTAGTTTTGCCTTCATGTTATGATCGTTCGTGAACCCTACAAGCCTTAAATAGTCAACAAACCCAGACTATACATACAAGTCCTATGCAAGCTCCTAGGGCACGAACAAACCATTAAGGTAGACAACAGCATGGACAATATTTCACAAGTTGTGGGTTGTGCGAATAGTCCATGACAGTACACTGTCACATGCAGTGGAACTTCTTTAAAGTATTAAGTAAGCACAGTGTTCGAAGACACGTCATTGGCTCGTGCTGTTGACCTGATAGACCATCAGGTCTGAGCAAAACATAGAACCACTTTAAATATAAGTGTTTCAATCATGGTTCGTCTTACTGATCCATATCGATGTACCGACAAACTATCGGTACAGTACATACTGAGCTGTACCAAGCCGTACTAAGCATTTTGACATATGGTACATAGGAGCATATCAATGTACCACCTGTAACAGTCCCTTATCAGACCAGTACGTACCACCCGTACCGAGCTCTATGCCGTGGTACAGCGAACCTTGGTCTCAATGATATCCATAGAAATGATATCAATATATGCATTAGCATGTTGCTGGTACTATTCATTGAAGCATAAGGATTGTGGATAATCATTTAGTCATCACTGACACCTCTCGGATCTCAAAATGCATCACACACCAAGAAATTGTCCCAATATGTATCATTGTTCTTGTGCTGAAATCATTTGAGTACTTGGATATAGTGGCTGGGTTATTCATGTCCTGTGCTGATGGGGCACAAGCAAACCATATTTCTAAGGGCATATTGGCATACCCTTGGCATGGCAAAAGGCCCTGTTTTAATTCCTCAACTAACTCGGCATGGCACCCTTAGCACATCTTGGTATGAGTCCTTGCAACCTAATGCGTAGGTATTCTCCTACTAGAAGCCTTGGATAGGTCAAAAGAATGTGGTTATACCCTTTTATGTTGAGTGGCTTTTTTGTGATTTAAACCTTCTATAGCCTAGGTCCTGAAGGGTCCAGCATCCATAATTTGACTTCAAGGCTTGTATATCCCTTATATGATGAGCTGCAGGCCTAATATCTTGTCATCTGCTGTGTGTTATATGGTGAGCCCTACTTTCACACTAACATTCTTGGGCCCACCTTGTTAAATCTGGCCCCCTACCCTTCCTTTTTCCCTTTTCTTAACCATTTTCAGTGTTTTTAATTTGTTTCATCTTAGTTTTGATATCCCCATGAGGAACTTGAAAATTGCTTAGATAACTAGTTAATAGCTTCAAGGAGTCATGTTATGTTACCATTGCTAGGAATGGGATTATTGGATATTTAAAATATGAGATCATATGTAAAAAAGAAAAAGAGACCCATATGTAGGTCATATCATGATTCACCTTATCAGCCCATATCGGTGTATCAATCGGCCATTGGTATAGTACACAGTGTTTGTAATACCGAATAATATCGCCCGGTACGGGCGGTATGTACCGGTCCAACAGGATACCGGTACGTGGATCGTCCGCTACCGAGCGGTATTGTTTTATTATTTTTTAATAAAAAATCATTTTTTATTATTTTTTTAATACGTGGGCGACGTTGTCGAGGCGATGTCGTCGATTTTTTCTTTTTTTAATTTATGGGCAACGTTGTTGAGGCGCGGGCAACATCTCCCGAGGCGACGTCTCCCGAGGACCTCGCCTGAGAACCGAGGCGTCGTCGCATCGGCGACGTCACCATATCGTTTTTTTTTTAATTTTGGTATATCGAAACGTACTGTTCGGTATACCGTACCAGAGAAATGTCAAAACTCCGGTATGATACGAAATAGCGGACCTTGATAGTACATACCAAAGCATACTGACATACTAACACATGGTACGGTGGGCATACTGACAAATCAATATGCATCGCCCATACCGATCCCCTATCGGACTAACACGTTCTTCAAGTGAGTGGTTCATACTTTAAATGGTAGGATAAGGTCCAAACTCCAGGTCACAAAATCAGCTACCAGTCCGACTGACGATTGGCACACGGACCACCTCCTATCGGGCAACACTTAACAAGCAGGTAATGATCAGATCGTTACGGCATGTTTTAGTTGGTAATGATCATATCTCGACCACGAATCAATGGCTAAGATTGGGTTTGGTCCAACGGTTAAATTGACTTTTGGACCCCATTTTTGGGCTGATCCACCCTTTAAAAGACTCGTCACTCCCCTCTTTCGCTCTCTCTCACTTATGCAACTTTCCCCCCTCTTCTCCTTTAAAAGAGGGTGGAAGTTGTGTGAGGGGAGTGAGGGGAGTGTGGAAGTTGGTCCAATGCTTAAGTTGTTTGTTGGACCAAACCCAATCGAATCCATTGATTCAATACGATTAAGATCCGATCGAAACATGTTGGCAATAGTCAAATCTCGATTGTTTTGCCCAAGATATGGGGTGTACCAGGTGGTACACCCTTGTCGGTTAATATCGCCCAATATGGGGTGGTTTCTATGCTAATCGGTGGGTGGACCGGTACATATCGATCGTGACACACCCCTGCCTATTAAGTGCTATCCGATACAGGGCAGTCTGTGTGACGATCGTCGAGCGGATTGGTTTCTATTGATTATTGGATGGACCGATACGTATCGCTCGTATTATATCGTCTTGGTAGAAATTGCATTCCTTTCTGCCAATGTTAAATTTTGCTAATTATCTGTAATCATCACATCAAATTACTATTCCTTGGATTCTCATTTTTCCTTGTGCATGAAGCTCTTATTCACATGTAATGCACATCTACAAGGCATAAGCATTATTCTTTTGCCTCTGTTGGTTCCATTTTCCTTTACTTCCCTGGATGAATACATCTATTTTCCCATGCTATACAATCATTGTTGATTGTGCATTACGACCATGGTTGGTTTATATGACATATTTACATTAATCTACAACTGACATAGTTACGAAAGAGAGCTTTTCTTAATAAACATTAACCTACAACTGATGAATGACTCATATTTTCCCATATTTCTTGGTCATTTTACTGTTATCTTATAGAGCATTCAACATTGGCCCATTGATTTGATGGTAATACTTCTCGTAATTCTAACCAAGGATTTTAATTTTGAATGGGCAATACATACCGGTCCGTCAGTAGACCAGTACGCGGATCGCTCGTACCAGGCGGTACATACTAGTCTGTTAGTAGATCGGTACGCAGACAGCCCACTATCGAACGGTAGCATCGATTGAGGCTGTTCTTGCTCCATTACCACCCTAATTCGATCGGTGACAGTCAATTTTGAGCCGCCCGCTACCGGATGATATTAGCCGAGGGAGGAGAAAGAAGAGGGAGAAGAAAAGAGAAAACCTGGAGATCCGACGCTGCTCTCCCTCGACGATCCCGATCCGTCACCACCCTCTCTCGTCAAACGTCGCAAATGATGTCACATCCTCGTTTGAGGCAACGAGGCCTCACCGTTGAGCGACGCCGCCAACATCGCCTTTCTTTTTTTTTTCGTGTTGGGAGAAGGAAATGGTTTCTTCTCCCCACGCGGGCACAAACCATGCGACGGTGCCTTTCCTTTTTTTTCCTTCGGGAAATTGAGCGACGTCGCCTTTCCCTTTTTCTTTTTTTTTGCATGAGGAAACCGAGCGACGTCGTTAGCGACATCACCTTTCTTTTTTTTTTCATGGGGAGAAGAAACCCCACGCGGGCAGAAAGCCAGAAACCGCACCCCTTTTTTCGCAGAGAAGGAAACCTCCTCCTCACGCCAGCAGAGCAGTATATCGAAACATATCGCTTAGTATACTTATACCTTACCATACCGAGTTGAGCTCGAAACTCTGATATGGTACGAAATTATGAACCTTGATTCTAACTTCATTTGGAATGTAATATATGCTTTGAGCATTTTATTGTGCAAAAGCTTGTTTTCTTTTGAATGATATGGGAATTCCCATTTACTTGTGTAATTAATCTTTCCTTTCTGCCTACAGATTTAGTGGAATTACTTTGTCCACATATAAATCTGCTATCATATTATTTACTAGTATACGTTTCCTTAACTGTTTGACTCTTGCCATGAATTCTTGTATCAGCTAATCCATGTTATGTTGTTTGTTCTTGTGTCCTTGTTTACATTATAAAGGTGCCGTTAAATCTCTAATAAAATGAATCTTTCTATGCCTTGACAAGACTGAGCAGAAAGTTCTCAAATCTTAGTTTGGTATTTTTATGTAAGAAATTAAAATTTGAAAATGGTACCTGTACAAACTCTAAGCTAGGATTCTTTCTTGATTTTTCTTGACAAATACAAATTGAAATATATATCAGATAAGAATCACAAGAAAATACATGTACATGGAAAGAAGTTCTATTATAATTAGATGTAAAATTAATTCATGCACCTTCTCCTATCACCATAATGATTGATGTGAATCCACAGTCGATTGGGATCCTCCATATAATGTATCTGTTGATACATAAAAAAATGCCCACAGGACCCATGTATAAAAATACTCTTGTGGCATTTGATATTGGTAAAGAGTGTGACACTGATGCAATAACGTGATAGCAATGGTTGCCTAGGTCCAAATGGATCTAGCTTAGATATACAAGAATCAAGGTTTGATCTTTGTAAATCAAGCCCTAAATGAGGTCTAAATGAAAGAGATTTAAATTAGGATCAGATCAGATTTGGGATTTATATCTTCTGCTTAAACAACTAGTCCCTTAGATCTGGGACTTAAATCTTCTTTACAATTAGTACTGCCTATGAGTCATGATTTTTTTATGTGGCAGCAGACTTTTATAGGATCATGATTAACTTAATGACAAAGGTTGGATCTATCTTATTCCTGTAAACAAGAGAGACTTTCTCATTGTTTGCTTTCATATATCTTCACACTCTGGCGTGCTTCTCATTTCCTTGTGGAAAGAAAGCAAGTAATCATGAAAGCATGGACTTCAGTTTCAGTCCTTGCTAAAGGTATATGACATTGGGATTGTGTAAGCATAGTAATTCATGCCATAAGCATGAGACAACATTTTGTTGTCTCAGGAAGAACCTATTCTAGCCATTATGGTTGCCATGTTAAAATATACCATTTGGCCAAAGCATTTTAACAATCATTTGTATGCACCTTGGTCATTAAATTTAAAATCCTGCATGAGAGAGCTTTTATGTACTGGATTAAATCCAAGATCATGGAGCTTTAAAATGATGCTTCTAGGGTAGAAGACATCTGATTTATTTCTAGTCCATGACTGTATACTGCCTTTGGTTATACTATTCAAGCATCTTAAGTTACAAAATTCAAGATGCAATTTTTCAGGTTAGCAAGTGAATATAACCTACTTTTGTGAAAATCATATTATATTATTGAGATTTTAAAAAAATCATGGTTTGTCTTACTAGTCTATACTAATGTACCAACCAATTGTTGATATGGTACGTATCGAACTGTATTGAATCATATTGAGCATACTTACACATAGTACATGAGCGATGTATCAATGTACCGCCTATATTAGTCCCCTGTCGAACCAATACATATCACCTATACCGAGCGATACACCACGGTATAGTGAGCCTTTAAAAAAATTATAAGTAAACATTATAAGAAATGATGAATTTTTCAAACATATTACACATAAAGTAAGATATAAATTGTGAAAAGATTATATATGCTAATTGGTAAACCAATGTTCTATATCTTTATAGCAGAGTTCTATTTATTGGGCAAATCATTATGTATCGCCAATACATATCGATCTGTTAGGTTATCGGCACATGAATTGTCCAAACCAGGTTGTCCACTTCCGGAAAAGGCTTATCACCTAGTAAGCCTTGTGAACCAAGCATACCACATTACCAAGCCCCTGCTTGCCACTGCCTGCCCCTTTCCACACTCGTTCTTCCTCCCCAGTGCCCCTCTCCCATTTGTTTTACCATGGTACATTCTTGTGTCTGTACAACAATGCATCAAAGTGGGCTGGACCACTCACCGGCCATTGGTCCTTTTGGCTCTGTTCATAATGTGGCATGTTTGATAATGCACAGCCAAGCAAAGAACAAGAGTTTATTTAAAAAGAGAGCCCAGAAGATTTGTTATTAAGTTTAATCTCAAACTCTATATTCTGTAACATTTTCCCTGTCTAAGTGCCCTCCAATCCTTCTCTTTCATTTCCCCATATCAGTTTTGTATGGTGTTTCATGGTGGTTAATGATAAACATTGCAATGATGGTAATAAATAGCTAGTGTGATGACTGTAGTGAGTAGCATTTGCAACAGTTGTTGTAGTTGCATCTCTATTATAGAATAATAATTTCACAGGTGCATTGTCTTTCCTTCTCTGCTTTCTCTTCTCTTCCTGTGCCTACTGTAGTCATTTACGGCAACTATCGACCTCCTCTCTCCTTCCTCCCTTTTTGTTTTCTTCTTTTAGAGATTGATAAATCCTTGAGGAACAACCAAAATTGAAGACTTTGCATAATTTCTTATTCATTTCTAGTATTAATGCTAAAAGCAAACAAAACCACGTTGGCCTTGGACTGTACTGATGTGGGTTGTGTATAATGTATGTTATATCAGATCAGTTGATATTGTATATTGTGGAGTCTACAGTATGATTCTGAAGATGTGTACAATTTCTCTGAATGTTATCTTGAATAGAAATAAATTATTTTGTGCAATTCCTATCAGATAGATTTCCTTCGGTAAAAGTTCTTCATAGTCAATATTCTTAAATTAATATGTGACATATGGTTTTGTTGAGTTATGTGCTAAAATCGTTGATTACTGACACCTCAATCTCTGTTTGCCTGTAACATTTAGGTGAAGGCACTGGCTTACTTCGGCTGCATAGCACTTACCGGCATGACCTAAAGATATACAGTTCAGATGAGGGTCGTGTTCAGGTACTTTTTATGTGTCTGAATGCCTTTGCGATTCTTCTTAACTTTTGTGTAACTCTTCTGTCAATATTTATGTGACTCTTCTATGTAGTTTTACACTTTCCTTGTACTTGATATTTCTTGATGATTGTTGTATTCTTAAGAAAGTGATTAGTGGCTTTCTACTAATCATCTATATACCACATTATGATTAGAATTTAGTCATTTACACCAAATTTGTTGCAGATGTCAGCAGCTGCATTTGCAAAAGGCCTTCTTGATCTGGAGGGGCAGCTAACACCAATTTTGGTTAGTATCCAGCATTTCTGTTTTTTGTCTGCCATTATATATTTGTCCTATTTTACATTAAGAATGTCTTTTGTTCTTAGGTTTCACTTGTTAGTAAAGACTCTTCCATGTTGGATGGACTAGAAGATGCTAGTGTTGAGATGGACGAAGCTAAGGTTGGTTTTGTTATGTCTAACAATGTTTATTTTTGCCAGATTATATTACACTTTTATGATAAGTTAATGATAAAGAAGAGAACTTATCGGTATTGGCTTTTAGTTATTATAGTACCACGAAACTAGGAAATCTGTGCTTGATAGTACTAAGCCTGATTATTTTGGCCATGCCTTGAGATTTAACATTAGCAATGTTCATTATTCTTCTCTAAAGTACTTTTAGTTACCATGATTGAATTTATAACTATTCACATGATATGTATGGGTTGTACCAACAGAGCTAATGTGTTGCATCTGGCTATAAACTTTCAAGAGAAAACATTCAAGTGTTGATTGCCACAGAAGTTCAACCTTATTACATGGACTTGTCAAAGAATGCTTCTAACGTTATTTAACATGAAGATCATTAAAAGGCTATAAAAGAACAAGTCCATGAAGATGAAAACTTATAAGCTAGAACACCTAGCCATATAGGTTAACTGATGTGTGCTATCTTAATTGCCCAAGAGTGGCTTTTATTCCCTGGTGTATTTGAATTATACTAATTTATTATTCCACCACCACATAATTTAGTGTTAGCACTTATTTTAGAAGTTGGATTAAAGGAGGTTACAATGCAACATTGCTAGTTTTGGTCTAAGTGAGCTGTCAAAAAGAGTCTCTACAGTTCAACTGGTCATTTGGTAATATAGAAAATAAAAGGAAAAAACAGTAAGCATACCCTAGTAGGTATAAGTTATGTGTTAGGTATGTATATTAATGTGATATGATTGTTGATGAAATGACCCTGTTCATTGCTGGAAATGATCAAATCATGGATTATTTTCAGTGTTGTGGTTCCTTTATAAGCTAAAACTTTCTTCTATGCTTCCTGTGAGGAATTGAGCACATGACAATGCAAGTCTTGGAATCAACCCTCCTCTTCAAGTCCTCACAATTTCTTGGCAATAGAAAGGTTGAAAATCCTTGATCAACCCCTTTCATTGAGCCCACAAGCAATACGATTGGTCAGTGATAAGCCCCACCACACATCAGGAATAATCCATGGTCGATCCCAGAGGGTCTATGTTTTCCACTTCTCCTATTCATTCATGGATGTTGAACAGGCATAATTCTGGTTGGAGGCATTTATAAATTGGTTCTAGATTATAAATTTGTTTCCTTACTCCACTGAAACTAGTTCAAGATTATAAATTGCTGGACAGGCATGCCATTGTTCTGTTCTAAAATTTATGACCAAAAATTAACCCTTCTGCAGATCTTTTCAACCATGCAATATAGATCACCATGTTTCATAAGAAAGTTATCATAAGCTTTTGAAGCTTGTTTTTCCTTTTTTCTTCCCTTTGAACCTTGCAGGCCCGATTACATGAAATTATTACTTCTGAAGGGAAAGCTGTAGACAAAAATGGTTGTTCAGAATTTCCATGGATGTTTGATGGTGCTGGTCTGCCTGATAATGCTTCTCAACTTCTTCGGCCTTTGGTACCTTATTTTGATTCAATATTGTGCTTTTAATTTTTTTTCTCAACTATATAGTAGCCTTTTCTTTATGGAATCTCCAATTTTGGTTGTGCTTACATTTTTTATCATTCCTTTTATGGGCATGCCCATAAAAGATGCCTTAGTTTCTCCTCGTCTTGTCGTCTATTGTGTTGGTACAGTGGTACCCATGGGTCTGTACCGACAAAGACCAATATGGATCTGGTACGTGAAATCGTTGGTTGGAACCTGTTTTGCATTGGAGCATTCTTGCTTGTTGGGCAGGATTTATTGGAAATTGGAAATTTCAGTCCATCAGGGTGAATCCTGTCCTAGGGACAGTTTTGAGCATAATGGTGTTTACTAGATCGCCTCATAATGCTTAGAATCGTACGTTACTTGCATGAATAGCAGGGATTCAGTGTGTTTTCCTATATATGGAGATGAGTGGTTAATATGAACAACTTGTGCTTTCCATTTTCGACTTTATTGTTTAACCCGCTTCACATAGTTAACTAGGCAAGTAGGTCGACTTTATTGTGCTTTCCATTCTTTATTGAGGCATGTGGACCAAAAAGTGACATATGGTGCATTCCATGCAACCCCAGTCAATTAGGAATAGACATTAAAGAAAATGGCTGTGGCATAGTGAACAAATTAAGCTCGCTACATCTGTATCACTTGCAGACGACCTCAATGGTGTCAGTGGTCTTTTGCATTTACATATTTGAGCAACCAATTTCTAATATGTGAACATAAGCATTATGGGCCATTAGGACTTCTAGTCTGCATAAATTACTTGGTTAGAAAGTTGGTTGGTTCATCAGTGATAATACTGTGAACTATTGGTCTGTTCAGCTAACCACACGGACTTGGACAGTTAAAATGGAATAACAAATGGATCTTCTAGTATGAACAAACCCAAGTTTCATTTTTTTCAATCTGATGTTTAGAAAACCTGTCAGTCTAATGTGACCCTTTAGGATCTTGACCTTTCCTTTCTCTGTTCATGTGATGCAGCCTTGCATGGTTTCATGTATGTGGCATTGTGCACTTGCTGATTTCGTGAACTTAAATAAACATGCATGTAACTTTATACATGTTGCTGACTTCTTTGTTGACCATGGTGCCCCTCTTCACTTTAAGGCATACTTCTACACCATAACAAACTCGATGAGAATATCTTTTTAATGAGCCTAATTTAGAGATTTCTTTTGTGTTTGCAAGTAATCTGATGTTTGTTCCACACCACAAATCATGATCCAAAGAGATAGTGTTACCATGTTCGTGAGCAATGCATGACTATAGTCATATCATCATGCAGAGAATAGAATCCGTTTGTCTTGTTATCTGCTTTTCATAAGCAACTATGTTATCCTCCTGCATCAAGACCTTTCCAATAGCATAGTCTGAAGCATCAACCTGAACTTCGAGTGATAAAGTGTATAACCAGATGACGTAACATGATTTCCTTAATCCTGTTGCCTAGTACTTCCCTGACCACTTCGAAGGCTAACCTTTTCCATTAGCAGGATGGCTTACTGTAACCACTATTATGTGCCAATAGTAGTTGCCGTAACTCCATAATCTTCGGCAGAAATTTCTGTTCCATAATGTTTTGGACTTTGGCGTCATTCATACAAATTGTACAGCCGCTAGCTCAATGCTCTAAGAGCAAGATATCTTTGGCAAGATAGCACTTTTCAGACAAGGAATTCTCATATATGAACAATAATGACATATTTTGCTCTAAGAGCAAAATTTCTGTTCCACTTGTTTTGTTTATTATTAATCTACAATTGTAATGACTTATAATTGTACGTGGGAAACAATGTATGACTGTTAAACCCATTGAATAGACATGTTTATTCAGTATAAGTTGGATGCTCCTCAAGTGGATATTGCATTTTCCCAATTATGGGTAGATGGAAAGTCCGCTTTCTGTCCTCTTTTTCTTAAAAAACTGAACTAGAAGTCACAGAAAAAGCTCTGTAAACAGGAGTAGTGAAATTTAAAAATAAGATGGAATAAAGGTGCTGGTGGAAAGAAAGGAAGTAGATGTTATTTGAGGAACAAGTTGATGAAAAATAGTAGGCTACTCTTTTGTAGAGGCACTCTGCCAGTGAGGTTGCATGATTTAGGAGATTGCATATAAGATAGCAATCATTATTCTAGTTGGCTTCCCTCTTAACCTAAATTCAACAAGGGATTGTACAAGCTGGACTTGCAGGCCTGCAGTGATTGTTTTTCTGTGCTGGCAAGAGTACCAACACATTTAGAGTGGCAGTGGACAGTATGTCAGTACTTCATTGTGTTACTCATGCCCTTGCTGGTGTCAGTAGTATGGAAATGCAAGGTATCAGTTTCGAGCTGTGTGTTACGTGCACTCCGACAGGGTATGCGTCGCGGATCCCCTCCGGGCGGATGCTGTATCTCCCGTGTCGGTTGATAGATATATAACGGTCGAAATCGAATTAGCTTGGTAACAAAAATTTAGATTCCTTGCCTTCAAGATACAGCTTTACGCCAACACAACTTTATCCGGCGAAATTTACTTGCCGATTACCGCATATCGTTCTGACTTTACCATCGATTTCGACCGTTACCGATCAGTAATAACATACTCAACGGTCAATTTGACCGTTGGAGCCCTTTCTCGGTACACCCGGCGTAATGCTCGGTACACCCGGCGCATCGCTCGATGCGCTTCGAGCAACTCTCGTACACACCGATGCACGGTACGGTTTATGGACCCTGTGGAAATGTACACAAAAATAGATTCCTTGCCTTCAAGTATTTATTTGTCTTTTCCTGTGGAGCCTTGGAATTTATAATACTAATTTTTTATTCGTCAAGCTTTTAGGTTAGGAAAACTTTAGATTGTTTTAATATGAGTAATGTTTAACTGTTATGGTAAAATGGTATGAACTAATCTGTTTCTCATTGTTTAATATTTTTATGTTGTTACAGAATGTGCTTCCTGAATAGGAAAATTTATAAAGATTTATATGAGTTTCTTAATAGGTTAACTTGACAAAGAAGATAACCACACAAGTGAAGCTACTAGCTGAGGATGAAGATGAGAAGCTTGTGACAAGTTCATACACTGTGCTCCCTCACTATGACCAAGCAAAGGCCCTTGGTAAAACAACAATTGATGTGACACGAATAGCTGCTGGATTTCCTTGTGGTAGTGAAAGCTTCCTGTTGATGTTTGCACGTTGGAAGAAGCTTGAGAGTGACTTATATAATGAAAGAAAAAAGTACGTAGATTTTTAAAATGAGTAGCAACCTGTACATGATCAAGCAGAAATGTATTTGGCTTTGTATTTTTCTTACTTTGGCAAAATCAGGAATATAAATTCTGAGATTGGCTAAACTTCGAAGGAACTAAATATATTCCTATTTATTTTGCAGCCGGTACGATGTCACACAAATTCCAGATGTCTATGACTCTTGCAAGTAAGTCTTCAATTTCATTCAAATTATAAGAATTATAAGTGAGGAATCTTTTGGTCACAGGGATGATGTCCTAATAAGCTTTTTGGTTATGTCCTTAGGTAGTGCTTATAATTACACATCTTATGATCAACATTTATTAGGAAAATTGAATTTGAGGTTCACTTTTTTGTTGGCATTATTGATGTGTGAGTTCTACACCATGACAGATATGATCTCCTTCATAATGCACATCTTAATCTTGAAGGTTTGGCTGAGCTCTTCAAAGTCGCTCAGGTGATATATATGTTCTTCCGCATCAAATACTTGATTAAATAAATTTATGTTGCACGTAATGCCATTGTGCATATGTGTACATTCATATTCTACATGGGCCATGGTGGAGTAAATGTCAAATTAGATGTGTTCATGGGGATATACCTAAAAGAAAACCTAATGTTCTACATAGCGTTTGTCATAGACTTATTACAATTTTCTTTTGTTTTGGTGATATACATGTTAGGCTATAAATGAATCTGACCCGGATCAGATCATCCCTGGTCTGCCCTTGATCTGAATAACCCAACTGCCAATTGAACTATCAAATCAGATTGTTCGGTTTAAAATACCAATCCATATATTATCCAGTTCAAATTTGGAGTTCTAATCTAGTCCAAGTGGGAGTGAAACAGTAGGTGGTTGTTGTCCAGTAGCTGGTGATGCAACCAATTACACAGGATGGTGCAATGAAGGGAGAGGATAAGGAACTAATGGCTTTATCAAAGAAATTGGTGCATGAGGTGGCTGGGAATCTCAGGTCACCAAGCTCAATGTATGGAGGGAGGGTGCTCAGCATCCCAAGGATGTTGCAACCTATCATTGAGGTCCAATAACGTAGGAAGGAGGAATTCTGATGGACATGATTCCTAAAAATGCCACCTCCTGTGAGTGTAAGCCTTCGAGACATGTAGGGACCCTGCCACCTCTGATTGAGACATCCATAGATGTCAGCCTTTTGAGGCAGGCAGGAAATATGAGCCACACTATGGTGTACATGAAACATCCATAAAGCTTGTTTATATAATTTTTAAATGCATTTGATATTCATTTTAAAAAAGAATGCAACATTTATTAGTTGCTTTGATGACCATTCTTGCTATATCCTACAATGTACAAAGTTGTCATTTAAATATGTTCTTTACAGTTGCTTGCAGATGGTGTTATCCCTAACGAGTATGGAATAAATCCAAGTCAAAAATTGAAAATTGGCTCAAAGGTATATTCCTCTCAGTTCTTCAGTAAAGACGTTCTTGTGTTAATGTTGCTTCTTAAGTTTTACATAATTCTATTTGTATTCAAGAACTCTATTTGAAAGAAATACCAGCACCATGAAAGCATGATTTTGAAGCTTCTTTTTTAGATTAGTTTATCCTATGATAAACTGAACCTTTTTGGATGTTTTCCAATATGATATTCTTTGAATACCAATGGAGGTAATGCAAAGAATATCATATTGGAAAAACATCACTAATGAAGTCCATGAGATTGCAATTAATCATTATGTAGAAAGTGCTTCACATACTAGAGCACTGTGTACTCTTGTCTGTTTTAAATTATAATGGACTTTTTACTCGTATGACTAATGTTTCTGCAAGGAACTCTTTTGTGCTTAATCTTCATAGCCAAGGAACTACTGATCCTTTAGTTTTTTTCGCAATGACAATAATTTTCTAAAGAATGAAATAACAAAATAATAAAGTAGGTATATCATAACAGAAATTTGTTTCATATTCATGGTTTGAATGATCAATGTCCAGAAACTGGTATCGGTACCCTTTGTGGACAAGGGTTTTAATATTGGTCTGATGCAATTCTGACAATTTGTTGGATCAGTAATTTACTAGTATACCGTGCAGACAATACCACAAGTATCACTAAAAAGATGATAAAACAAATATTGAATGGTACCAAACTGTGTGCCAGTATTCTTTCTTAGTTGAACTGATAAATATGAAAGGATACATCTCGGTCCATTTGGTTTTTTTATAACTATGCCTATTAGAATTTTATTGGACTAGTACATATGATGTGGAACCATTCTTTATCTATTTTTCTTTTGGATCATTGTAATTAGGTTAGGGTGTTTTTTTGTAAATTTCATAAGTTGTTATATGCAAAATCTACTACAATTCCTATATTGGTTATCAAGATTGTGGAAAAGAACAAGAAAGTCACATAAAAGGAAGGAGATAATCATATGTTTGATTGAAGATTCTAAAGAAGGAAGGAGATAAACCTTGAACTTGATTAAAAATTTCATCTGTGTAAGAAAGTTCCTTCTTGATGGAAATATGAAATATCACTTGATCATTATAATAATAAATGATTTGGAAATCAGATTTCTTTCTAGATGTGCAAAATTTCATCTAGTTAAAAAAATAGTTGGATTATCATTCTACGAGATTCATCCTAAATGGGCCAAAGTTGTGTGTACCTCCCTCAGCCACAGTCTACCCACCCTATATTAGAAGCTGATTAGAAATTGATATGAATGATATTGCCACAAATTCCATCCTATCTGTTCTTTAACCTAAGTATCAAATATAACTATTTTCCTACCAGTATAAATTATAAACCTGATTAACGACAACTGTAATCTAGCTTAAGCTGTTGGAATACTATTAAATCTTAGATATAGAGTTGATTTTGAGAGGTTTAAATTCTATCCAATGTATCATTAGAAAGGAACATTCTTCTTCAAACTGAATGTGAAAACGAATCTTTTTTGGAGAAGCAAAGAGTAGATGATTGATTTGCTTTAATATAACTGTAATCTTTCATTCTTTCTCTAATTTTGTAGTTTTCATTTTTTTGTCCTTGGTGTCTATAAAATGAGAGAAAGGAGTTGTACTTAAGATCATAGATGAAGGTTTCACAGATGGGGAGATAGAGCTGAGGGAAAGAAGTTACCGTTCTTCCCAGTCCATTGAACCATACAAAGTCAGAAGTGGGGTGACGAACTTCCCGTGGCTCATGAATGAGTCCTTTTCTCACATTATGTGTGAATACTGAATAGTATGAGCCCACATTTATTATTTTGATGGTATCAATCCATTGTCCACGTGCGCATACAAAAGTGCAATACCTTCATTCCTAGGAGTTACTCCTTGTGTCAAAGCAAGTCTGCTAAGTCTGCTAGTTATTTTTTGAAAGTCCTTTTTTGCTCTTTTTCTATTTATCTATTCACCAAAAAAAAGCCTGCTGATAAAAGTAGCTTCACATGTTGGAAGCAATCAACTATTAGATGGTAAGAGGTTGGAAATTTTGTATCCCAAAAGTTATTTGTAGTTTAAGAAAAAGAAAGGACATTATATTCCTGTACATGCAAATAGGTAATAACTTGTAGCAAACATTAAAATGAAGAGTAGAAAGATATTGAGTTTTGATAGAAAGAGGAACTTTTTTGAAGCAATGTATAATCTGCTAGGAAATCTATGTGAACAATATTCCTGGCCACGTGCCAAGGCACACTTTTATTGAGGGAAAGAAAGAGAAAATAAGTGCTTATCCTTATTAAAGTGGATTTGCAAGAGTGGCATTGATAATTCACTGGCACAATTCATTGTGGTATTGCTTTGGGTCTAATTGTTGCTGGTCAACTTACATGGATCAGCATGATTTTTCTTTTATTTTGGGGTGACAGCAAGCTATCTGGCCTGGTGATTCGAGAACAAAATAAATACAAAAATCAAAACTTTTGAAAAGATACATCACAGAGGAAGCAACCACTGTTTAGCAAAATCCTGACCAGCATATGCATGTTATAGTTGAATTCTGCTAGTTTGAAAAATCTGGTTTGCTGTGCCATTTCCTTCAAATGCTACAAATTCTTATGTGTGATTACCTAATATTTTCTTAGTTCAGATTGCTCGTCGTTTGTTGGGTAAAATCTTAATTGATCTGCATAATACTCGAGAAGAAGCAATTAGTGTTGCGGAACTAAAAAGCAGTCAGGAGCCAACATCAATGTTTGCCAAGACAAGGAAGGAGGAGACAGAATACCAAGTTAGGTCTCTGAACAAGAACGAAGATCCAAGAAGATCAAGCACAACAAGTGAAAAGTCACTAGACCAAGATGATGATGATGATAGAGAGACCAAATATCGCTTAGATCCAAAGTTTCTATCATAAACTCTTTTCATTATCATAGTATCTTTTGAATTATTTTAGCATTCTCTATTTTCCGTTCCATTTCAGGTATGCCAATGTGAAAACACCTGAACGACATGTTCGTACAAGACTTTATTTCACATCGGTGGGTACATACATTTTTCCAATTTACTTCAGTTATATATGCTAATATTTTCTTGGACTGTGTCAAGTTAATATTAGCTTGTGCATCATCCATTTTAATTTGTTCAATATCTAATTTAGTTTATGGTAGTTAAGAGTGATTGCCAACACAGGTTTCACTGAGGTGAGGTCTCTATTGACTGCTAGCTTCAGACTGATTAATTCTTCTCATTCTGTGGTGCTAATAAAGGGTGAGTTACTATTGTAAAACTGCTCCTTTGCAACCTGGATGACTAGAGGATTGAGTCACAAAAACCTCATGCACCTCATAATGGCAACGGTTTGAGTCACAACTTACAATGTTTAAGTTGTGTGATTGACCTTTCTCATGCACTAGCTGCACCTCTTTTTCTCTTTTTTGGCTCTAGAGACTCAAGTTCGCTCTTCTCAGTATATAAATATTTTAATATCATAAGAACTAGGGTATTACTTCACTTGGTCAAAGAAATTTTGGTTAGATTAGATCTAGGGTTCTGAGGGTGAGCTTTGGTATAATAGTAAGGTTGCTTCCTAGCGACTTGGGAGACGATGGCAATCATGGAAATAGTTTCTTTAAATATTTAAAGGTAAGGCTACATATATTGATCATCTTTAGACTTGGCGAGAACCTTGTGCACTAGGTATGCCCTTTTATTGGATCTAGGGTTCTACTATAATGCTAGGAGTAGAAGGTTAGTGCTACCATGATGATAGACATTTTCTAAACTCATCAAAGGACATAGGCAGTTAGGTCTAGGTCATGTTATTTTTCATTATATTATATGGTATTGGGTAATACAAGTTGGTAATTGGTATGTCACCTTTCTATTATTATACTGATAAGATCACATTTCTTCCCACGTTGGTTAGGGAAAGAAGTTATCTTTGTGTACCACCTTTGTATAACAGTTTGGGAGGAGTCAACTTTGGCTCTTTATTAGGCCTTTTGGCTCTCCAACTTTCTAACCAATGTTAAATCATTGATATCAATCCTGATACTGAGGAGCTTCCTAGGACTACCGACTGGTGGATCAACAATCCCAAGAAGCAAATGAATTTTTTTTGTTCTTGATCTTTTTTCTTTTTAATGGGCTCTATTCCCAAGAAGCAAACTAATGTTTTACTTTGTTTACTATTTTTACTTCTTTTTTCTTTTTTCATTCTCATTATCTTAATAAAATGAGTTACAAAGGTTTTTGTTTATTCTTTATGTTAAATAATGGATTAGAATAATGAGTTGGAATCTTTTTTTAGTTGATGATATATGGAACACACCAAGGTTAAAGAAATGAATATGGGAAGTCAAACACTTCACCAATTTTTTATATTTTTTTGTTTTCCAATTCATCAAAATCTCATTCCTGTCCATTGGATGTTTCTGGCTAATTTCTGGCAAATCCACCAATAAGGTCTAGAATGGACTGAAATTGGATTGAACTTTCTGAAATAACTCTGGATTAAAATGGCAAAAAAAATTCATGTAACCGACTCCAAATAGTTGTGACCAAATTTTGCAATATCATGTTGGCAGACTCTTGTATATGTGCTTGTTGTCATGGGTTAGCACCTTGGCAACTGTGATCTTTTTTTCCCCTTTTCTATCTCAAGTTTTAACCTAACCTTGTCAGATTTAATTGTACTGTACTACTGATGTCACATACCAGTCATCGCACCTTTTATCTTCGTGACCTAGTTGTACCATACGAGGACTTGCTTATAGTCGAGTGCTCTATCAGTATTGTAATATCAAAAACAAGTCGGTACTGCTATGTTGCCGTGAGATTACCATTTTACTGTTTGATATTTATAATGTTTAAGAAATCTCTGTATCAGTGAAGTGGGAGACATTAGACAACTTAGTTCAGGTATTCCTGGTGTGTGCTTTATTTTTATTCATGGTCGTCCATCGTCACCTTTGATGTCATATATGTCATCTAACTATTACATTAATTTTATGACAGGAATCTCATATACATTCTCTAATGAATGTACTTCGCTATTGCAATCTGGATGAGTCCCTTCAAGGAGAGGATAGCCTTGTTTGCAACAGTGCACTGGAGCGTGTATTCAAAACTAAGGAACTTGACTACATGAGTTACATAGTCCTGAGAATGTTTGAGAATACTGAGGTATATAAGTTCTATGTCAAAATTGATATGCTTTTGTGTACCTACTTGATTTAATGGAATAGGATAGCCTTTCCATGAAGATGAACACATTGGGATTTCTTGTTTCCTTTTTTTCTCATGTTGGGTTCTTCTAGTTTGAGATGTCATAGGTCCTTCAGAATATGTCAATAAGGCTTAAAAATTAAAGATTAGCAAAAATAATGACCTTTGTTATTTGGTGGAGTACAAAACAAGTACTTGAATCCTTTTTTGTTTTATTCCGTGTCTGGCATCCATAGCAATTGGAACAAGATAATGGTTATCCCATGAAATATCAGCATTTGTTTAAACTCTTTATCACAGAGCTGTTAGAAAGTCTAATATTGATTTGAATCTGTTACTATTAGGATTATGTATTTGTTCTCAGTATGATTTTCTGAAAAAGGTTTTCTAGCAAAATGGTGCATACAAAGAACATATGAGGGCGAAAGTCCAAATTTTTAACTAATGCACTGTTTGAGCCAAGTCATGCCTGTGATGGCCAAAAATTGCCAGTCGGCCAACTGGTTAACCTCCCTGCAAAAATATATCAAACTTGTACAATTCTCAGGTATTTAAAGAAGGATCTATATTCACCTAGGTGTACTCCAGTCATCACTTTTCAATATGTCAGTCGGGATGGCAGAATAACTTTAAAAAAGTGTGTGTATGTTCATCCTTGATGCCCATGACATGTTTCATTGGATCTGAGAGCGTGTGTACGATCATCAATGTGATATTTTTGCATTAATTATGATCATTCAATCTCAGGTGGCACTGGAAGATCCAGAACGGTTTCGGATGGAGATGACATTCAGTCGAGGTGCAGATCTAAGTCCTCTAGAGGTAATCTGCTAATCTCCTTTCGTGGATCCAGGAAGCAATACTAATTATTCAAGGATGTCGTTGAGCTTCTCATGTATGAAAAAAATTGCTAACTCATTGAAGTTCTCTCTCTCTTCTATAAAGCAGAATCATGATGGGGATGCCGCGTTGCTTCATCAAGAGCACACTCTCCCCATAATGGGACCTGAGAGGTTGCTGGAAGCAGGCTCCTACCTGACACTGGACCAGTTTGAGAAAATGATCCACCCATTTGCAATGCCCGCAGAGGACTTCCCACCCGCCGCAACTCCCCAGGCCTTGGCAGACTATTTCTCGAAGAGTGCAGGAGTCTTTGAACGATTGGTTAATCTGTGGCCTTTCAATAAGGGCACCAACACTAATGTAAGACAATAATTCTTCCATATATTGTAGGGCATCAACTAGCATTATTAGTATTTCATGCAGGAGAAACAGCATAGTTGTGTTCATGTAATCTTTCCTGCTCAATTTTGTCTTCCATATGCCTTCCCGGCGGATCTGGAAAGGAAGTTTTGAAGTTTTCATCAGCGTAGATGTGAACTGTTCGTCCCAACTGTGTAGGTGTGTGCTGTGTATACCAATTGTTTATACGGTTATTTTTCTTAGGCGAAATTATTACTCTGTACTTCATATGCTTAGGTCAATCCTGTTGTTTTACTTCGCTTGCTTGCAGCAATGCATGTATTAGTCGACTCTTTTTTCTTCTTTTTTTTCTCTTTCTTCCAACACCTATTGTTCATACAGATGATACATCAAACAGTAAGTTTTGAGGTGGGCTTCTTCCACCCCCCCGCTTATTAAATGCCCCACGAGATACTGCAAAATTATGATATGTGGCTCCGACAAGTGATGCCAACAAATCCTGTTAAAGAATTCCTGTTGAGAATGCCACGAGTGAAGTGCAACAAATCCAGGATGCCAAAATTGGAGTGGCGGGGGTAGCACGCTGCCTTAGTGTGGAGAGCGTCGAGTCAGTCGCAATGACCGTCAAGATAAATCCAAGCTTCACCGTGGCCTCGGGTAAAGCGGTCCCGATCAAAACAACGTTAGCAGCAACAAGCTACCTAAATGGGCAATGACATAAAACATAAAATAAGAATACAAACTAACTATATTTTTATTATTTAGATGTTACAGCGTAAAATACATGATATTTTTGCCATTACATTCGTGTATGAATGCCATTACGCTTCTATGAAATCATGTTAGAAATATGTCAAATTTGAATATAAAATCACTAAATTGATACAAATGGCAAAAGTTACAGATTTACTCTTCTCGTGTTATTTATCATCTATTGTGAGAGTTTTGAGATAAAATGGATAATATTTATAATAATCACTCTCATAAATTGTCATTCTTATACTCATTTTTAAGGTCATGTTGAAAACATGCAAAATTTGAATATAAATATTCATAAATTTATACAGACATATAAAATATATAAATTCCTTATTGCGATATTCTTACTCCACCATTGTAAAAATTTTCAAAAATTGAGGTAATTAATATTTATGTTGTTACATCAAACGTTGTTATCCTAGTTTAGAAAATCTTGTTGAAAATGTGTAAATTTTGAATATAAATATTCCTAAATCCACATCAAATAAAAAATAATTAAATATTTAGATGTTATTTTGAATATATTTAGATGTTATATATATAACATTATTATATATATATATATGTTAGATGTTATTTTGAATATATATATATATATATATATATATATATATATATATATCTTGAATGTAAATATCCTTAAATTTATAAATAAAAAAAAGAAAAGTTTAGCTCCAATATGATAAAAGATGAGGAGAAATCAAAAGGGACAACAGTAACCTCAAAACCCTTAGAATAAAAAATAAAAAAAAAGTCCTCTAGTTGATGAAGATTGACAATAAAGAGAACCCCATCAAGATGATGCATATAGAAGGCTCAGTTAGGCAGGATGAGTCCAACAATATCAATAGATCAAAGTAAAATCTTCAACCTACGTAGAAAGAATAAAAAGTCTTAAAACAAAATTCAATGGGATGTGAATTACCTAATCAAAGAAGCTATTGATTAGGGATAATCTAGCAGAGTTCAAGTCGAGCTCTAACTCAGCCTAACTAGAATTTCAATCAGACTTTAATTCAATCTTTTGATCAAACCAAACCAAGATTAAGCTAAAATTCAAGCTCAAAGAAATATAAGAGGTTTGGGCCGACCATATTAGATCCAGCTCTAAGTCATAAATATATTAGAACTTATTATGACTCTTCAATTCCTAAAAGCATTAAGACTCTCCAAGTTCTAAAAGCATTATATGACTCTCTAAATCCTAACCTAGTTACTGCTCCACCCCTCAATGATTATAAAACATGATTATCAAACAAGGGTGCGACCTTTGAAGAAACATAAGAAGTTAACTAGCCCTGGCAATAGAGTAAGAGAAGCTCTAAAGAAGAGAAGTAGAGAGAGAGAGAGAGAGAGAGAGAGAGAGAGAGAGAGAGAGAGAGAGAGAGATTAATGAAGCTTGCATTGGTGCATCCTCTTTAATTTTGTAGTAGCTTCTTCCTCTTCTTCCCCATATTGTTGTAGTAGCATGTAGTAGAGAATCCGTCCAAGAAGACAATCTCTTCAAGTCATCAGCAGAAAGAGGAGAGATCAGTTGCCTAGGTGCAGCAGTAGCCAACCTCGACATTGACCAGAACCTACCTTTCAAGCTATGGCAAAACTTTACGGTGGAGATCCATTTTCAATTATAGCTTCACCCTCATCTTCGACCCTTCCGACAAGTTGAAGGCCTCAACATCTTCTTAACCCTCCATCGTAGCCTTACGACAAGGTCTTGATAGTAGAAAACCCATCGAAGTAGCAACAACCACTTCTACTGAGAAAAACTATTTAGCTTAGGGTAGAATTTTCATTTGTTGCAGAACCAATGCTTCATCAGTGTCCTTGTGTGAAAGGTGTTCTGAAACACCAACTATGACTTAACCTAAAGGAGTGTGAATTTGGATAAAAGAGACCACATCAACCTTGGCTTTATTATTAGAGGACGAAAAATCTAGATTGACCCTAACAAGGTTAAGGTGATCCGAGAGTGGTTGAAATCGAGGACAATCACGAAAGTTCAAAGCTTTCTAGGCACATATTAATACCTACATAAGTTCATTCAAAACTTCTTCGTTCTTATAGCTCCTTAACATTCCCTTACCAAGGCAGATCGAAGATTTGAGTGGATGAAAAATCATGATAATGCGTTTCACATGTTAAAGAGGAAAATCGACGAGGTCTTCATGCTAGTTTTATTGAATTTGCAACGATTATTCGAGTTGGAGGTGAACACATCGAGATATGCAGCTGAGGCTGTTTTGATGTGAGATGACTGACCTGTGGCATATCACTCCAAGATGTTTCAAGGATCTTAGAAGAATTATTTGATATTTAACAAATATATACTCACATTACATCAAGCAATCAAACATTGGCATGTATATCTCCTATCGAAGGAGACATTCATCTATACCAACTATTGACTACTTTAATACCTTCAAATGTAACCTAAAATATAATAATTTAACTTAGTGACTAAGTATAAAAAGAAAGTTCAAAATAAGCTACATGACATGTTATTTTGACCCCCAATTATGAGTCATTATTTGTTTGTGCATATACAGGTTATAACTAGTTTTTACGAAGATTATATAAACATGTACATAGCAAACCCATAATTCAAAGACATTAAAGAGAGCGTCAAAGTGAGAATTGATATGGAATTTATGCTTCGAGAAGGACTGTTCTACAAAGGTACTTAATTTTATGTACCGAAAAAAGTCAATCTCATAAATTTGATGCGAGAAGTACACTCGTTAATAGTCACAAGATACTTTGGTGTGAATAAGACTTTAATAAACCTATAGTTATATGTTTATTAGCCTCGAAGTAATAAGACATAGCTCAATTTGTTTGGGGACATATACTTTGCAGCACTTTAAAGTCTAATTGAAAATTGGGGCGATACACTCTATTACTCATATCTATGACAAGATAGGGACACAATCCTCTTTGTGAGGGTCAATAGGTTCTCAAAGATAGTGTTACTCATGTCTTGTGAAAAGATAATCACTGAAAGAGTAACCTAATTATTATTTTAACATGTGTGGGAATACTTTGATCTTTTGAGTTCCATTATTCGACCATGGTGGGTGTTTCTTGAGCGTCTTTTAGAGTAAAACTTTGGACTACGATAGACATCAAATTGAAAAAGGGCACATCCTTCAATTTGTAAATTGATGATCAATTGTAGCATTGAACTATACTATGGTTCATCTCGAGGATATAACTCTTAACATCCAAAAACATGGAGTGAAAGTCTACCATACCTTTAATTTGCTTTCAATTAGGTGGTGCATAGTTTTACCAACAAATCACCATTCAAGGTATGCTTGGGTTATGTAACCCAAAGATATTTTGATTTATAGTTTATGATTGATTCAGAGTCATCTCTCTCCAACAAAAGCAATAGAATATAACAAGCCCACAAATTTCTAGAGAATATCTACGAGGTGCATAAAGAAGTTGAGAGGCAACTTCAACAAAGCCAACAAAAGTATAAAGAACAACATGTTCAACTTTGTATCAAAGAACAATTCCATGAAGGAGACATTACGTCGCTACACTTTGGAAAAGAATAGCCAAAAGGAGGAAAGAAGCTATAGTTATTACTATATGGATCATTTAAAATCTTGAAGTAGATTAGAGATAACATATGCCAACTCGAGTTGCCACATTACATGGAGATATACTTGATTATAAATATCGAGCCTTTGATGCTAGACAATGAAACGAATGAGATGTTGCCATCAATTGAAGACTTGGTAACCGGCCAAGAAAAGTTCCTTAAAGAAGACACTATCATTGAGAGAAAATCCACTGCCACTTGACGAGGCATCAAAGTTGTTTTCTGAATCAGACGCAGAGGGGGCAAATACCAAGTGTAACGAGATAGTTCTCTGAAGAAGCTGCTAAAGCAAAATTTTTTCAACTTTGAAGTGAGATTCAATAGGAGGCAAATTGCATAATTAGAGGAGCCATAATCATGATCAAGCTCATCAACCCTCAACTGAGCCTTGAAAGCCTCACAACTTAGCCGAACTCAAGCCAAGGCTCCAAGGAGCCTTCGTCCAACTCAAGACTAGATTTAAATATACTTAACTCAATTTCAATTCTAATAAAATTAGGATTAGGGTAGCCCTTAAGTTGACTAGGGTAACCATAAAGGAAGAGCGACACAACTCTTGTTAGTTATAGGTACTCTACGAGCTAATCACATGAGTGATGACACATGTAACATACTGCGTAAATCTCTTATGATTACTAGTATTTTCTCATATTATCTAGATGTATATTGTGATGTCCTTGGATCTATGCAATGGGAATCAGATCATGATGAGATCGTGATAATAAGATAGATTCGCCTTTAAACATAAACTCTAAATAATCCCAATCATAGATTACTCGAGAGGGACATATAGATTAGTGTGCTGTATACTCATCTATATAATGGAGGTGGCTAGTCTTAGAGCTACTCATGTGGGGACACTAAAGATATAGTGTAGGTACTCATTAGAGAATGAGTTCACTAATTGATCCACATACGGAATGTTAGATGGTTAATAATACTTAACGTTAGATAGTGATTCCGTAGTCTCAATTGTGTGTTTGGTCTTTAAACTTGAAACACCAAAGATGTCTTGTATGAGTACTCCATTCTTTGATGCCGGACTTATAGGTTTAGAAGTTTCAGATCTGGTATAATCAGTTCTCGAGAATGATAGCCAACCTTACAAAGGTAATTGAGTGTCAATAAAAGATCATCTACTATCAATATCATGAGAAGAATATTTTGTGTTCTTGCTTAGGTAAATCCCTGATCAGGGTCATTCGGATTGAGAGAGAAAGAGTTCTCTAGGAGAATTTGATTAGAGCGAGATTTGAGAGGAAACTGTATGGGCCTGACATCACCATACCCGATATACGATCTCTGGAATATTAGATAGATGAGGGACTATAAGTACATAGAAACTGAGGATAGATAGGTCTAAAAGATTAGATTCCCCTACATCATCTAGGGACTGCAGTGTAGTAGCCTAGTACGTCCATAGTTGATAAGTCAAGTGAATTATTATGGAGATAATAATTCACCGAGTCAAAAGGAGTTCTGACAGATATGACTCATGGCCAGCTTGATATTGGGCCTAGAGGGTGCTAGTTATAGGTGCCCTACAAGCCAATCACATAAGTGATTGCACTTGTAACACGCTGCATCAATCTCTTTGCTTATGATTATTAGCATTATCTTACATTATCTAGATGTATATTGTGATGTCCTTGGATCTGTGCAATGGGAATTGGATCGTGATGAGATTACGATAATGAGACTGATTCACCTTTGATATGGGTAATAAATGGAACATGATGTCAGCCCGCACCGCCTGCATCCGGATGACGTCTTCTGTCTCCATCGCAACCGGTTGTAGCCCACGTTAACCGACAGAGGTGACGCCACCCGTTCCGCACAGCCCGCATAACTATCGAGGCACGTCACCATCCTGCAGGGGGCAGGTCCTCGGCACGCTGACATATGCAATCAGAGACGTAGCATCACAATTACAGCCAAGGGAGCAGTCTGGCTCATAAAAACCGAGGTAGACCAACGTAAGTGGGGAGGGGTAGAGCACTCAGAAAAAAGGAGAGATCCCTTCAAGGTAGCCTGATCTAACTTGATCGTCGGAGGGGTCGGGCGGAGCTCCCCCCGACCCAACCTTTTTTGCAGGAACAAAGGCGGAGCCCCGGGCATCGAACGCAGTCCGAAGCCTTCCTCCCCGAACGGTGGACGCTACCCCTTTGTCACCCCGACCGGCTTGAAGCCCGGACCGAAGGATCCCCGCATATCCGAACCCGAACCAGGCCGCTTTGGTCCCGAGGCCACGGCGTAAAGTTGAATTACCCATTAGTTTGGTGCTAGAAGGAGGGCCCGAATGGCAGGGGATCACCAGACCAATCAAGACGAGCGCGGCGACGAGGGGTTTTACCCGGCGGGGGCCCCTCTCGAACGTCCCCACCCTGGTGAACCGAGGGCGGACGACCCCGTCGCAACCTCGGAACATTATTGGCAGTTGTTCAACGACCCGGGATTGCTTCCGCCCGACGGCGCCTCAGCCGTCCCGCCGCCCGTGACTGCCGAAGCCTTCTAGGACCTGACTCACCAGGTCCGAGCTGTTGCAGAGATGGTGTAAACCTTCGTCCCGCTCCTTTCTCGGCCGACGAACCTGCCAGAGGTCCAACAGCGCCAGCAGCCCGAGCCCCCCACTCAGGCTTACATGACACCCTCGGTCTTCCCCGCCTCGCCGTCGGCCCGACCGGCTCTAGGTAGAGAACGAGCCACGGGAATCCTTGACGATCGACTCGAACCCGAGGTGGTATCCTCGGATTCGACCGACTCTATCTGAGCCCAGCTCCGCTTCGTCGGTCAGCAATTGGACGAAGTACAAAGGGAGATTCGTAAATCAAAAGAGGAGTAGAGGGAGGACCCTTGCCGGGGATCCCCGTTTGTGATGGAAATACAAGAGCAACCAGTGCCACCGAACTTTCAACTTCCCTCTATTGATGCGTACGACAGCGCCACTGATCCGGCGGACCACGCTGCGACCTTTCGAGCCCAGATGGCATTGTATGGGACCGCTGACGCCCTGATGTGCCGGGCGTTCCCCACGACTTTAAGGGGGCCAGCCCGTGCCTGGTATAGCACTCTGAAAGGTGGGACAATTGCCTCTTTCGACTAGCTGGCCCGAGAGTTTGAGCTCCACTTCCTGGCGCATGCTCGGCCGAAGCCCTCTATCGCCCTCCTCCTCGGACTGAATCAAAAGGAGGGCAAATCTCTCGCCCACTTTATAAATCGTTTCACTACTAAAATCCGGAGCCTGCCGGGCGTTCACCCTTCCTTGCTAATGCAAGCATTCATGGTGGGACTGCGCCCCTTTAGATTTTTCTGGTCTCTCGTCGAGCGCCCCCCCAACGCGATGTCGGAAATGCTTCAGTGGGCCTACCAGTACATCTCAGCGGAAGCCTGGATGTCCGGGAGGCAGGAGGAGCTCAAGAGGGGCCGGCCGGAGCCTCCCGAGGCACCACCAGCAACCGAGACGCGAGATGGACCGTCTGAACCGCCCGTCTCAGCCCCTCCACTCCCCGCCTTGGGTACGTCCCGAACACAAGTATTTCTCCAAATAAAGGAGAAGGGGATGCTTAGACCCTCGGCCCCGATGACAAGTCCGCGGCAGCTGGCGGACCGGACTCGGTAGTGCCGTTTCCATCGGCAGCAAGGACATGATACTGAGGAATGTCGCGTGCTGAAGTGACAAATCGAAGAGCTGATTCGCAGGGGACACTTGGACCGGTATCTCCGACCAAATGAGGAGTCATCCCCTCGCCCCAAGGGGCCCGTCGAGCGACACATAGATGTGATCACCGACGGCCCGGCGTCTGGAGGAGTCAGCACGTTCGGGCGAAAGGCATATGCCAGCGCCGCTGCGACCGAAGAGCTCAGACGCGCTCCTAAGCCGGAAATCACATTTCCGGCCGAGCGACCCGAGCAACCCGAGCACGACAACGCGTTGGTGATTTCTGCTAGGGTGGCCAATGCCCAGGTGAAGAGGGTTATGATCGACATGGGAAGCTCCGCCGACATACTCTACCTGGACGCCTTCCAGAAGCTCGGGTTGTCCAGGGACGCCATGAAGCTGATGCATTCGGCGCTCACTAGGTTTATCGGAGATTCGGTTTCGCCGTTAGGGGCAGTCACACTACCCTTGACCCTCGGGGATGCACCGAGGATGAAGACGGTGATGGTGACTTTCCTGGTAGTCGACCTACCCACTGCCTACAACGCAATTTTGGGGCGACCTACCCTCAATAAAATCAGGGCGGTCGTCTCGACTTACCACCGAACCATGAAGTTCCCGACCGACGCTGGAGTTGGAGAAATCTGAGGAATTCCCCATGACTCCAAATAATGTTACCTGACGACGGTCTCCCTGCACAAGAGGGGAAGGTTCGACCAGCCGCTGGTAGACCCCCAGGAGACGAAGAGGCCAACCCAGCATCCCGAGCCGACAAAGCCCACCATCGACGTACCCCTGCTGGGGAGTCGTCCCGATCGGACGATCAAAGTCGGCTCGGAGCTCCCAGAGCAGGAGCAGACTCAGCTCATCAACCTCCTCCAGGAGAATGCCGACGTCTTTGCCCGGTCGCCAGCCGATATGCCGGGCATCGACCCTAAGGTATCCCAGCACCACTTTGTGCATCTCCCCTAATGCTCGACCAATAAAGCAGAAGCCTCGGCGACTGGCTCCCGAGCGACAGCTAGCTATCCGAGAGGAGGTGGAACGACTCCTAGTGGCAAACTTCATCGAGGAGGTCAAATACCCACGATGGTTATCAAATGTAGTCCTCGTTAAGAAATCCAATGGGAGCTGGAGGATGTGCATGTCCAAAGGATTGCTACCCCCTTCCAAGGATTGACCAGTTGGTCGATGCCACTGCCAGACATGCTTATTTTTCATTTATGGATGCCTTCTCCGGCTACAACCAGATTCGGATGGTGCCCGAGGATCGGGAACACATGGCTTTCCTCACCAGCCAGGGGATCTATTTCTATAAGGTTATGCCATTCGGATTGAAGAATGTTAGAGCCACCTACCAGAAGACCGTGAATAAGATGTTCGCCTCTCAGATAGGGAGAAATCTGGAAATCTATGTCGATGACATGATCGTAAAGAGCCGCACAGGCCCGACTCATCTGATGGATCTGGCCGAGACGTTTGCCACACTGAGGAAGTACGACATGCGCCTCAATCCTGCCAAGTGCGCCTTCGGTGTCAGCTCGGGTAAGTTTCTCGGGTTCATCATGCATGAAAGGGGAATCGATGCGAACCCCGAGAAGGTCCGAGCTGTCATTGACATGCAAGCACCCCGGACGGTCAAGAGCCTTCGGTGCCTTAATGGGAGGCTTGCTGCATTGTCACGGTTCTTGTCCCGCTCGGGCGACCGATGCCTTCCCTTCTTCCGAGCTCTGAAGAATCCGAAGAACTTCTAATGTATGGCAGAATGCGAGGAAGCCTTCGCGCATTTGAAACAACATTTGGCCGCCCTTCCTCGCCTCGCCTCGGTCTCCCCCCGAGAGTGCCTCAGCATCTACCTAGCCGCCTCCCAGCACGCAGTGAGCTCCGTACTAGTCAAGGAGGACTCTAGAGAACAGCTACCAGTCTATTATCTAAGTCACATCCTGAAAGGGCCCGAAGAGCAGTATCTGCCCATCGAGAGGCTGGCGCTAGCACTCGTGTTGGCAGCTCAAAAGTTGTATCTGTATTTTCAGACCCACTCGATTGAGGTAATCACTGACCAACCCCTTCGACAAGTTTTATCGAAGTTTGACGTGGCAGGTCGCCTCCTCAAATGGTCGGTGGAGCTAGTGGAGTTTGACTTACAAGTACAAGCCGAAGCGCCATCAAAGCACTGGTGTGGATCGACTTCATATCGGGCCGACCGCCCGAGGGCGGGGTTCCGAACAGACTGAAGCAGAATGGGTCTTGCGAGTAGATGGGTCATCTGGCTCGACGGGCGTGGGAGCAGGGCTAGTGTTGCAAGCCCCCGACAGGCGCACGTTTGAACGCTCCTCGCCCGACTGCGGCCACCAACAATGAGGCGGAATACGAAGTGCTCCTGGCGGGTCTCAGATTGGCCGCCGAGATGCAAGTGGGTGCAATGTGCATTCTCACCGACTCGCAGCTCGTCACTGAGCAGCTTGGCGGCGGATACGAAGCCCAGGACCCGACCATGGCAAAATACCTGGCAGAGGTAAGAGCCCTTGCCACCAGCTTCGTTCGTTTTATGTTATCTAGAGTGCCTAGAGATCAGAACGAGCGAGCGGATACACTTGCAAAGTTGGCTTCAAGATCGACCCCCGAAGAGAGAGCCAAAGTTGAGGAGCTTCCTTTCCGCGCCATTGCCACCGTCGCAGTGGTCGAGCTCGGTGTCCCGACAACGTGGGTTCAGGAAATGCTGTAATATAAGCGGGATGGCACGCTCCCTCCTGACGAGGCCGCAGCCTGACGTCTGTGTCGTACCCAGGCCTGGTACTGCGAGGTCAGCGGTCGACTATATAGGAGGTCGTTCTCACGCCCTCTCCTACGCTGCTTGGACCCTGATGAGGCTAAATCAGTTCTAGCCGAGGTCCATGAGGGGATTTGCGGGGAGCACATAGGCGGTCGTACTTTGGCGTTCAAGGTACTCCATCAAGGCTATTACTGGCCCACCCTGTATCAGGATGCGAGGGCCTACGTGAGACGGTGCGATGCGTGTCAGCGACACGTGAGAGCTACTTGGCACCCGGCGGTCCCGCTCACCCCCATGGATTGCGCGTGGCCCTTCACTTAGTGGGGGATGGACCTCCTCGGGCCTTTCCCCCCGGCCTCAGGGCAGCGGAGATGCATCATTATCGGCGTAGACTACTTCACCAAATGGGTCGAGGCTGAGCCACTGGCGACGATCACGGAGCCCCAAGTGGAGCGGTTCGTGTGGAGAAACATTGTGACCCGGTTCAGATTACCCAGGATCATTATTACCGATAACGGAACTCAGTTCGCCAGCGCCCGATTTAGGGAGTTCTGTGCGAGCCACCAGATACAACTAAGGTTCAGCTCGGTGGCTCATCCCCAAACTAATGGCTTGGTAGAGGTAACTAATCGATCAATCTTGGACGGACTTAGGAGGAGGACCCTCGTGGCCCGATCTAGCTGGGTCGATGAGCTATCGAGTATCCTATGGTCCTTACGGACAACACCCAAAATAGCGACCAGGGAGTCTCCATACAGTCTGTTGTTTGGCACCGAGGTTGTCCTACCAGCCGAGGTGATTGTCCTCACTCCCCAGGTAGAAGCCTTTGAGGAAGCAGCGTCGGCTGAAGGGCTACGAGCCGGGTTGGACCTGCTCGAAGAGCGCAGAGCCGACACACACCTGAAAGCCCTCTCTTATAAAAGGGCCATCGCCATGAGTTACAACAAGAAAGTCCGCCCTCAACCGATCAGATTAGGTGACTTGGTCCTGCGCAAGTCTAAGGTGAGCGACCCGACCCGGGCACGTGGTAAACTCGCTCCCCGGTGGGAAGGACCCTACCGCATCATCGAGGTCGTCCGAGCGGGAACGTTTCGACTCGAGACGATGTCGGGTCACCTATTACCGAGGCCGTGGAACGTTTAGAACCTTAGAAAATATTTTGTGTAAGCGTCATAATGATGAAGGCAAGACAAACGAGAATTGGGAGAAAAATCTTTGTTTATTTTAGTAGGAACGGGGTTACAAGACCCGATCGACTTACAGACCGACTGACCCCTTAGAGAAGGTTACAAAATCTACAAGACTATTTCAAGTCTTCGGGGCCTCTAAGCTGTCGTCGAAAGGAACCTCATCGGGCATGCTCACCTCCAGGTCCTCGGGACAGGAGGTAAAGGGACCCTCCTCCACCTCGAGACCGGGATGGCGCACTCGGAAACGGGCTAGAGCTATCCGGTATCCATATTCATAGGATACCTGCCCCGTCCGAGTCAGCCCGAGTTCGAACCCCTCAGACTTCTTGTAAGCCTCGAGGAGTTCCTTGTCCTTCTCTAGACGAAGACGCCTCTCCTCGGCAAGGGCCTCATATTGAATCTCAGATTTTGATGATGAAACTAATTGAGTGTGTTTTGTTGTTTAACTGCGTATTGAGTTACGCAGGTCTACTATCAATCAGGATTAGACAATTGACGCTGGAGGAATTGACGTTGCGCCGGAAGTAATCACGTCAGGATATTGGATGTCGAGCTGGAGGTTCGGTCGACTATCGGTAGGAGGCTTCGTACGTCGGGCATCGGGCCAAGAAGTGCGGAGTTGCACCATGGATATCGGGGTTGCAGAGGTCAACCGTCGATTGGACAACAAGCCGCAAGAGAGGGCGATGTGCCGAAGGATCAGACGAAGCGTCGACCAATGATGTGCCGGGCAACTGCATGTCAATTCGCATTGTAATAACTATCTAGATCGAAGTAGAGTGTTTGGTGTTGTTTGTGCAGGAGTAACTACGAAAGGGATGAAGACGTGAAGCGAAACCAAGGGCCAAAGGCAAGTGCGATGGATCGTTGGGAGTTCGAGTGTTCAATGGAAGTCCGAAGATTCGTTGGGAGTGCTGCCGAAACCGGCCGAGAACGAGTAGGGAGCTTACCGAAAAGTTTTCGAAAGTTTACTGGAAGGTTCGTCGGAAGTTCGCGGAGCTTGCCAAGAAAGATCAGAGCTTGCCAAAGAAGCTCGGGGGAACTCGCCAAAATCATCGTGGAATCCGAGAGGTTGCCGGGAATCCGCAGGATGGTTTCCGAGGGATCGTCGGAAGACCATCGGAAGTTCACCGAAAGCTCGCCGAAAGAAGACTTGACTTGCGGACTTTGTAATAGCTTAGGAATGTCTTTAATTTCGTAGTTAGCACATCAATTTGGGTTAGGATTAGAGGTTAATCCTTTAACCCAAGTATGGGCCCATTGGGCCTTGTTCGAACGATTTGGGCGAGTTTTCGGCCTAAACCAAGCGTTGATTTGTGCTTTGGGCGGTGGCACCGCCTTCAAAGACTCGACAAAGCGCATGCATGTATGCTACGTGCATGGTGTCAGAGTTCGGATCAGAGCCGGTACTATAGCCCGACTCTGTGAGCAGTGAGTACCGCCTGGTGGGGTGGTAGCATCGCCCGGCTCATCGTAGCTGCAGCTCTGAGCTGGCCACTCTTGTAGCTAGCGGTAGCACCACCCCAGTTACTATAGCGAGCGGTAGCACCGCTTTGGTGAAGCGAGCACCGCTTGGGTGTGTCGATCTGCCACAGATCGATGAAAGAAAAACTCAAAAGATTCAAATTTTTGGTTCCAAGTTTGGGCTCCAAATTTGAATCACTTTGAGGCTTATAAATACCCCTTCTTTCTCAGCTGAAAGTAGAACCCTTTTGAGAAGTTAGAATTTTAGTTTTAAGTCTTGAAAAGTCTTATTCTTGCTAAGTGTTCACCTCATTCTTCTTGTGAAATCTTGTAAGAGTGTGAACCACTTGTAAAGGGTTGTAAGAGGGGTATTTGATCCTTCCCCTTCAAAGGATTTGGTAGTGGAAGAAGGGAGCCTCATCGGATAAGGCTTCGGAAGTGGATATAGGTCACTTTGACCGAACCACTATACATCGCTGCGTCTTGATTGTGTGAGTGTTTAAATTTCTATTTTATCTCTTTACTTTGCTACAAGCCTTTACTTTACGTACTCCACTTCCTTTTCATCTTCGTACGCATGCTTTAAAGTTAAAACGCAATCTTTCCGGGTTCAAACGAAACGTTGCTTTCATCGTACGAAGTTTTTGAAGCTTGTTTTAAATCGCTGAAAAATCTATCGTTTTATCCGCTGCACTAATTCACCCCCCCCCCCTCTTAGTGCCGCTCGATCCCTAACAATTGGTATCAGAGCCACGTTTCTTTCTCTTTCGGATTTACACCCGTGAGAAATGGCTCTAAATGGTTTTCAAGAGGGCTTTTCGGTTTTTCGTCCACCGTTCTTTAACGGTTCAGACTACACATATTGGAAAACTCAAATGAGAGTTTTTATGCTTTCAATAGATTTGGATTTGTGGAATATCATTGAAAATGGTTTTCAACCTTCCTCTAAACCGACGAACGAATGGTCGGTTTTGGAGAAAAGGTCTTTTTCTTTAAATGCAAAGGCTATGAATGCCTTATTTTGCGCTTTAGATAAGAACGAGTTCAATAGGATTTCAATGTGTGAAACGGCTTTCGATATTTGGCGAACTCTTGAAATCACGCACGAAGGAACGAATAGAGTCAAAGACTCGAAAGTTAATATTTTGATGCATGATTTTGAGATTTTCCGAATGGCACCAAATGAGACTATCAATGACATGTTCTCCCGTTTCTCGGATGTCATCAATAGTCTAAACGCTCTTGGTAAATGTTTTTCAGATTTTGAACTCGTAAACAAGATTTTAAGATCTCTTCCAAAAAGATGGGATCCGATAATAACCGCAATACAAGAAACAAAAGATCTAAATAACTATCATATTGATGAACTTATTGGGTCTTTAAAGACCTATGAAATGAGTTTCTTGGAACGTTTAGAATATCATGAACATGATGAATATTTGAACCACCTTCTAAAGAACAAGAAGGTTTTTGAATATCGGACAAATGAATGCCACTTGAGTGATGACTCAAGTGATGAGGACAATGAGGACATTGAACACATAACAATGAATGTTAACAAGTTTATTAAACAAAAATCTAAAATGAATAATGAACTTGAACGGAGGATTATTCCAAAGAAGAAGAAGAAGACTTGTAAAGAAATATCAAGTAAAGATGAGGTGAAAAGGGCTTTGACGATTTTCGATAATGAGGTAAGTAACTTAACTCCCTTGAGTTGTTATGAAATTACAACTTTTTTTTTCTTGAGTGCTTAACTTAGTTAGTAGGAAATAAAATTTCATTTTATGTTTTTCCTTTCTAGGATTTTTGAAAAGTAAAAATTATGAATGATATTTGCATGATTTGTGATATTGCCTAGAATTAATCCATACATGTGTATCTTGATGTTTTTAATTGCTTTTCATGATGCTTGACGATTTTATATCATGCATGAGCTTTTAAAGTGTCATATTGTGATGATGAAACTTATTTTTCGAATTTATAAATAGATGCATGATTTTGTCAAAAATTTGAACATGGCTTTTTAACATAAAAATTGAAAGTGTGCTATCATTTTTATGTATTTGGTCTTGACGATTTTATGATTAAGCTTGTGTTTTATTTTGATACATGTTTTCATAAAAATTTTGAATATGCTCACATCAAATTGCTTAAAATGAAAATGTATTTTTTCTCATTCTATTGAGGTGAATGAATTCATGTTATGAGTCTTGTGAATCTCATAAAAATAAACATGATGAATATTTTAAAAAATGTGCCTCATGTTTTCGGTCTTAATGATTTCTCTTGAAACATGCTCTTTGGACCTATATGAAAAATATGAGTATACTCATATGAACGTCAAATCACTTGAAATGGAACACATAAAAAAAGGAGAAATTGTACTATCATGATGCTTTACGTGTAATGCTTTTGGTCTTAATGGGCTAAATGACAACTTGTATTTAAAATTTATACAATGATGACTTCCATATAAATATTTGAACATACATTATGAAATCATCATTGAAATGAAAATATTAGAAGTTTGTTATCATGCTTAATGACCTTGTGATATCATATCTTGATGACAAACTCATGTTTCGATTTTAAATTTTGATACTCATCTTTTGAAACATAAGTACACTTACATGAAACAAATAACTTAAAATGAAACACATTATCATGATATATTGAAACTCATGTCTTGAAATAATGTGTTACATTTTTGTCTTGATAATGCCTTATGAGATTTTGCCTTTACATCTTGAACTTTCATGCTTATCTTGGTATATAAAGACAAGGCATATTTAGATGAAAAAATTACTTGAAAAGAGAATTTTCCAAATGAAATATAACTTATCTCTTGTTTCACGAAACTATGGTTTTGAATTACTTTTATGAGATCCTCATCTTGATAACTTGAGTTTTTATCTCTATATTCTCTTATGTTTCTCCCATGTTATATGAAGAAAAATATAAATTATTTTCTCTTAACTTATTGATACTCAATTTGAGAAAATATGTTTTGATGATTGAAACATTGTATGTGCAATTTGAACTTTTCTCTCATGTTTCAATACCACTTTGTATGCTTCATGACATGATAATTGAAATATTGATGTAGACTTTTGATATATCACTTGTCATGATTAATGCATATAGCTAGCATTTTAAATCTCTAAAATGATTTTGATTATGGGTTTTGAGTTGACAAATTGAGCTTGAATGATTTTTCTTTTAACGATTCTTGAATCTTTTGGAATTATGACTTGTTAAGACATATTTAATGCTTGAATCAAGTTTTAAAAGATTTCATTTAGCTATAAAGAAATTTTATTGAAATCATGATCTTGACAACTATGACTTGAAACTCTTTATAAATCAAGATCTTTTACCATGCTCCTTCCGTCTTATCAAAAGAAAATTCTTTAAATGAAATGTAACTTGTCTTTTGATTTCTCGGAATTTAATACTTGAATTTTTATGAATTCGTGTCGTGATTCTTATGAAATATGATCTTGGTAAAAAAATTCTTATGTATGAATAAAGATCTTGTGTTTGATCTCCTAAGACTTCCACTTGTTATTTCCTAAAAAGGAGACTTGTCAAAATGATTCGTGAACCTTTTGATTTATGACTTTTGGATTCATGACTCAAGATTGAAGATTGAAACATTATATGCTAAAATTAATTTTTTATTATTCAATACTTCCTTGAATGCCTTATGTGATGATTGAAAATTTGATGAAAAAGAAATGTGCTTAATATTTGAATCATTGATTCATTCTTTTATCATGGCTTAAAAATGAATGAAAAGAAAATATGTTAGCACTTGTAATCATGATTTGATCCTTAATATTGATATGCTTTTATATATCATGATTCTTGGTTGTATGACATTTATCTTGAATTAAAAATTGATAAATATGAATCTAGATCTTACTAAAATGAAAAGTTATGAATCATGGATGATATCTTTTGGTTTTGATTCTTGTTGAATTTACATATTGATATCCTTCATGACATGATTTCTCATGTTTCAATACCATCTTGTATGCATCATGTGATGATTGATATATTGATTGATGTAATTTTCTCATTGGTTCCTCCCTTCTTTTTGATATTGATAAAGGGGGAGAAAAATTGTTAACTTGTGTATCAAAAGAGAAAAATTTACTAGCTTAAACATTAAGAAGCAAAAAGTTGCTATCTCAAGAGAGGCAAAAATCTTGCTCAACTTTACTTTTTTCAACAAAATTGCTTGCATCTTTGTTACAAATTATTGTTGAATCTCATGCAAGATTATTTGTAGTATTAATCCTCCTTTTCTTTTTGATATTGATAAAGGGGGAGAAGGCTTTTACAAATAAATGCAAAAGTCCTAGCATGCAAAGAAAGCAAAACTTGTAAGCTTGCTCTTCTCAAAAGAGAAGAAAGAAATTATAAAATTGCATGCATATCGCAAAAGAAGTCAAGAAAATGCACAATTTGCATGTACTTCTCAAAGGAACATAGAAAAACTTGCCATCATCACGACAAGTACTATCTTGCTTATCATGATAAACATGCGATACCTAAATGTTGTATGATGTGATTAATAGCTAGTATGTTTGTAATATTTGCATATCCTTGAAAACTAGCTATAATGTTACTTCTCCTTTTTGTTGATGACATAGGGGGAGAAGTAGATTGATGACTTCATGCATTGATTGAATATTTTATATTTGCATGATGGTTTGTTGTTTTCTCACTACATAAATGATACATGCTACTTGGATTTGGGATAATCCAAGGATTCTATCAATGGCATATTGATAGGGGGAGTTTGTGCTAAACTCCGAGGAGTTATGGATAACTCTGTCAGTCATCAATTAGTTGTCATTATCAAAAAGGGGGAGATTGTTGAATCTCGGATTTTGATGATGAAACTAATTGAGTGTGTTTTGTTGTTTAACTGCATGTTGAGTTACGCAAGTCTACTATCGATCAGGATTAGACAGTTGACGCTGGAGGAATTGACGTTGCGCCGGAAGTAATCACGTCAAGATATTGGATGTCGAGCCGGAGGTTCAGTCGACTATCGGTAGGAGGCTTCGTACGTCGGGCATCGGGCCAAGAAGTGCGAAATTGCACTATGGATATTGGGGTTGCGGAGGTCAACCGCCGATTGGGCAACAAGCCGCAAGAGAGGGCGATGTGCCGAAGGATCGGACGAAGCGCCGACCAATGATGTGCCAGGCAACTGAATGTCAATTCGCATTGTAATAACTGTCTAGATCGAAGTAGAGTGTTTGGTGTTGTTTGTGCAGGAGTAACTACGAAAGGGATGAAGACGTGAAGCGAAACCAAGGGCCATAGTCAAGTGCGATGGATCATTAGGAGTTCGAGTGTTCGATGGAAATCCGAAGATTCATTGGGAGTGCTGCCGGAACCGGCCGAGAATGAGTAGGGAACTTGCCGAAGGGTTTTCGAAAGTTCGCTGGAAGGTTCGTCGGAAGTTCGCGGAGCTTGCCAAGAAAGATCGGAGTTTGCTAAAGAAGCTCGGGGGAACTCGCCAAAATCATCGTGGAATCCGAGAGGTTGCCGGGAGTCCATAGGATGGTTTTCAGAGGATCGTCGGAAGACCGCTAAGTTCGCGGAAGCTCGCCGGAAGAAGACTTGACTTGCAGACTTTGTAATAGCTTAAGGATGTCTTTAATTTCGTAGTTAGCACATCAATTTGGGTTAGGATTAGAGGTTAATCCTTTAACCCAAGTATGGGCCCATTGGGCCTTGTTCAGAACCAGTTTGGGTCGAGTTTTCGACCCAAACCAAATGTTGATTTGTGCTGGGCGGTGGCACCGCCAAAGAAGAGCAGTTTCAATGTGTTGGCAGTGCGCGCCAAAGAAGACTAGCAAAGATGCATGTATGCTACATGTATGGTGCTATAGCCCTGCATCTTGTAGCCGTCATCAGCGAGTCTTGATGCATCGTAGCCTGGCATCAGTAGCCCGGCCATCGTGAGCGCCATGTAGCACCGCTCGGGTCAGGCGTAGCACCGCCCGGCCATCTAGTAATACCCAGTAGCACCGCCTTGCCCGATTCTTCGTGTGAAAGCGGTAGCACCGCCTGGTGAAAGCGATAGCACCGCTGGGTGTGTCATCTGCCGGGGATCGACAAAGACGACAAAAAACTCAAAAGATTCAAATTTTTGGTTCCAAGTTTGGGCTCCAAATTTGAATCACTTTGAGGCTTATAAATACCCCTTCTTTCTCAGCTGAAAGTAGAACCCTTTTGAGAAGTTAGAATTTTAGTTTTAAGTCTTGAAAAGTCTTATTCTTGCTAAGTGTTCACCTCATTCTTCTTGTGAAATCTTGTAAGAGTGTGAACCACTTGTAAAGGGTTGTAAGAGGGGTATTTGATCCTTCCCCTTCAAAGGATTTGGTAGTGGAAGAAGGGAGCCTCATCGGAGAAGGCTTCGGAAGTGGATATAGGTCACTTTGACCGAACCACTATACATCGCTGCGTCTTGATTGTGTGAGTGTTTAAATTTCTGTTTTATCTCTTTACTTCCCCCCTCTTAGTGCCGCTCGATCCCTAACACCTCGCAAGCTGCCTTCGCCGTGGCCTTCTACTCCTCCAGCTTTTTGCTTAGGGTGGACGCTTCCGTTTTCAACAGACGGATCTCAGTCTGGTCCACCCGCAGCAACTTCTGCAGTCCTTTATTGGCCTCTCCTGCCGCCTGGAGCTCGGATGTGAGGTGATCCACTTCCGCCTCCAGATCGGACACCCGCTTCTCGGCAGCCACGACCGCCTCGGGTCCCGTCCCCGCTTGGAGTTCTTCAAACTGCTAGCGTAGCTCGGCGTTATGATCAGTCAACCCGCCCTTGATCCGTCCGGCGTCTTGGACCCGGTCCATCAGGGTTGTTGCGTAGTGGAAGCCCTACAGAAGCGGGGTCAGGATCAATGATATTTAGGAATAACCATAAGCGAGGAGAGTGATACTTACCCACAATAGGGACTTGGCTGATTTGCCAAGCAAAACCGCCGAGGGTAGGGTGTACAAATCCCGAGCTATGTCGGGATGAAGTGCGCCTCGGAGGAACACCGCGGAGGACTCTCCTCCGGCCCATACTCTGTCCCCTCGGGATAGACCGCCCCATCGGGCGACCAGCGGATACCCCGCTTCCCCTGCCGGAAGCTCTCCCATAGCCCGAGCTAGGAGGGGCTCGTCCTTGCCTGGGGAAAGATGGTACAAGTTTCACACCACCGGAAGTCGGAGGTCCTTCCCCCTCGCCTCCCGACTAGGGCCGACCTCCTCTCGATGCGGATCCATCCTCGCTCGGTCCACCTGCTCGGCGCTCGCTCCCCTTGAGCGGCCCGTGGCCGCCCCGGACCCCTTAGAGGCGAGGGACTTCAGCCTCTTGCGCGGACAGGCGGCTTCAACCTCCAGTGGGGTGTCCTTTGAGCCGGGTCTTGGATCAGCTGCCGGACGTGGGGAGGAAACCGTCAAGGATCGTCCACCGCAGAGAGATTGAAGTTTCACCATTTCTGCAGAAAAACAGATGTCAGTTAGCATTGGGGACAATCCGTAATACCCATGAACC